>VWZO01016686.1:516593-539553 GCA_013396975.1 Bucco capensis | reverse complement strand
GGGTGGTGTGAGTGGAGGTGAGGCTAGCAGAGCGCCGAGGAGCTCCGTCCTCGTCTACGACGGTCTCTTCCGGTCTCTGGTTCAACATCTTTATTGATGACTTGGATGAGGGGATAGAGTGCACCCTACCCTTAGTAAGTTTGCAGGCTTCGCTAAGCTGGGTAGATGTGTCGATCTGCTTAAGGGTAGGGAGGCTACGTAGAGGGACCTAGACAAGCTTGATCAATAGGCAAAGGTCAATTGTATGCGTTTTAATAAGGCCAAATGTCGGGTCCTGCATTTTGGTCACAACAACCCCCGGCAGCGCTACAGGCTCCAGAGAAGGATCTGGAGGTGTTGATTGACAGCCGGCTGAATATGAGCCAGCAGTGTGCCCAGGTGGCCAAGAAGGCCAACGGCATCCTGGCTTCTATCAGGAATAATGTGGCCAGCAGGAACAGGGAGGTGATCTTGCCCCTGTACTTGGCCCTGGTGAGGCCACGCCTTGAATACTGTGTGCAGTTTTGGACACCGCAGTATAGGAAGGACCTTGAGGTGCTGGAGAGGGTGCAGAGAAGGGCAGCTATGCTGATCAAGGGTCTGGAGAACAGGCCTTATGAAGAGAGGCTCAGGAAGCTAGAGCTGTTTAGGCTGGAGAAGAGGAGGCTGAGGGGAGACTGTATTGCTCTTTTCAGCTATCTGAAAGGAGGTTGTAGAGGGGCGGGTGTGACTAGCAATAGGACTAGAGGGAATGGGTTCAAGTTGTCCCAGGGCAGGTTTAGATTAGATATTAGGAAGAATTTCCTCACTGTGGTGAGTGGTGCGGTGTTGGAACAGACTGCCCAGGGAGGTGGTGGAGTCACCATCCCTGGAAGTTTGCAAGAAACAGGTAGATGTGACACTTCGGGGGATGGTTTAGGGATAGCAGTATTGCAGGGCTATCGGTTGGACTTGATGGTCTTGAAGGCCGTTTCCAACTGTGATGATTCCATGATTCCTCCAGGAATCCAGGCATGTGTTGTTAGTGCTGACCGCACTGCTTGGTTTTGCTGGGGCTCTAGCAGACTTTCTGACAGTAATACCGCCCTGGGGTGGCTCTTCAGGATGGCACAGCTTTCTGTGGCGTGTTAGCTCTGTTTCTCTGGAAAGCCCAAGTACTTGGTGACTTATTTCTAAGAAATGCCTTGGAATGTTCACGGCCAGAGGTAAAGCTGTTCTTTGTTAGTAGTCTGTTTGAAGCACAGCTTTCTCTGCTAGGAAAAAAAGAGCTTCTCCACTCTTTGAAATTTAATGTAGTTAAATTTCTGATTGAGTTTTTTTGTTTGTTGGTGCTTTTTTTCTCCTTTGAGGCATTGCAGTATGTTATGTTTTGGGGTTTCTTGCTTTTCTGTTGATTATATGTAATTTTTTAAAAAACACTGCACTTAAATGAATCTACCTTTTGATCTCAAGGCATACAAAAAATTCAGAGGTGGGGGAAGATGCTTTTTGGCAACTTTGACTGAAATATGAGATGCAAAACGACACTAACTTCTCCTTTTATATTTAAAATTCTGGTGAAGTTGGAGGAGGTGTTTGAATTGGGAGTTTGCCATTTCACTGTGATACTGTGCAGCCTCATTAACTAGATGACCCTTAATTGTAGACAGTTCTCCCCAAAATACTGATTAGCCTATATTTTTGAAGTACCTTGTAAAGAAAAGTAGTATTAAGGTGGTGATATTTTGGGCTTTGCTGTACCTCTTGGGCTTTTAAAATCAGATCAGTATTCAATGTCCGAGATAAAAATCTTTTAACTGCTTTTTATTGAATTAAGAGACCTGAACTTGCTGGTGACCTTTGAAGAAACTGAAAACTAATTAGGTAGCTGAACAGGCTTCAGAGCAAGAAATAAAACTGCATGACGTGTAGTGTATAATACTATGTAATTTGCATTAACTGTGAAGTTTGCAGGAGTAGATATTGTAACCCTATTTTTTTTTTTTTTTAAACCTGTGTTTCAGGTACGGCTGTTCTGGCTTTCTTCTTAGCTGGCTACTTAGCACAGCAATATTTACCAATGCCTACACCAGAAGTGATTGGGATTGACCTTGGCACAACTTACTGCTCTGTTGGTGTCTTTCTTCCTGGAACAGGGCAGGTGAAGGTTATTGCAGATGAAAATGGACGCAATAGTATACCAAGTATAGTCTCTTTCACAGACAAAGATGTGTATGTAGGGTATGATGCCTTAGAACTGGCTGATTCGAATCCTCAGAACACCATATATGATGCAAAAAGATTCATTGGGAAAATATTCACTTCAGAAGAACTGAAGAATGAAAGTAGTAGATATCCCTTTAAAGTAAGTAGCCATCTTCAATTCTTTCCAAGCCGTAAGGTCTAGGAGATGACCAACTTGTCTGATCTGGAGTCATTTGGCAAAATTTGATATGCCTGAAAACTGTAAGGGATATCCAGAGAGGGGAGGAGGAAAATGATTGTGAAAGTCATGTACCTCTGTGAGAGCTGATAGTGTTTTTCCAGAAGACCATGTCCTCTACTCTGAAATGTGAAATTCCAACTGTGCTTTGCTGAAACTTAACTTTTTCCTTGTGATTAAAAAAAAGTCATCTCTGTCCCAGTGCACTTTTTTCCCCTAGCACTTTTTTAGTGCTTATTTGACCAGCAGCAGATAGTGAAACCTCCTTTTTTTGAAAAAGTATTAAATTAATTTAGCATGATGCAGTATTTGCTGAAAAGAGACAAATTTTCAGGTACTGCAAACAGTCTTTGAATTCTTTACTTGTTAACAGAAGCTATTCCAGTACCAACTTATTTGTTTCCTTTCAGAAAGAACTACCTGGGGGAAGCTTTATCAGTAGGGTAAACCTTATGATTAAAAAGCATTGCTTTAATCTTTGAATGTGGTATTGAAGTTGATTACACAGTTGGTAGGTCTTTTCATTTTTAATGTGTCTTACCTGGGCACAGCGGGTGGCACTACTTGATGTACTCAGACCCCTTAAGCGGGGTCTTAAGCAGCATGTTTTGCATAATACTTATGGTCAAGGAATAAAAGCGATTCAGGAAGTAGCAAAAGCACATTCATATTTCTCTAGAATAAACAGACTGTATGCAAATAAAACATTTGGTGGGAGCAGGGTGGGAGAACATAAGAAAAAGACCTATCACCTGTGGGTTGTGTTGCTTTTTCCTCCTAGATTTTCAACAACAATGGATTAGCTGTTTTTTCTGTGACAACTAATGAAACCATCCACGTCACTCCAGAGCGTATTGGCACTTGGCTGCTACTGAAATTGAAGAGAATGGCAGAACACGACCTTGGCATGCACGTTTTGGAGGCAGTCATCTCTGTGCCAGCAGAGTTTGATGAGAGGCAGCGCAATTCTACCGTTCAGGCAGCTAACATGGCAGGTGATGTCTCTTCATCTCAGTGATTTTTTCTATGAAACCTTCAAGTCTATTTCACTAACAGTAGAGTCTTTGGGGAGGATATAGTCGGTGATACTGAACCGTAGAATAGATTTTATGGGTTTTCTTTACAGATCATTAAGAATTGTGAGGAACAGCAGAGAACTCTGGGGTACCAACAGGTGTAGCTGATTAATGCAAACAGCTAGAAGAGTAAGTTTTACTTCAGGGAAAACAGTCTTTTTGGTAATCTCCAAATAGAGAGACTGTACAGAGCACCCATCGTCAGTAATTTAAACAGAAATAGAACATGTGAAATAAGTCTCCTTAGCAAGGTTTCTCTGGAAGAAATGTGGAAATGATGCTTCATGACTTCACCCTGATGCTGAAGTAGTACTGCTTCAGGCTTAAATAAGGAAAATAGTTCATTGAGTATTACTGCTTAGAAAGCTATTGTCTTTAGATCTGACATTTTACTTAAGGTAAGTTTTTGGATTAATAGTAAATGTTACGATGTGAGAACTGCAGTTTTCTGAATTGTATCTAATGGTTGATTTTTTTGCTCTTTGTAGGGCTGAATATTTTGCGAGTAATCAGTGAACCCACAGCTGCAGCTATGGCTTATGGGCTCCACAAAGCTGATGTGTTTCATGTTCTGGTAGTGGATTTGGGTGGAGGAACTTTGGATGTGTCCCTCTTGAACAAGCAGGGAGGGATGTTCCTCACAAGAGCCATGGCAGGTGAGAAAAATGCTTTATTTTCTCAAGAGGGTGGGGGAAAGGTAAACCTAAAGTCACCATTAGAGGGGCTTTTTACTAGCCTTGTCACAAAGTATCCTCTGAATGTGTTCTCAGCTGCCCTTCATACAAAATCAGGTTTGTGACTGGTTTCAATGATTAAGATTCAAAGATTTTGGCTGACTTAAAGGAGTAAGTTGTGCTTTCACTTTATCCACGGCTGTTAACTTTTTGTGCCCACTAGTGAAATGCTGGTGCATATGACAGTTACTTTGGACATTTGGGGAGCCAGGGTTATTACAGATCTTTCTATTACTTTTGTCTAGACTGGAAATATTTTCAAACAATTGACCAGTGCTGTAGAGCATACTCACCTTGCCTTTGGCTCTGGCTCAGTTGGGCAGGGTTTGGGCATGTGTGTGCAGTTAACCCAGAAGTGAGTTTTGTGACCTATATGTGCTGGAGTGATTTATCACTTGGCAAAGAGTTCTGACAGCAAGGTTTAATGAAACTGCTATGGATACAAAACTGTTTTTAGATGACCTGGATTCAGACAGGTCTGAAATGTGGTGCTAACTGTCTGTGTTGTCTTCAGTGAACAAGTTTTTGATGTGAGCTGCTACTCAATTCAGTAAGAGTAGAAGAGCAAGACCTATTCAGCAACTTCATTCTGATTTATTTAGATAGAGGTCTACTAACTGAATTCATGTTTTCAGTCAAAATAAAGTGGTGGAGGTGGAAACTTGGAAAGTATTGTTTAACACAGATGAAAATCCGCAGGCTAGTTTTTTAAACACCACTAAATGAAAGTATGAACAATTGTTTGAGAGGTTTTGAAAACATAGCGCAAGAATAATATTTCAATAGAAATTCATTATATTATACTTTTCTCTCCCTCTGAAGGCCAACATAAGATCTATAAACAGGTTACTTTGAGGCTCACTGCTTGCATTTCATCATGGTCTTCTTTCATCAAGAAACATAGGTTTTTGTGTGGATGCATGAAGACTTTGAATATTTGAAACCTGTTAAAACAGTAATCCTGATAAAGCTGTACTTCTGAAGTGCTAAGAGAAAAACTTAGTCTGGGCAGAGAAATTTGAATCTGGGAATTCTAGCTGCAAAGGATTTTCTGTGAGAGATACAGTTACAGGGTTCCAGCTAGGAATTTATCATACCATGTTTTCCGCTATAGAGAATACCTCTGAGACAACCACCATTGCTTTTATCTGTTGGTGTAGCAGAACAGTTCCAGGGGAAAAACACTGAGAGGTGTAGACTCTAAAATAGCTGCTAAATGATAATCTGAAATGACTATCCTTCATACATTCTTCAGTGGACAAGTTATGCCTATTTTCACAACTCTGTGAACTCTTGTGCTACTATGCTTATGGTCCTAGTATCATTTTTTTCTGGTCCTTGAGCACCATCTCTGAATTTCAAGGTGATGTGTCTGCCTTCTGTTTTGATGTTTCAGGTAACAACAAACTTGGAGGACAGGATTTTAATCAGAGGTTGATGCTGTATTTATATGATCAGCTCCATCAAATGTATGGTTCTCTGCCAACAAGAAAAGAAGAAATACATCGCCTCAGACAGGCTGTGGAAGCAGTTAAATTAAACCTGACTGTTCACGAGACAGCTACGCTAAGGGTATTGTTGACTATGCCAGCAAGAGAGGTAAAGGCAAACACTGAGCTAAAAGGCAAGCCTTCAGAAACCCCCAAAGATCTGAAAAATCTTGGAGACACTTCAAAAGTAGAGAACAACTTTGTCCAAGTTGTGTTTGAAATGGAAATCACTAGGAAGCAATTTGAGATGTTAAATGAAGACCTTTTTGAGAAGATTCTTGTGCCCATTGAGCAAGTGTTGAAGGAAGGCCATCTAAACAAAACAGAAGTGGATGAAATTGTGTTAGTTGGAGGCTCCACTCGGATTCCTCGAATACGCAAAGTTATTCAGGATTTCTTTGGAAAAGAACCTAACACCTCTGTAGATCCTGATCTAGCAGTTGTAATGGGTGTATCTATCCAAGCAGGAATTGTTAGCGGGTCCTGGCCACTTCAAGTCAGCGCTGTAGAAATTCCTAATAAGCATTTACGGAAGACTAATTTTAACTGAAAATAAACTTTTTTCCCTATTGCATTCCATCTCTCCAAAAATGTACTCTGATGGTGCACACTTATCTGACTGGCAGTGGAGCCTAATGTTAGCTGTATTATATTAATTTTTTTATCCCTTCCAGTTAGGTGTTACCGGACATCTAACTGTGTTAAAGCTAGAAGGTACTTTAAAAGGTATGTGTGGCTTTGGAAGTTTTGTAGCATCCTGTATTTGCTTGGATATTGGATGAAAATGCTACTGATGACACACCCATGTTTTCTTGCTAAGTTTTATTAGCAAATCCTGAAGTGGTGTGTGTTCTTTAAAATACAAAAGGAGTGTAATCCAAGGTTAGAGCTGATGTGGTATGATACTGTAGGTATTCCCAGGTCCAGTGTATTTACTTTGAAGGAATGTGAAGCAGTGTTAATGCACATAGCAGTAGCAGTGTTGAGCTTAAATTTATTTATTAAATTGAGTTATTGGAGCATTCAAGCACCTTTCTACAAGGCATTTTGCAGCTTGAATGAGACACACATTCATTTGATCCTTCTGCTGTTCATAACAGCATAATAGTATTACTGAGGCTGTATGGAAAATTGTCTGATGTTTCAGCCAAACCATAAGAAACTTAGCTCTTGCTAATCTAGAGTGTCTCCAAGGGCTTGCTTCCTGATCTGCTGATGGTTAACATACAGGTGCTGCTGTCATACCACTCATGTTCTCAACAGAAAGGCATATTGCCAGCTATTTATACCTCCTCCCACCTTATTTGAAAACTGCAGTAATTGTATGTATCTTAAAGCCACACCTGTATATCTTCCTTTGAATTTGACAAACAAATTCATTGTTGCACATCTACCTGTGTGTGAAGTCTTTACCCTGGAGTAGTACCCCAAGCCATGCCATTCTCAGGGAGAAAGTGTGGGCCGGAAGGGACTGCCTGGATGAAGTCTAGTTCCTGTAGTGCGGATAAATGAAAACTCACCCAACTATTTCAGGGTTTTTAGCTTGTATCTGTGGTTTAAGTTCTTTCACATCCCCATTCTAAACTGAACATAGATCAGAAGTTGTAGATGTTCTTTCGGGAAGGAAGCAGTTTGTGTAACTCAAGAGTTGAGGTAGCACTTCTTAGAACTTTATTTTAGGTAAATAGTTTGCTACCCAGCTATCTGAACTGCATGAGGAGAGGAAAAAAATATCTGAAAAAAAACCAAAACCCTGGTGACAGTTCTACTGTCTTTGGTGGGTTAAATCAATACTTAAAGGCCAGCTGAATTCTATTATCTGTGTAGACCTTTCTACAATAAAAACACTTCATTCAGCTCAGACTGGTTTGAACACACCATCAACCTAATCTTAATCTGTAAGCTCTAGTAACAGATAGTTCTAAGCATTTTCTTGTATTCTCCAGAATAATTTTGTTTGTATTAAGCTTGCCAACAATTTAAAGCCTCTCATGTTGAATTGTAGTTGCATACAACCATTCCATCAACATTGCTTTAACTTCACAGAAGAATCCCAAAATGCTGCTAACATCTGTTTAATTTCCCTGACTTGAAAACTGAAGTGAGGTTTGGGTTTGTTGTTTGTTCTGTTTTTTGAGGATTTGTTTTTACCTTTGTACCTCTTTGAAAGTGATGCATGGAACTTCCAGTATCTAAAACTCCTATGTTGATAAGAAGTGCCTCGTCAGTGAAAGCATGGATGAATGCCAATATACAGTACAGTTGTCATATGCAGTTGCTATTTTGGGCCTTTGCTTTGCAGATAATATAAGTGTATGTATTCAACATATATTCCAGTGTCTTGGGGGTCACCGTGGCCTTTCCTTTTGCCCTGTTGTGAATTCATCTCAAAGTCTACTGGAATTACAGTAGGTCTTTAGTATATTTTTAATACACTGTGTAAAATGAGCAGACCTGTATAAAAATAGAACTCCATCACAGTGAAGTTAAACTGTGAAAAGCCTTTTGCAATTTTGGGACAAGTTAGGTAGGACTGTAGGAGTAACTTTAAACTATTGAAACTCACAATGCAAATAAATGAAATATTTTTCTTCTTACATATACTCTCTGGAGGATTTACATCTCCTTCAGTATTAATCTGGGAATTGTAAAGGAAGATTTTTTTTGTTGTTGTTGGTAGAGAAGTTACTGTATATTAGATATCTCACAATGCACCCTTATTTATTAAATAACTTTTCTGAATTCTGTAAGCAAGTTATTTATTTTGTATCTTCATTTTAATACTGTATTTTGGCACAAACTATTGAATTTTAAAGATAAGTCCACTGTACGAAGTGGGTATTTCCAGGTATGCACTTGCACTGCTTACCAGAAGTCTCTTTAAACATACTGGAACTTGGAGGCTGCAATCGTTCTACAAACAGTCCTTGAAATCTGAGTATGGTTGTCTGTGGTGTTGGGTGTGTAGCAAATTGATATAGCTAAGGCTTGTTTTGTGAGTTGAAATTCTGAAAGTATAAAATGCCTCAGCAATTGTATATTCCTAAATTGGTTTGAAGTGCAGATGATTAAATGCATTTTATAAATAACCTTTTAGAATGTTTTTAATAAAAGCAGTTTCTGTTCCTTGGACATGTCTTGTTTCTGTTTCTCAGGGAAATACTCTTAACAGCACTGTTTCCCTGTCTTCCTCAACTTTCTTTGGAGGTTAGAGAATGAGGTTGTAATCTCTCAATTTATCAAGGGGTTACTATACGCCGGAGTGACAGATCTTCCATGGGAAGTGGCACAGAGGGGTGTTAGGAACTGGACTGAGTTCTCAGTGAACCCTTTCTTCTTGGGCTGCAGTCTGGGGTGGAGGAACAGAACTGAGAAGGAAAGTGTAAGTTTATACAAGGGAAAGAAAGGAATGACTGGAAGGAAGCACCAACATGGGGGAAACCGTCGTCAAAGAGGGTGCCAATGAACTTTTCCTTGTGTTGGGAGTGGGAGCAGCTCCTACCCCTCCTATACTTATGCATGCTTTAAGCCTCAAGCACCTTCTCAGGAGACAGCAGTTGGTGGCCCATAGGGGGCACAGCCTTTGACAGGTAGTAGGTGCCCATGAGTAGCTCCATAGGATGAGGCTGGGACCTGATCCCCTGTGGAGCCATAGGAGAATGCTGTTTGGAGAACAAAGTGCAGGGGAGGCAAGGTATGTGCTGAGCTGGCCTGCATTGCTATGACATGGCCTTGTCTGTTCTGTCAAGTGCAGTAGCTGGCAATACTGTATTTTTGGTGGGTTGTGTTTGGTACTGCAAAGACCGTTTTAATATGGCACCTGAGGCTGCCAGGTGGTCCCTCTTTGTTTGAGTCTACTTGCTATCAAGCATGTGAGAAGAGTGGAAGTTGCAGACCCTGAATGATATTCTCACCACCATATTGCCACCTTCTGCCTACTCTAAGCCTGTTAGTTTACCTTGGTAAGCTACTGCTTTATGAAAACAGAGTAAGAGCATATCCTATCCTGCTTCTTCTGCCTCTGCTACACCTTGTTTTTCAAACTATAGCTGTATGTGAGGACTACAGCTTGCTGGAAGAAGAAATGGGTGGCTGGATTGTGCTGACACTACTCTACCATTTCCTTTTTGCTCAGACTTTGCAATCATTCAGTCTTCAGCCTTTCCCAGCTGTGGTCCAAAGGCAGACTGAAGCTGTAAGGCTATGTCAGTCTACCAGTAAGTACAGAAAACCCTCCTTCTTACAAATAATAATCAATTTTAAAAAGTAACATTTACCATGCACTGATGCCATTTGCCAGATTATTTTCTCTAGACCTTGCAAAAGGGGTCAGTCTCTGAGGTAATGAAGTCTGCTTCCCCTAGCCTTACACCTAAAACTTACCACTTAAAGAAGGGCATGTACATTGGTCCTATCCCGTTCCTGCAGTATTTCCAGGTAAGGGTGAGTTTGGAAGGGCACATGAAGGTGGTTAAAGGATAGGGATAAGGCTGGGGGAAGTGGAGCCCCAAGAAGAGCCTGCCTGTAGCACTTTCTTGCAGGCTGGAGAGGGCCTGTTTGCAAAGGCTTGTAGTGAAAGGACAAGGGGCAATGGTTTTAAATTGGAGATGACTAGATTTAGACTTGATATTAGGAAAAAGTTCCTCACCACGAAGGTGGTGGAACACTGGAACAGGTTGCCCAGGGAGGTGGTTGAGGCCCCATCCCTGGAGGCATTCAAGGTGAGGCTTGACAGGGCTCTGAGCAACCTGATCTAGTTGGGGATGTCCCTGGCCACTGCAGGGGGGTTGGACTAGATGACCTCCAGAGGTCCCTTCCAACCCAAACCATTCTATGATTCTATTTACAAGATTCTGTTCTCTTGGGAAGGCAGTGTTGGCCTCATTTGGGGGAAAAGAAGAGGAATACAGAGATAAAAGCAGAAAGCTTTTCTCTCTCAAGAAATGTTCTGTCACACCAGTCTCTCCAGGACTTTCTGAAGGTAATAGTTAATTGGACAGGGTTATTCCTAGTCAAAATCATGCGTCTAACAGTTTTGTGCAAGTGATAGTATATTATGTTTTGCAGCTCATTAAACTAATTAGTACTCTGTAATATAGAAAGACAGGCTTTATTTTAAATTCAGGAAAGGACAGAGAAACCACTCACCTTCACTGAAGACAGTTCCCCAAAGATGTGATTCTACTCCAGAGAGCCTCCATCACTTCTCACTACCTTTCTAAAAGACAGTAGGTTAAAGATCCTACTTGATACTTAACCAGATGTCAAAGAAATATAACAGGGTTGTAGCCAACTTCATTCCTGTACTTTGGGTTTTGTTTTTGTTTTGTTTTCTGTTAAAGCAGTTGATGAGGATCTCTTAGTTATTCAAGGTAAGACTGCACTGATTGAGTTGGTATTAAATCTGAAGCGTTTTAGCAACTGTAATAAAAATGAAAGTTAGTATTTGTGATCTACAGAAGCATAGGCATGTTTAACTGACAGTTTCAGTAAATGTGCATAACCTGTCCTGCTGCTGTAATTAGTATTGAGGTTTGTATTAAAATCTACTAGCAAAGAGACAGCTGCACTTGACTCCCATTTTTCTGGTATTATTTCACAATGAGATTTTGTAATGTTCCATTTGATACCTAAAGCATGATCTTCAGTTATTTGAAATAATTTTTCAGTTATTCAGAAATCACAAACTCAAAAGAAAAATTAACTTCATATGGCAAGTTTATTGCCTCAGGACTTACCCACATATACATGCAAATATGCAGGCCCTAAAAATCAGCACCATATTACTGTATGTCCTCACAATAAGCATTTTGGGTTTTGCTTTTTTTTAATGAATTTGCAGTCATTGTAGGAATGCATTAATTAAATAGGAAAAATGTCAGAGTAACTGAAGTATTTTTGTGTGTGAATAGCACAATTTATTTTTTAAACCACTCTTTACTAGTGCAACAGTTACAATATGAAAATTACTACTTCATTATGTTGTTCCATTGACAAAATGATCAAAATAAGTGATTTGTATAAAATCAGAAAAAAAATTTTTAGCAATCTGACCCATAAATACAGATTGTAATTGTACTAGCAAGCAATGCTGTGAGGAGCTTTAGAGTAAGCTAGTTATTTTACACAAAATATAAAATATTCTGAATATATGTGGAATGCCAGATATTCCTTGAGTGTTTACTGGAGTAAGAAATTTTCATCTTCATTACAAATTCATTCATTAGTTTTCTTTATCTTCTTATCCCAGCCTCTGCAACCATTTCAAAAAAGGCACCTTTTCGTTGTAACAAATTCTGTGGTGTATCATATTCTAGAATCCTTCCTGCGTCCAGAACAAGCACTCTACAATTCAAAAGCAGGGATATTACAGGAGAAGAAAATTAGCTCTTCAACCATCTTTTCCAGCATTAATACAAGTATATCCGGATAATGGGAACTCATAGTCAGAAAAAAATATCATTGCACTAGGTTTCTAAAACTAGAAACTCCTGTATTAAAAAAGCCTTTTCAAAATGGCATTTTTGCTTAACTGGTAAAAATGCTACCTTATAGTCCATTTACTGCAGAGAATTAGGTGGTCTTAGCAATAGCTTTAACACCAGTACCTTAGCAGGAAAAATATTAATTCTGTAATTAGAAGAGGAAAACAGAACACAGATTACCAATATTTCATTAGTGTTGATGCTCAAGTGTTTTGTTATACCTTGGATTGTACAAATACAATGACACCAAAGTAAAAACTGTTGGGAGTGTAAAATTTACTAAGTCTGAAAACTGATGTATTTAAAGGAAGCCATTAAGTTTTAAAATGGCTTACCAAAACTTACCTCTCTGAATCCATAACTGTGTGTAACCTGTGGGCTATAGTTAATACTGTGCAGTTGCAAAACTCTCTTTTGATGGTGGACTGTACCAAGTTATCTGTTTCCATGTCAACAGAAGCTGTCGCCTCATCTAGGACCAGGATTTTCGTTTTTCGTAGCAAAGCACGGGCCAGACAGAGCAGCTGTCGCTGCCCAACACTGTTAAAAATGCATTGGAGAAGGTCAGGTCAGGCACACGGAAGGAGGGGAGAACAATATAAAGCTGAGATTACTGTGGAGCCTACCATCTGCTCTATCTTAAAAACACTACACTTCTGAGAAGACTAGTGAAAAATAATTCACCTTATTTGGAAGTTTCTTGCTCAGCATACCAACAATAGTTAAGGTGTGACTCTGTGGCTGAACTTTGCAGCGTAAACCTAGCCTTGCCTTCAGCTTCTATATTCACATTATAATGGATGTCCGAGTAAGCCAAATTGAATGCTAAAGCATTCTTTTATAATGTCCAGTGTAAAAGTTTGGAGACTCCTATTAGATTAGCTGCAGTGTACACCTTCTAGAAACTGCCTCCTGAAAATGATCTGCCAAGAAAATTCAAGTTGATACTCAGTACACTACATTTAAGACCTTTCCCTTTGCTGCTGAAAGCTTCAGCTCTTAGAGCTAAGAGTCCTTTTATTTCAAGTGTCACTCTCCTTCCATAACTATGAGTTAATGTTTTATAAGAAAACAATGAGTTGCTGTGCCTAAGCAAGTAAGGCAAAGGAATAAGTTCTCTGCAGTTTAGCCTTTTTTCCATGTTTTGTTGGTTTTGGTTTTGTTTTGTGGTTTTTTGGTGTTTTTTTTTCAAATTTAAGTAAATGATCACTTTTTGATCCAAATCTAATTAGGTGGTGCATGAATTGCCTCCCCTGCCATGTACACCTACTCATACTCTTTAGCTGAAAATAGTCTGCTTCCTAGGCTTCCCATACAGCTCAGACCATAGGACTTGCAGAGTTGTAACAAGTTGGCCAGCTCAAAGGAACTCATACTAAGAGTAATTCTGCTCAGAATGATGAGAGAAGTTTCATTTCTCCACTATTACTTTCTGAAGCAAATTTTTGAGAAGGAATGTACAGTTTTACCATAGCATAAAATAACTGCAATAGAACTTTCTTGTTTATTTACCTGAGATTTTCACCACCTTCTGCAATCTCATGAAGGAGCCTCTTTGGGAGTGCCTGGACAAAATCCTTTAAGTCACACAGTTCCAGTACCTCCCACAGTTCAAGATCAGAGTGTTTTCCAAGTGGATCCAAATTCGACTGCAGCGTCCCAGAAAACAAGACAGGGTCCTACATAACAGCAGAATGTGAGTGCAGAATTCCAACACAAACCTGAAACAGTCTGCCATATATCCTCATATTTACAAAGCAAATGGGGACAAAAAAACTTTGGAAATGAAGCTTGGCAAGGGAAATTGTAACATTTTGAAGCTCGTGGATGGAAAGACAAAAAAAACATGTGAAGTCTCAGTCTGCACAGTTCTTCATTAAGTTGAAATGTAAAGAGCAAAAGATTCTTCATGCATTCTCTGTGCTATTGGTTCTATGGCTCAGTAAAGACTTGCTGAACGCCTGGTAATTGCAACAACATATGAATTATTACTATTACCAAGTTTGTGAAGCACTGGATACTACATTCATGAGTACTGTTAAGAAAAAATAGAAGGCTACGATTGTAAATCAAATATTCTTAATGTCCTACAGGAAAGGTGACATATTCAGGAATCAGAAAAAAGTAATTGTTGCATAAACGAGCGTCACTAACTTCTGTACACTCAACATAGCAGGGAATGTCTGGAAAAGAACACATAGGCTTGTACATGCCAGGAGGCATGAGTCACATCCAGCACTGAGGAATACAGAAACAAGCACTCAGTAGTTATGTCAAACCCCTTTTTTGGATGCACACAAACACCTTTTCCTTAAAAAGGCAAGTTTAAGAAGTCAGACTTGACAACATATGAATACCTGCACAGATTTATAAACAGAGCTGATGATTTTAGAGGCAGTGACCAGACACCTTGACTAGGTGCAGTCACAGTGGTTGTGACCCAATAGGTATATTGTAAAAGGTCAACAACATTCACTATCAAGTCACATGCAAGTGGAATAACAATAATTCTGAGGGGATGAGTGACTAAAAAGGATTGTTAAAATACGAGATCTTGTTCACATTCTCAATTTAGATTTCATGTTACTTGCATTTGAACAACATTAATTTGCAAAATCTGTACTTTAATACAATTGTTAAAAACTGTTTGTATGAGACCTATTTGACAGATCTAAAAAAATACGTGCACATTGAAAGCTTTGGTATCTTGCCATGTCCTTTTTTTCTGTCCCAGACTCTTCTCTTCATCCAGTTCCATTCTCCCAAACTATGCAGTTCAACACTCCAGATTCCACCTACTCTCCACAGCCTTCACTCTCCACTTTTTTACCCTTCCAGTTGTAGTTTCCTTGATCTGATCTCAGCTTGTTAGTTCTCTGAACTTCTCTCTGTACCTCTCAGTTTAGTTGCCTTGATGTGGATCCAATATACCCCATCCACAGTAAATCAGATCTACAACTGCAGTTGAGAAATACTGTGTAATTTACAGCTGTCAGACATTGTGCAGAAGTTGTGTAGAATATTAGCTGCTTAAAACAAGAAAAAAAGCTTACAACTGAGCAAGTATAAATTGTGTTTTGAAGTCCTGCCATATAATCAAATTTGGTTTAGCATTATCATTTCTGACCCAAAAGTTATATCAAGAACTGTGAATTTATCATTGTCTTGAATAAAGACTTTTCTCAAAGGAAGAGCAGACAAGGATTTGAAGGAAGATATGTTGGGTTTTTTTTTAATTCAGCTTAGTTTTGGAAAGACCCAAGCTATTTTGGTTTAAATATTATCCTCATCTCCACATACAGTCTATAGTAGGGAAACACAGGAAATATTATCAAGTTTAAAGCTCTAGAAATGCTAGGAAAAATAATAGACCTTCCTTTGGAAAAATGTCAGATAAATTTATTGTAAGTGATGTTAACATCATCCATGCACAAAAATGGTTTTATGAATGGCATTCAGGTAACATAAAAAAAGTCTTCAGGTGGCCATTAGATTTGTGGTTTTACTTTATACTACAGAACTTGAACATAAATCAGTTTGCCAACACGAATGCAAGCCTAGTGATATGTGAATTCATCTTGAGTTGACTGCCTTGCTCTGAAGTAAGCCAGGGACATGACAGACCATAGCAGATTAATTTAAATGCATATTACATGATTCATGCATACATCGCTTTATTCCCTACAGTCTTCAGACAGAGTTATTTTAAAATATTCTTGCCATCAGGTGGGACTTGAAAACACCAAATGCAGCTATACACATACAGAGTCTACAGAATGTGAGTTATTCTAGCTAAGCCTGTGAAACTAAACCAAATATAATAAAACCTAATGTCATATTTGTGGTCTTCCTGTTCTGAGGCTTCTGTCATATAATTGCCAACATGCAACTGTGACATTCTTCAGGATAGCATTTTGCTAGCAGTACTGTAGATTACTGTCTAATCAAATAGCTAAGATTTTCAAAAATTCAATTCTAAAACCTGATAGGCCATAACAGAGCCTGTTTTCCAAGATCAGTAAAATTCTATTGGAATGTTACACCTCTGTCTCTTGAGAGCCTGTGGAATTCAGGGTTATAATTTCTCCAAAAGTAATAAAGTGTCTTGTGTCAGTCCAAAAAAAAGTTCATTCTAAAACACATCTCACCTGTGGAATAATGTTAAGACTTCCACGTAGGTCATGGAGTCCAATAGTTGATATATCAATTCCATCGATAATTATTTTGCCTTCGGATCCCTCTAGAACTCTAAACAAGCAATTTGTGAGTGTTGATTTACCAGCTCCTGTTCTTCCAACAATTCCAACCTGAAACAGAAAGTTTTCTGCTAAAGACTACAACTTTCCATGCTACACATTCTATACGAAAAACGATTACTGAATTCAGTTTCAACTTTCAGTTGAAAACTTCAGTTTCTTTCACCAACATGCAATCCTATAGGTGGACAAAACTGTTTAATACTCACTTTTGGAACAGGTGACTCAATCACAACTCTCCCTCAGAAGCTGTACAACCTATGCCCGATTCAGTGGGAATCTTCTCCATTTGCCCTCCCTTTTGTCTAGCATTCCTCAGCTCAAACCAATGACTCTAAACTGTATCTTGCTTGGTGTTCCTGCATCTCAGACCTGAGGTTGATTAGCACTGATCTGGTGGTATATTTCTTTATGTAAACTTTCAGCATAGTCGACAAGGGATTTAATTTCAAAACTGAGTCTTAAAGAACTGCCAAATTCATAAAACTTTATCATAGTTTCTCACAGGTATAAGAATTTCTACGTAGTAGGAGACAATACTTTTTCTTTTCTCATTTGTCTTTTCTTTAAAGGTCTTCTCCACTTTACATTTGCCCTGTCAACATCATCTTGCTGTATCTCGTACTGGAATCTCCACATATGAAATCTTTTTGAAGTGGGAAGCTAGGAAACAGAATTTCATAGCTCTAATTTATTTTTTATTATATACAGTACCTTCTCTTTGCTCTGTGTCTGGAAAGAGACATCATTCAGGGCTAACCCAAGATCCTTCCTGTACTGAGCCTTGTAGTTAACAAACTTTATTATTCCTCTATCAGGCCACCCCACTGGTGGTCTTTTTGATACTACCCATGGTTCCTGGAATTAAAACGATTAATATTTCAGTATATGACAGTAAAAATGTTACAAGTTAATAAAAACATTAGGAAATTTATATATATATTAAAAAATCCCAGCAGGTTTAAGATAATTCCAGTGCAATACAAAAGAAGAAGCATGTACTTTAATCAACACTGTGCAGAAACATTCTGACTGTGTTTTCTAGGATTTTGGTTTATACGTTTTTTAACAACATCTTATACACTCATTTCAAGAATGCAAACTCAGTTTAACCAGTTTGCTGCTAATAGTTTGGTATGTGTTCTATCAGGGACTGATTTTAATCTGATGACTAATCTCNTTAATCAACACTGTGCAGAAACATTCTGACTGCGTTTTCGAGGATTTTGGTTTATGGGTTTTTTAACAACATCTTATACACTAATTTCAAGATCTGATGCCTAATCTCCAGATACATAAAATGCTTATTTTATGAGAAACATTTTGTTTTAAAACACAGAGTAGGAGAGACAGAAAGATGTGAACAAAGTTGAAAGGGTAAAAGAGAACCAAGACCTATAATAGACTCTCGTTTCCAAGAGAGAAAAGCACAATAGTCAAGGCAAATGAGTTTGATATAAACGTGTCTACAGACATGAGGTGAGTAACAGTTAGGGGTCTGACAGGCCTCTCTCTTCCTCTCTTTAGATGCTCCTCTTGATTGCACATAACACAGAGCTCACCCGAGCTGTAGCTGCATTAGTTTTATTACAAAGAATGCCAAGAAATTTACTGGTCAAAACAAGAATAAAACTGCTATGACTATAGAGGTAATAAACAAGCTACATACTATTTCCATTGCAAAATTTCTAATTTTCCTAATTTTTCTAATTTTTAAATTAGAAAGTATATAACAACAAACTAAAACCTGCTACTGTCACTCACCAATATTAAAGTCAATCTAAATTAGTAATTTCCTATGCACATAAATAAAACAGTCAAGAAGAATGCTCACCTCTTTATCCATTTTTGCATATTCACAAATTCTTTCAATTGAAACTGCATTGGTCTCAATTTCACATGCTTTACGCACCCAAAAATTTAGACTCTGAATTATCTGGGGAAATAGTTGCATTGTAGAATGTAAAATTTGACTCTACTAGAATACAGCATGCTGATTCAAAAATTACCCTGAATTTAATAGTATCATAAGCTGGATGCTTAATTACAGAAGCCAGAAAGTGTACAGAAAACGATGACACACCAAATGAACTATCACTTAGAAAATCACTGATCTCAGCATTCCTCCATGCACTTCTTGTCTGCTTTCAGACTGCCCAATGGCTATGGTAATTTTCACTAACATAACAGCTCCTGAAATCTGAACTACTTCAGGATCAACAGAAAGCACACAGTAACTGTCTGACATGTTGAAAGCAAAACCGCGTATCGCTCAAACTGTGGCTACCTCACTGCACTATTCACTAGGTGAAGTAAGCTAGCAATGCAGAACAAATGATTTGTAATGGAGATATGCATTTGGTCTACTATGTCTGCCAAATTAGTCATCTTCAAGCTAGGAATGCTTCTGCAGACAGAACTGGTACCAATTCTGTGGTTAAATATTCCCACTTCTACAGGAAAAAAAGTGAGCCAAAAGAATTCAATAGAGTCAATTGTTTTGATATGCTGTATGTAACTAAATCAAGAATGGTGTCAATTTGATATCAGATGAAGGTAAAAAACTATGCAGCATCTGTAACAGTCATCACCAAGTGCATGATGACATAAAGGAGATTGTTCTATCTCTAAATAATAGGAAATGGAATTCTTCTGAGTTGGGGTGATGCAGATATGCCATGACAGATAATTGTCTATATATTTGTTTGCATTTCTATTCATTAGTATCTGTCAGCTGCATTTCTGAAGCATTTAACACGTTGAGAATCTGGACACCACTAGACTCCTAAGTATCATATGATTAAATAAACTTTGATGTTCAGTTTGTGTGTACATAATATTTGACTACCAACATATAAATGCAGTTTACATCACTTCAAGACACATTTCAATGTGAGTCTCACATACTACTTTTACAAGGATAATGACACAGCAGATGTTTCTATTAAACTTTTAAGTAAACATTCCTACATAACATTCAGTAAGTGAAAAGCACAAGAAATCAAGCAGGAGGTGTAGTTGTACTTCTTATTTGCTTTATCCAAACACTTAAAAATAAAACATATTTTAAAATCAAGTATTTGAAACTATGTTTCAGTAATTATTATTTCATCTAAATTCAGAAGTGAAAAATAATTAATGTGAACCATCTCAGAATTAATGGAATTCAAACGAAAAATCTCTTCTGCCCGTGTGACTTAGTTTCATTGATGCCACTATGTATATTCACCTACTTAACTTCATTATATGTATTCGTCCCTTTTCATATGCAATGGGGTAGCAGCAAAAGAATTAGACCATTACTTACATTTAGAGCACAGGATATGGATAAACCCACTGTAGAAGAACTCACTGCATTCCCAGCCAGTACTACAAACAGTGCAGCAAAGAACACCATTAAATTTCCCAGAAATTCAAGCCTGACAGATAGCCACCTGTAGTAAATGAAAGCAAAGAAAAAAGTGAATAACCTACAAAAATGTTCTAGTACAGTGAATATATTGCTAATGTAATGACTCTTTGAAATCATTATATCAGCTATTTACCCACTTTACTAAAGAGATAAATTCTATAATCGCTATTTTACAGATGGACTGAGAAGGGAATATGACATATCCAGAACTGGAAGCACCAGTGAAAACAAAATGCAGGTGTCTCAACTCCTACTGCTGCTGCTCTCTTCACAACTCATACTGCTTTCCTACCTTTTCTATCAGGAAAAGATTCAGGTATATAAAGGAAAACTAGAACTGAAAATCTCCTCCTTGCTAATCTCTTGCCTGTAACTGAATCGCAAAGGAAGGAGAGGAAATGGACTGATTTCCTTAAGCTCAAGATTACACTCTCAAGACATACTTACTGCCTGTAGGTATAGACATCAGGTTACTTCCATGTTAACTACAGAAATATAAATTTCATTTGTTCATATACTTGCAAGAGGAAATGAAAGCTGAAATGTAGTACAGTCCATGCTCATAACTTACTGGTAATTTTTTTTCCCTTTTGTCCCCCCCCCCTTTTTTTTTTTAATATTCTCATCCCAGACAGCATACAGGCCTCTTTTCTATAAACCTGCTACTTTCTGGAACATAAAGAAGAAATCATTCTAGTGCTCAGACATAATCTATGCATTCATTGCAAAGAGTGGTGGATAAATTGCTCTCATCCTTCTGTTTCTCAGTAGACTGAGAAAAGGTAAACAGTTGTGGAATTCTACAGAAGAAGGTCTCAGTCACAGATGCAGAACTGCTGTAAAGTACCTGTTTGAGATGACGTTGTTGTAGAAGTAAACTAAGTTCTCATACACAACATCATTGTATTTTCTAGTGAATCTCTCTTGGTGGCCAAACGCTCGAATTGTTGATCGCCCTACAAAGGTCTCAGTGAAGTGGGAGATCACAGGAGAATGCGAAGCTCCTGCTAGCCGCCGAATTTGTCGTGAACTTGCTATGTAGTATCGCTAATAAAAGAGTACAGACATACTAGACATTTAAGTTGCTACAGTTTCTTCTATATTGTTTAAAATATTTGCCATGTTTATTTCCAGTTAAGGAGACTGTTAAGTAACTCCTGTAAATTTTGATTACAAAAATTTGGAAGTGTCAACACAGAAAAAAAGCTATTCACAAACAGTATAGAAAAAAAACAGTCTCTTAGGACACATCAGTTGTAATGCGGACACAACTGCAATGTATAAGTTACTGGCAAGGTCAATATCAGGGAACTTTATTTCCAAATTTTATAGAAAATGTGCTATACCACAGGTGTGTAACAACCAATTAGAACTTCTATGTGAACTTTCAAATTTGAATGTCCCTCTTCTTTCTCAAGTGAAAGTCAGCCTTTATGTCCTCAAGGTAATGATGCCGATATTTAATTTCCATAGCAGAGACTGAATCCAGGTACTCTTTTCCTTCCTCTATATTCTTATTTTAAGAATCTTTTAAGGCCTTTAATCACAGATCATACTTTGAGCATCAAGAAACAGGAACACAGCCATTAGTTTTTCTGAAACATCACTTTTTGGTTTCTCAGTAGCATAAATGACACTCTAGACAAAAAAAAGAGCACAAGTAGTTGAAGCATCATTCTATTTTACATCTGCTATTTCAGGGTTAACCTTCAACTTTTAACTTTCACTACAATATACACCCCATTTTTCAGGTAATTTCATCAAATTTCTTAGTGGGTTCTATAGCATTATTCCTTCTTCCTAAGAAAAAGGAAAATTTAAAGAGGAAAATATAAGTTATTAAAAGTTCACAAGCATTACAGGATATATTTATAAATTGTTCTAATTTCCTTATAAGAAACCCGAAGATTTTTTTTTTCTAAAAACAATTTTAGATGTGCTCTGTATATGTGTTTGGTATGGCTTTTTCACAATAGAGAATAATTTAAGCCTGTATTCTTGGTTGATTTGGACATTTCATCCACATACATCTAGAAATCCTTATAAAAGCTTAATGCACTTACTTGGATAGTAAAATAGAAGTATCCCAAGGGAATAACTACCACTATGAATAGTGGTGAGGCAGATGTGATAACTAGAATGGTTCCAATAACATCTAGTGTGCAATTTAGCCAAGTTCGTAAGTAGTAATGGAAACGTATATCCACTATAAATAAGTCCTGTAACAATGCACAGAAAAATCAACTAAAAACTTGGAGAAAACGTCCTTTAAAAATGGAATCAACAAAAATACCTTCATTAAAGATTACTGGGATACTCTCTGATTATATCTTAATGAAATGTATTCATATATCATCATTACTTGTCTAAAGTGAAACAGACATAACAGCTTTTAGACTACTCGTAGTATGTCAGAGAATGGGCTCAGTGTGTGAAATCAAAAAGAGACAGCTCTTGCTATTTTGATACTCAATACTGTTTAGCTTCCAAAACCATATCAGACTGTTAAGGAGGCCAGGAATTCAAATCTTAACTATTGTATACTCCTGTTAATTCTGGAATTGTACTGAAATATTACTAGTCTCTCACTGTACATGGTAAAGGTTTTTCAAAATGAATTTGTAATACATTGGAACCAAAGACTAGGAGCTTGAGTGAAACCTAAATCCAATTGGAGGGGAAGTCATATGAAGAAAGGCTGAAATCACTTGGCCTGTTCAGTCTGGAGAAGAGAAGGCTGAGGGGGGATCTCATTGTAGTTTATAACCTCCTCAATGGCACAGTCTGAAAATCACTTGGGGTCTCCTGTGGCCCCTGGTGTGATAACTGTGCTGACAGCAGAGGGAGCATTAAACTCATTGCCCACGGGAAAGTGTGGGGAGTGAAACCCATGTTCCTATAATCCTTGTAGGGGTAGGATGTGCTCATTAGCCTTCTGGCAGTCATCCTAGGTGAAGGACAACTCTAATTCCAAACCCGGGCAGACGGAGCTCATTTAGCCCTGTAAGGCCTTCCATCTAAGAGAGGGACACTCTAATAAAACCTCCATCCTAAGGACTTGGCTGCCAGCGTCCAAGTTTGCTAGGCCCTGGTAGATGAACCTTAG
>VWZO01016686.1:163715-516431 GCA_013396975.1 Bucco capensis | reverse complement strand
CCTCTTTTTATCAGCGTGCTTGGAAAAGGCGCTGATGAGGAGCGTGAAGGGAGCCCTCCCTGGATCTTCGTTCGTGAAGCCTAGCCATACATAAACACATAACCTCCTCACCAGAGAAGGAGGAGTGGGGGCTAGGCTCTTCTCTTTGGTGGACAGTGACAAGACATGGGAGAATGGTATGAAGCTGTTCTGGGGGAAATTCAGGCTGGACGTTAGGAAGAAGTTTTTCACTCAGAGGGTGATGGAGCATTGGAACAGGCTCCCCATGGAGGCGGTCATGGCTCCAAATCTTGTGGAGTTTAAGACATGCTTGGACAATGCCCTTGGTCACCTCATGTGATCTTGGGGTTTTGTCCTGTGCCTAATGGGAGTTGGACTTGATGATCTTTGTGGGTCCCTTCCAACTTGGGTTGTTCTGTGATTCTGTGAAGTGACCTTTTAGTGTATTACACAATGACTCTTGGGTCTATTCTAGAGAACACAGCCAACAGCAGTCACTGCATTTGAAGTAATTGGTAATGCATTGCAACAATCTAGTTATGATGAGAGTGGGAAATACTAAAGTCACAGTAAATAATACTTGTTTGTGTATAGAGGTTCAAATTAAAGCCAAAACACTATAAAAATAGAAAATAACATTCACTTTAAGTCTATGTACATGTGAGAATGTCAATTTAACATATGAAAATGTTTTGACAATAACATTTGATTCTGATATGCTATATACTATTGAAGAAAAAAGTATTATTTCTAAAAAAACAGACAAATCCTCCTATTTATCTTGCATAGGGTCTACACAACTTCTACTAATAACATGTCTCGTGATTTTGTAAGAAAATAGCTTGAGACAATTCTTTTAAGATTTTATACACTGAAACATTTTTCCATTGCTAGCTACTGCATTCACTTACTTTGATATCTTTAATTTTTCAACAATACCAAATGGAATTAAATCTGTAGTCAATCAAGTTTCATTTTCATAAAATGGAAAATACACATGAGTTTTCCCTTTACCTTTGTGAATCTATTGATGATCTGACCAACTGGATTAGTTTCAAAATGCTGAAGAGGAAGGTGCAACACATTGTCTAACAGCTGATGATGCAATGCCCGAGAAGCAGTCAGGGATCCCCTAGTGAGTACATAAGCACCACAGCAAATGAGAAGACCTTGTGAAAGGATAAATTAAAAGAGAGTATGAATGGCTGGGAAGGGAAATAAGATGGAGCTTATTTCTGTCACTGTTTCCTAACACAGTGAGCAATCCAACAGTCACACTTCATGCCTTAGTTTTTCAAATGTACATAATTATGAAGTAGTAAGATGTATCAACAAAATATGTTTTTCCTGCAATTAAGTTGCTCATGCTAGCATGCCACTACATATCAACTCTGACTTCCCTCCTCACTAAGATGCCAACATAACCTCATTAGGTTACACTCAGGTATTCCAAGGTTTCACATAAGTACTATAAAATTAAATGGCATTTTCTTCTACATATCTGTATATCTCTTCTCCTCTCCCCAGGTTCAACTATTTTACTGTGTTGCATACAGTTCTGTGTATAAAACAACTAGCATTATTTCTTTACTAATTGCTCACACTTGCCTTGTATGAGTCCCAGAAGCCCGTAGATACAAAGTTTATAGTTTTGTGATTGTTTCCATTGTGTGAAATCACTAACTTTTGCTGTTTCTGCAGTCCAGGTGCTAAGCCATAGATTTTGTCCAACGGTTAGTGCATTTTGTCCTAAATGAGCAGCTATGGTTAGCCACATCCATCGCCAGCTGAAGGCTTGGAGGTATTTCAAAACAACTGACATTTTCATCTAAATATATATGTATAAAAAAAAGGAGTTACTCTTAAAATCATTATCATTGCTGAAGGCAAATACACATTATATAATGAGAATTGGATACTTTAAACTCAGAATAAATAAAAAAATTTCTTAAATATGATAACCTAGGTTAAGTAGATAGACTCATACTGTAAAAGGTTTCCTCTCCCACTACACTGTGCTCTTCAATGATACATTACCATAGGCAATCTGATACTTGGCAGTGTCGGACTTAAACAAATCTTAAATGTATAGATTACACAAAACAAACAAAAACAAAACAAGAAACCAATCAATCAAATAAACAAGAGTGCAATTCCTGGGCAGTTTGTATGAAGCAGATCTTACTCTATTCATCAAAGCAACTAGAAACTTTAGGACTGGGCTACTGGAACCAAGGAAACTGGTGACAGCAGAAGAAAGTTCTCATCCTTGGTGTAGGTGAGGACTAGTGCAGCCAAACTCAGCTAGACCATTGAAAGGCAGAACTGATAGGAGCAGAGTAATGACAGATTCTTGGATTTCATTACAAGGCCTGGAGTGAAATGAACTCTAGTTGGCACAAAGTCTTCCTTCTCCTGCAAACTCATTTTTTACAAGTGCCTATTTCTACCATCTTGCTAGATACTTTTAACTTCTTCCACCCTCCTCATTCTTATTTTAATTAAACTGTAGCTTCCCAGGAAGTTTTGGCGTTCTGTTTCACTTGTTCTTTTATCTTTCCCTAGCACGTGGAAGGTTTTGTTAAATGGAGACTGCAGAAAGAGTGCTTCTAACATAAACACCACTGCAGCAGTATTACTATACAAACTTCCTAGTCTCTGCTCCAGAGCACGGGTATATAAACTCCCTGAAAAGACAGACAGAATGGTTTTCTAGCAGAGGTAAAAGCTTTTTTAGTCATCTTCTTTCTAAAGGAGGCTAAACAGACTGGACCTAGATGTAATATGAAAATACAGCCAGTATCAGATCATCAAAATAGAAAATCTCAGACTACATACTTAAAATTTGGTAAAAGCAAGATTTATTTTAAATTTAGTAATGAGAGGTCAGGCAACCTTAACAAGAAAGGGAAAACTGCAACTGCAAAGTAATACGTTGTTATTAAAAAAAAAAGTCAAAGCCTTTACTCTTAGTGATACTTACACCACCAGTGGCAACTTTTTCTTTATTGTTAGTGAGCATTTTCCAGTGATCAAAGGAAGAACTGTAAAGAAGAGAAACTTTCAAATCTTCTTGTGAATCATCATATGAAGAAAATATCCATTTTTGCTTAGGAATAAATGGATAGTATGAAGTCTTATAATTTTTTCCTGTGGAGACAGGAACTGGTCCCATCTGTTCTATTTTTGTTGATAGAATAATGTTATGATCAGAAGGCACCATCAGGTATGGCCATTTCATTTCTTGTATAATTATGTGTAGATAAAAATAAGCTTGCCTTGCATTAATGTCAGCTAGAGATATAAGACTACACTTTTCTGAGGCATATAAGTGTGGTACAACTTGGGTTGTACCCCTTGTCTGGGCCCAGGATTAGGACTTGCTGTTTGACACATCCAATTCTACTACTTTTGGACCAGGGTGGTTAAGCTTAAGTGTCCTGCATTATCTGAACTTGCTACATTGAATCTACTCTATTTCACCTTCACACTGTCTTCTACCACTGCAGATATACCACTACAGTACTCTACAAATTGATTTAGGAGGTCATTCAACTATTCAAGAGCCCAGGAGTTTTCTTAAAGCTGGTAAAAGACAAATCAATGTTACAGGAGAAAAACATAAGAGCATGAACAACTTATTAATACACCAAGAAGTCAAATTGCTGCTAGGGAATTGTGGATGCCTCCACAATAGTCACTTTAGTTGGTCTTCTGAAAGTCCCCTTTGTTCCTGCTTAATGTACTTTGATTCACACAGTGAATCAGTCCATGAACTGGACCTCTTGAACTCAAGCAGCACATTATCTGGATTTCTTTGGTATAAAGTGAAACCAGAAGATGAGCTCCAGATAGATGATCTCTAGCCAACTGCTAGATGAGCTCCAGATAGATGATCTCTAGCCAACTGCTAATAAGCTTTCAGGCCTAATCCATGTTTACACAGCAAAACATACTGGCATAGCCTTCAACACTTAGGGTTGTTCTAGCGTTGCATCAGTTAATCCATGGCTAATATTTTTTAAACACTTACTCCTTATGTTTCAGCAGTTCTCTTTGTTGCAGACTCCTGCCCAGTTGGCCCTCTTCTTTTAAGGAACTCACTATAATGGAAAAAAAAATAAAAACATCTTTTCAGTATTATACCATGGTACAGTACAAGAAGGTTGAAGCAAAAAATGGGGACAAAATTATGAATGGAGATACTTTAAATTACGAAATCATTAAGTCAACCTAGTGTTGGGACAGACATTTATGACCAACTGCTAGAATACTGACAGCAGGTAAATCTCCCCCATGAGCATGGAGCTGCTTTCAGATTCCATTCTTGCTTAGTGAAAGTATTAGTATCCCTGCAAAAATTAACATTAGTGTTTATCTTAAAGTATTCAGGCATCATGGCTGGAAAACTGAGCTTGCTGTTCTTTGCGTGTTAATGAAAGAAGTCAATTTTTTCTTGCAGGAACAGATTTGTTTCTTATTTTTCTTACTTGATGTTATTTTTGTCAACAGAACTGTTAAGACAAAGATATGTCTTCTGCATCCATCTATCCTGTTGAATGTACCTCTGCTGTGTAATTTTGTATCATAACACATTGCATCAGGTTTCTTCTCCTCATTCTTTGGTTCCCCTTCCCTCTCTTTATTATGCTTCATGAATAATGACTGTTTCCTTACATGGCTACCTCACACTTTCATCCCAACACAGCTAACTCAAGACTGACCAATGCTGCCTTTTGCAGATTTGCTGTTCTGTCTTTCCATTCCCCCCATCAAACCCCAGCAAATATTTGAGAGGGCCTGAATTAATAAGCCCATGAGATTTTGCACTGTACTTACTACAGGCACATTTTACAGTTGTTACCTAACTGGAAACCAGCATTATAAACATCTACAGGCACTTAGAGGACTCTTCTGTGTCTCTCAAAACCAAATGACCACAATTAATCTCCTGAAGTACATGATGAGAAGTGGTAAAACAGGCTGCACTGGCAAAGTACCTATTTCTTTCCCACAACACTATAAAGAATGCACACTGAACAGCTCAGGTACAAAAGTAAATTGAGTGACAATCCATGTGAATGATTTGTAAGCATGCTTTTTTAAAGTACTATGTAGTATTTGTTTGTTTATGCTGTCTACTTGTTGGCTGGAAGTAATTTGTAAGAAAACTAAAATTTGGTTTACTTTTTCTCCTACAAGAGGACCATATTCTCTTACTACTTCTAGTGTGCTCCATGATTATAGCAGTCTAAGGTGATGAAAATGGGAAGATTTCAGTATAGAACAGGACATGATTGTTGACACTGCAAGATTAATTTGAAATATCTGTAAGTTATTTAATGGCTGATAAATTCTTTGCAGAATCAGATAACTTTACCAGATAATTAGTACAGTATGTAAAAGAAAACAGCTATATACAGCAGCTTTATCATACATTCGTTAGTTGAAAGAGTAAACCAGTTGGTCTCAAGACACTAGAGTCTGATTTTTTTTTTTCCTGTTTATAACCTATAATTCTATACCAAAACATAGACAAGAATGCTCCACATTTCCCAGTAATTATTGTATTCATTTCCAAGAAGGGGAGGAGGAATGTTTTGAGAAGACTGAATGAAAAGAAAAAATACTACGCAAATACAGTATACAATTTTTCTCACCTTCCACTGAGGTTGTCTCTTCACGTGTATGCTCTGCATTGAAGACTTGAATAACCTCTGCAAAATTAGCTTTCTTTGATATGAGTTCTTGGTAGGTCCCCATTTGACTTATTCTGCCCTCTTCCATTACTACTATAAGATCAGTGTGAGGTAGGAGTCTTAGGTTATTGGTCACCAATACACGAGTCTGAAACACAGCACTTTCCATTTTACCATATAAATATAAAGTGTATATTAATAGTACACATTACATTATGATAGCAAGGATTTTTTTCTGGGAATTTGATCATTTATTTGTCTACTTTTTTATTATGATGATGGTTTTCATTGCCTTCTTTGTTATATTCCTCTTTTAATTGCTGTGCTTTTTATTTAGCCTCTTTATTCAGAATAATTTTCATCAACACACTAGGTAAGAGATGAGCTTTTGCAGAATGACTGGGGACTTGAACTGTGTCTGTTGTATTGTACAAAGCAGTTCACCCCCAAATTGAAAGGAAGCCACCCTATTTTACCTTGGTTTTTAGGAGACCTGAAGGACCAATTAGCTTCTCAAAAAGATGTTTCCCAACATGTACATCTACAGCAGACAGGGGATCATCCAGAAGATACAAGTCAGCATTGCTGTACACAGCTCTAGCAAGACTTACTCTCTGCTTCTGTCCTCCACTTATATTAACACCCTAAGAAAACGAAGCCAAAATAATTCACATTTAAATATTAAACACTAAAGAAAACCAGTGTATCACAGTCTCATCATTATTTTTTTCAGGTAATCAAAGTAAATTTTATACTAGATAAGAAAATAAAAAGTTAACATTTGGATATTCAAGTAATTACAGCAAAGTGCAAGCTCTGTTGATTAAATTCCCATGCAAGGTACTTCATGAAATAAAAAAAAAAATAACTTTTTTTAGTCATTCAGGCATTTTTACAGTACAGAAGAAACCCCGAGAAGAACAGGACAGGGCTGACTCAAACTTCTGTACAGAAAAGAGCCATTTTAAAATCTAATAAGAGTTCAGAGCTTGAAAGGAATTGAAGTTCAAAGTCAGTAAGCTAAGTAAGGAGATAGGCCAGATACACTTGGCTTAGCACTCATTAGTCATCACTGTAAATTATCAAGTAGATAATCTATCAAAACACAAAAGTCATAACTTATTGCATCATTTCTGACACCTCAGATTCTCACCCTTTCTCCAATCTCAGTTTGGTCTCCATTCGGTAACTGCTCCAAATCTGGCAGTAAAGCACAAGACTCTAAAACAAGTTCGTAGTATGGCCTATTTAGATTTGCACCAAAGAGAATATTTTCCTGTAAACTGTCATTTTGAATCCAAGCCTGCTGAGAAACATATGCCACTGAACCCTAAAAAGAATTGGAAACAGCTTTTAACTTGGGCTTTCTGAACATAAAAATAGCATTTAAAAATACATTTGAAATTCCAGCTTTACCTCAAAGTAACAAGTAATTACTTCCAAAACTTGAGCAGTTACAGTTAAAAACTGTTACAGTTCTGTCAGGCAATAAAAACAATCTGTTGAATATTCCTGTGTAACAGTTTGCCTATAATTATTATAAGAGTACATACTTTGAATAAAACTAACAGAACTTGGATATATACTGAGCAAAGTTTTTCAGGGAGGATCTCAGTGACAAACAAGCATTGAAAATATCAAAATACAGTTTGACTATATTTTTACATAGCGTGTTATGAAATGTGTCAGTCATTAGACATTAAAGTTCACAGGATAAGAACAGTAACTGGAAATACTCCCAGATCTTTTCACACATTAAGGTACACACCTTGTGAAAATCAATTAGTTTTACAGCAAATTGTTGGGTATATGCCTTCTGGTAGATTCTATGTAGTTGATCTTTTTCCCATTAATTACTGCTCTCAGATTCAGAGCACCCCAACTTCCTAGTCTTCACTCATCCACCAACAGTGACAGAACACTATACCACACTTCCACATGAGTGGATTCTTATTCAACACTTATTTTCAATGCTGAGACACTTGAAACAGATTAACCAATACCATGCTTATCCATTGATATACATTGGCTCAAGCACTGTAGTCTGTCATCAGAGGTTAACTTCCTCCATATCTATAGCCTGTAAAAAACTTCCCTAAACTCTGTTCTGCATTGGGAACTGTCACTGTTCTATGTAACTACAAGAGAAGTTAAGCTACAGAATTTCCTGTCACTAGGAGAACCAGCACCCTAATTCCATCTTTGTCTGAAGTTCAGCTTTTCCCTCTGTTTCCACATCCTCTATCTTCTCTACACATAAACCATTGCAAGAAAGATTATCTTCTTCTACAACAGTTTATAACTGTTTCAAGTGGATTATGTTTGTTACTACAGCTGTTCAAAAGCAGAAATCTTTATATGTTTAGGCTCAATATATGATTTAAACAATCATACTTCTTGCACTGAATTATATAGATTACAAAAAATGAAAATAGCTTTGCAATCGCTTTCGTTGAAAACAAATAGAAATTGTTACACTCTTAAAGTTTCCCTTACCAGATTTTCTACAACCATAAATAGCTGAGGAGGAAAAACTGAGCTTTCAAAAGCAGTTCTGCTTAACAAGGGTATTGAGGAATGGGTAAGGCAGGAGGTCACAGATAGACAATCTTACTCTTCTCTGAACTGTTCCTTCAAGTTTCTCCATTTCTCCAAGAATAGCAGAAAGGAAAGATGACTTTCCAGATCCAACCTGTCCCACAACAGCAACTAAACAGCCTTCAGGAATGCTGACACTCATGCTGGAAATGAGGAAGACAAATTAGTTATCCAGTTTGTAAATACTCCATCATGTATAGGTTGTGGTCACTGTAAGAAAGAAATATTCCATTTTACCATCAGAATGGTTAGAAATTAGTACTTCAGTTTGCACATCTTTTGACTCTATACCATTCAGAAACTTGCAATTATGACTTCAAGCATAAATTTGTCTGCAAGTTAAGAGGTTGTGCTTTCAGCTGGTCACAGGAAAATCAAATGGGACACAGTCTAACCAGTAAGTGGTATAAGAATACAATAATGTATTCTTCTCAGGCCTGCGGTTCATGTTCTATCTTACTCTGACAATTGATCTGCTAGACTTCTCATGAAGCCAATGTGTGATCCCTCTTAAGGAAAAATAGTTGTTTGGGTAAAAAAAGCCACTTCCATAATCTGCATATTTGCTGTCAAAGTAAGTACAATATGTACTCATAAACTTTAGCATACAAGGAGAGCCACTTTTTGTATCTGTACTTTACGCTATATGAATCTAAGTGTGTTCTGATTTGACAGCCCTATGCTAAAATAAGCATAGTCCCTTCAGACTGGAGCTTGGAGCACAAACAAGGGAGAGAAATATTGTTCCCAGAGACTACACCAGCTGAAGGCATCTTATACCTGGATACTGTATTGCAGTCTATGGTGGCTGAGACATGGACACTCAACACCATGTTATGTGAAGTGATCCCTCCAGCCCTGAGAGGAACAGGATACACAGGCAGCATGTTGAAATAGTTAGACTGGGTGGGATGAACCTCCTCAGTTGCCTTAGTAACATTTAACTGCTGTATAGAGCTTATTCATGAAATTCTTCATTCCACTCCAGAGCTTGGTTACTCCATTTCCTTACTAACCCTCCAATGTGTTCACTGTGTAGCAGTTTAAGCGTAGCTGAATTTACACCTAAGTAATATCTTGTTAAGAAATGACAAACAAAATGAGGGGTGCTTTCAAGCAACAGACCACTGAGAGAAAAGCAATCTTCTGTTTGTTGTTTCCAAAAGAAGCCACAGCCCAATTTTGAGATCAGTATTCAACATAAGGCTGCACAAACTACCTTAGCTTACTTGCAGGCAGTACAAACTGCAAAATGCTACACCAACAAAAGGGCATCTTGCTGGTTAATGCACCCCAAAATGAAGGAGGGAGGTCTTCTTGGTATGTAACATCATGAACTAGTCTGAGTCAGACTACGTTAAACTGGAACAAAATCTCTACAGATACCACTTTCTGCCAAAGCAGCTCATAAAAATAAGAAAGAAATACCTTACTTTTTCAGGACTGGCAGGCCATTTTTTTCCCAGCGGAAAGAAGCGCCAATAAACCCAACAGCATGATCTGTTGCAGTAAAGAAAAAAGAACAGACTTGTTCATCCATCCTCTCAGTTGAGTTTCTTTATGATCATTCATATAAACTCATGACCAATTAAAAATTAATAACTACTGCTTACTTCCACTGTAGTTTGTATCGATATCCTCAGGGTTAAGATCCTCAGCACACAGAAAATCCTCTAAACGACTCAGAGAAACTTTAGTCTGCAATATGAATAGATATTTATAACATGACTATGCTCCCTAAATTTTAAAAAAATATTTCAAAAATTCTAGATAATATGGAAAGACATTTTCCTTGTCTTGTTTGAAAAAAGACAGAAAAGATGTTTAAGTATTTTAAAGTTATTTTCCTTACAGTACTAAACAATCTGAAGTTATAAAAAAAGTGTGGGTTTTTTTCCCCTGAGGATCTACTGCTTGGTAGTTAAAGTAATGGAGCATGCTTGACATATCCAGAGTTAGAAGATATAGGTAATCCTTGAAGGTATGGTTCCTCTGACTCAATTAGTTTATTTTTATAAACCTGTAGTGAAAACACTTAACCTTTTTGTTTTTAAAAGAAATAATGCAAAGAAACTCTCTCTTCATATAGCAAAGGCAGACATTTTACTGTCTCATGGGATTTCTATCACTGCTATGACAAAGTGAGATGAACTTCACACTTGTCATAATTCTTATGTTATTAGAAGTAAACCTTAGAAAAAATAAAAGGTTTTGATCTTACAGTATGCTAACCATAAATGAAATAAAAGCATGATGAGTATCTACTCACAGTGGTCTCCTTCCTTGCAAAAAGCTGACTTGTGTACAAACCATGACAAAGTATAATCATGAGCACCTCATGTAATATACCCATAACACAGTCTTAAAAGTTGTACGTTTTGGTAACCCTACTGGTGTATCATTAGGACTGAAGGTTGCTGATATGGTACCCTCAGCAGATCTACTCCTTTCTTCTCTATTTCCTTCTGTGATGACTTGAAAGAAACAGTACTGTAGAATCCACAGTGGGTCTCTCCTACTTGGTACCAAGTGCTCCAATACATAACAACAGGTAAGTGATTTAAAAATGTGGAGCCCAAATTGTTTACACTTTATCTTCAGTGGACTATGAAAAAAGTTGAGAGAGTAGAAGCAGAAGTTGAGTTTAGTCCACTGAAAGAAGAAAAGTGAATACCACAATGTTTAGTCACAATTAGGTGTGCTACACAATTTCCCTTCTACTTTGAAAGATTGAGACATGTTTTAAACAGGCTTCACGCTTCTCATTCCATAAAAATACCTTACAGTTTCATCTCAATAAAATGTAATAAAATACTTAATTACTCCTACAAATACATGAAATATGACAGAGTATAAACATCAGCTTTTTATAGCACTTATTCATAATATGTTTACCTGGGCTATGGCAGAGATTACAGTTGGTAAATCAAACAAAGGCAGTCGCAAAACATTAAATAAAGAAATAGATGTAAAAACTTTAGTTGCTGTTAAAACATTTTCTTTGTCCAGATAAAAGAAGACTCCAAATGTAACCAATGACACCTTTTAAATAAAAAAAAAGAAAAAGAAAAACATATATACAGAAGCAAAATCACATTATAACCGAAATTTACAAACAGATACTATTTTTATTTGCATTCAAAAGGTGCAGGAACCCATTTCTGCTCATGCATTAAGAGGGTCTCTGTAACTGCTGCAAATGAAAATTATTGCATAGCTGCAATACTGAGGGCAGGAATATTATAGTTTTAGTGAGTAAAAAACATGTCCACTGTGTTTGCCTAGACCAGAGGCACATTAAACTATATGAAATAACTTTCCCATCTCAGGAGCTGATGTCTTCATTTTGAAAACACTCAAACATCATGTCTGAGGAAATTCCCTTTTTTTTTTTTTTTACTTTCTTCTTATTATTGCTATGAAATGGAACTATATACTGTGGGTATTTTTATTTTGACCACTTGGAATTTTATTCAAGTATCTACTCAGTAGTCATCACAGAATAAGCTCTTACATAACAGATACTTACGCCTTCAGAATTACCTAAAAAACTTAAACTTAACCTGTCTAAAGGGGTCTCTTCTGCCTTTTAGTGAGTTCAGGAGTCCTAAACTCAACTAGTTGTAAAGTAGAAGGGCTCCTAAGAAAGTCCTAAATAACTTTGAACTTTTCTTACTCACTGCTTCAAATAGCTCCTTTATTATCAAGGTTATAGACTGAAGGAAGGTCTTAATCGTCCCTTTCACTATTCCTAAGGAATATTCCATTTACTTTCCAGTGGAGTTTAACAGAGGGATTTAAAAGATTCGAAGGTCTGAATGCATTCCTTATGGAATTCCACAGAAACAAAGCTAGGATGAATCTGGTTCATGTTACTTTTTTTTCTTTTTGTGTATTTAGAGTCTTAGTGTTTGAGAAGGGATAGCTAAAAATTACAGACTGAAAATGCATTTCCTTATAACTTAGAAAAGGAGGAGTATAAAGAAGGTAGTTGATTTTTATGCAATAGAAACAATATGATTAGAACAGTGAAGTAAGATTCAGGGGCTTTAGATTTGGTTTCTGAGTTTCTAACAGAGGTCTTTAAAAGCTTGGTCAATTAATGACCTTTCTCATTCTTCTCCAGCCACATGCATACTGTTAGAACCTGAGAATTCAAATATACTGTGTTGATAAATTTAATGTTTTGAGATACTATGACACAATATTTGTGAGCCATTCAGCTACTAAAGCAATAGGGAACATGAGAAACAGTCCTGTATGAATTAATAATTTTATAAAACAAACCATAAAAGGAATACACGTCAATGTTAGCATGGAATAAGTCGTCAGATACCCAGATGACTTCAAAACATCCACTTCACTTTCTCTAATGCTCATGACCTTCCTCTGATATGCAGGTTCCCAGGCATAAAGTTTGAGGACCTAGAAAAAACAATATATTTTAACAAAACAAAATAGCATTAACCATGCTTCAGAAAAGAAGTTTAAGCTCAAATAGTCAGCAATGCAAAACTACAAAAATCTGATTTTTTCACAAATGAAAGCAAGACCTGAGATAACTCTACATTAGGTTTCTCTTGTGGAAGATATATTCTAGTCACACTAAATTCTCCAGAATTAAAAAGTATTTTTCTTCTATACTAAAATTTTACTCTGACAAAGGTTTTCAGACATCTACTAACATATTTTACTTTTTCATTAACAACGTGATAGTAAAACTAATGCATCATGCAGAATAAGTTTTTCAAATCAAACTAAACCAGTAAAGATTTTGGAAAAACACTTTAAACACATATTACGTTAAAACATCTTCTATTTAAACTTTTACCATTATCAGCTGAATTACTATTCATAAAACCTTAGGATTTTTAAATAACCTTCTATCTTTACAACCTAACAAAAAACCCCTCAAACCCTTATTAGTTGTGGCATTACCTTTATTCCATGTAACATCTCACTTAGTAGCTTGACTCGTTGATCTGAATACCTCACCTGTTTTTTCTGTTCAAAAGACAGCAATTCTTTAATTATTCAATGAGCAAAAAAAAAATTGGGAAGTAAAATATGCAGTGTACATTTCTGTTATTTTTACCCTGCTGAAAAACACATTAGCACTGCAGTTATACCATTTTAGGATATAAATACAGTATAAAAAGCCATTAGATAGGATCAAGAATGAAACGTATTAAAATTAAATTTTTCCCCTAAAATATCTTTATAAGTGCATTTCAATTTTTGTCCTTTTTACTTTTCTTCACATTGAATCAAAATCCTAACAAACTCCCATTTCCCAGAGTGTTCAGGAATAAGAATAATAATATGGTTTTAATCTTCAAAATAACTAATCAGGTAAATACAGACTCAATGACCATATAACAGTATATACACACATACTTGAATATATACATAACACTATATGTATACAAAACTCTTCATAAATATATATGTATATATACAGCAGTCAGAAAGTTTCCTCTGTTACTGATGAATTCATTGTTATTGAAAGAACCAAAGAAACAAATTTTTCTCACTCCTATGCTATACTCAGGCTCTTCTTCATCTCACATTTCTAAAACACTAACGTAGCCTCTTTAATGTTTTGAGTCTTACTCATATACAATAAGCTGCAAACTTTAGACAGAATTATTTTATTGTCCTTTGTATTTCCTCTCTATCTCTCATATGACAGTAGGGATCTAAGTGCATATGCAGCTGCTGCATCCCATCTAAAAACGAGGTGAGAAGGTTTTTTGGCCTTTTCAATGTCTCTAAACTTAAAGCCTTACAAAACAATTAATGGAGACCCAGAGTCTTCACTGCATGTTGCACCAGAGGCAGAATAACACAGACAAATTATTGCCTTGAGGACAATGCAAAAGTTAAGGTTGTAGAATTTTTTTTATCAGTGGAGCTCACCAAAATTGTCACAGTAACAGGCAATACAGTGCCAAGAGATCTGTAGCATGAGAGGAGCAGAAAAGAAGTCAAAACACGTACAGTATCTCTGTGGGAATTCCCATCATCTCATGAGCATGTGCTAGATTTGAGTGAGCAGCTTAGCTTGAATAATAAAAATGGAAGTGGGCTATAATCCTACAAAATCCCTTACTTAATGGAATTAACTCATGTAATATGCAAAATCATAGCTGTTTCCTAAACGAGTCATACTGTAATTTTAATTAATACAAAAGTATTGTTTCAGCATAATGAAAACTTAGGTATCCAACCTAAACACTAGGTCAGCTACCAAACATACAGCTTTCTTACTGCAGTTATGCTTCCTCCCTCAGCAAAAAACATGTGCAGTTTGACACTGTTTATTGGTTTGGGTTTAATTTAGATGTACTAATAGTATTCTTATACATGCACAATTTACATCCCCCTTCATTCCTGTATTATGACAACTAAACCTCTCTTTACTATGTTTATTTTAAATATCTCACCTTCAGTCTTTTTACTTTGGCTGCAATAAGCACATTTATAGGTATAGCCAAAAGAAGTAGTGCAACACCAGCTAGGACTGAGGGGCCAAGTTCTTCCCAGAGAAAGACAACAGCCATTATGATCTGAAAAGGTGCTGACCACAAGAGGTTGATGTTTACAGTTAGCTCCATGAGTTGCTGAGCATCTGCTGACATCAAGTTAACGATCTCCCCAGTTGTATAGTTTCGTCGTGCGGAATTTGCTAAAGTTAAGGTCTGCAAGCAGAAAACAGAGGTGTCACAAAAATCAACAGTTTTGATGAGTTTAGATGCTCAGAGGAAGCTAAAAGGACAATAATTAGAGCAAAGCTGAACTCAGTGAAACAGACTTGGAACTCATTATAGAAATAAACAGGTCAACATGGTGCAAAGAGGGCTCAAAAAGACTCAGCTTTGGCCTAGTTTAGAATCCCACAGAGCAGGAACAAGCAACAGCAGGTTTCACAGCAAGCACACACACAATCTCAATGCACCAGGCAGATAGCACAAGTCCCAGCCTGACCCAGCATTCACTGAACAACTTTACTCAGAGAGAAAGAAGCTGCATCTCTACCCTATAGCTGTGAAAACTTGCTAGAACACATGCCCACCCCAACTGGAGCTTCTGTTCCCCTGTTTCCTGATGTATTCACACACCTTAAAACGCAACTTGAGAGAATGAATTCTTTATTTAACTGATGCGCAACTTACAAGTAAAATTTTGCGCACTGGTTCAGAAAACACCTGAGAAGCCTGTCAACAGATCAGTTTGACTCTCTTGAGAAAAGACTGTATTTTACTTTAACAGTTTTGAATTCTTTTTTGGCTTCTTAATTTCAACTTAATAGTTAAATACTGCAATAAGAATAGCAGTGTTCCAGGTTGGTAACAAATAAAGGGGCAGAACTGAGAAGTCAGCTTCATCTCATATGCTACATATAAATATATTTGTGTTTTGCAAGTCAGATAGCTATTTCTGCATTATTAGCACCTGTATTTCTTGTAGCTAATAATGTTGCCACCTCAGCATATCTTATTAAAAGGTGAGATAGGTTACAGATATATTTCCACAGCAGTTAGCCATCCTTTAAACATCTGAAAAACAGTGAACCGACTGGGTATTCAACTCAACAGAAAATCAATTTCACTAAAATCAGGGGGGAATGTCAATCTCTAAAGGAGACAATGTGGCACAGTGAAGCTTCTCACATTCACTACTAGTACGCAGTAAAAACAGTGATCCCCTATACCCTTATGTTTTCCCAGACATCCAACCTAAAAAAGTTTTCCCAGTTCATTCAGTAAATTTGGAAAATTAACCCATAATCAAAATAGGAAGTTAAATTTCCACATATATCTCCAATATTATGCCTGTACAGGTGGCTGACAGAAATAAGTAACTTCAAAATTAGAGTTTTATAATAGAAATGTTGCTGAAATTCCAAATTATCATCAATGAATAATCACCAAAATATAAAGCAAATCTGTTAGTCTGTCACAAATGCATAACATCCTGGGTTTTGATCATGCTGATATTGTATTTTAACACTGTGTGTTTGTTTTGAATGGAAAGGAGAAGAATACATGATTACCTTCTTGTATATCAGGCCAACAACTGCAGTCTTGACTTTGACTGCAGTAAGCATGTTGTTACGCTGATATAACTGACTGAGAAGAGTTTGTGAGAGAACTACAAAAAACAGGGCAATAGTATAGCCATATCCACTCCCATATGAGCTAGGATGATTTTCACTGACCATTATCATTGCTCTGAAAAAGAACGAAAATACATTTTAAATTCTGTGCATGAGGCCAACAACTGACAGTAAAAAGTTCAATAAACTGACATTCTGGCAGCTTGTTTAATTAAGTCCATTTTGGATCCAGATATGGTGGAAGGCCACACAGATATGATGCTGAAAAAAGGAAAAGTCTTACCTGTGTTTTCCAATTTGTTAGCTTAGAAACAATTCTCAAACACTATTCTAGACATGAATGTGCTATTGCTGACTTCAGTGACAACAGAGTACAAATAAAGAATTTCATCAAAGAAAAAAAATAATTAGATATTTGTACTTAGAAAGGCAACAACTACCAACCATGAAAGCAAGGGAGAAAAAAAAAACCTACAGGAGAATTCTTATTTTGTGTTAGTAAAAGGTCATCTTAAATAACCAGCAACTGCAGTGTCTTCAAACAGATTTCACGCTTAACAATTTTGTTCAAGATTACACTGACTTGGGGTATAGTTTGGAGGTTAAGAATAATTCTTTCCCTTAACTCTTTTCTTTATAAACACACAGATATTTGACAAATCCTTAACACCTCTGCAGTAGGTACAATTTCTAAAAAATACTTCCATCAACCTCATGGTACAAACAACATAACAGTCACTGCAATTTTCCATTAAATGCTGAAGGTGTAGATATTTAAGTGGGTTTTTTAAAAAATAGAGATCAAAAAATACTGACAAAAAGCATGGAAGTTAAATATCTTGGTACTCCATTTTTCTTAACATTTGATTTTATATTTAAGTATATTAAATACTTACATACAATATTGTGGAACTGAACTGCCACTGGTAGAGCAAATAAATTTTTTACACATCTAAGCTGTTGCTTAGTTTGTTTTTGATATTGGAAACCCTTTAGCTTTATTATTACTGTTATTCTCAGAACATAAAGTGAAACACATCAAAAACTTACTTCATTATTTGTGGACTCATGAAAGCCAGAATATCAGCTGTAGCTTTCAGAAATGCAACTTTAATCAACAAAAATTTAAATGTTTGCCATAATGGCAAAATTAAAGATGATTTATGGAAACTTGTTTTCTTAAATAGCACTCTCTCAATGTAAGAAGCCTGCAAGATCACAAAAACATGTACAGAATTATGAGATAAAATTATTTTTTAAATTCATCTGCATTTAAAAATACAAAATACGTAATGAGTGTCCATCTAAAGCCATCACCATACTTATGACCTGAAAAAGTACATTTCCTACAGTCAGGAGAAAAACCTTGGTTTTACTTAGCCTGGCTAGCAGACTTTCAGGAAAGGATAAGCATCATTTCCAGGGTTGCCCAAATCATCCACAAATACAATTAGAAAATAACTTAATCTTCCAATGATTATTGCAGGTCAAAAAATCTGTGCCATAAAAGCAAAGGTAAGCTTCAACATAAATGCACTATCATTTATAACATGCTTACAGTAACAATATTTAAGGTCAAGAAACTCTTCTTTCAGAATTGTCAAGTAACTTTTTTTTTTTAGCTCAAACAAAAGCAAATATTCTTACAAGGGCTCAAAATAAAGAGTTAGCCCTTCTTAATTACCACATTGATGAAGGACAGCATATTTTTACAGATTGCTTAAATAATAAAAGGAGTATCTGAATTTAAAATTATTCTTATTGAAAAATATTTTCTGAATGCTTTGGTAGAAAGGGTTTTGGTGTGTATATTATCAGTGGAATAAGGGGCAAATCTACACATAGATAAGAAAAAACTGAGGAGTTGCAGTAAGGTTGGACTATGCAGGGGCCTACTTCTCCGAAAGTCATTAAAAAAGCTATACTCTTATTGGACTGACTGACAGGTTAGATTCTCTCTCTTGTGAATTTCCTAACATTACAGAGCTCCTAGAGCATTTAACTACAACAAAATAGTAACTGTGACTGGAACTGTCAAGGATTTAGTTTAAAAATCACACAGGATAACACAAACTCAAAATATCTAAAACTCAATGCTGTTAAAATTAAAGAGAACTGAAGTGCTCTGTAAGCCAGAGTACCTACTGATAAGCAAGCTGGTAATACACTTCTCTAACTACCTGAAATACAGATGCAAAGATGGGGAAATAGACAAGTTCAGAGAAAAAGTAGACAGTTTTAACAAATATAGTAATCAATCACCAAAGTAAAAGTCATGGTAGATTCTGTATCAGTCATAGTAGGTTTCCTATCACTTAAAGTGTTAAAATGTAACTAGATATCTGAGAGGTAAGTTTGAACTTCAACAACTTGGAAAAAATCCTACAGCCACGCTAGAGATCACTGGTCACAATAAATAACACAATTTTAGAAATCTTTTCCAGCTTCCAGACTCCTTAAATTTAGAAAAGGATATTGCCTATTGTCAGAATTATAGCTACCATTAATCCTGTGGTAGACTTCTGGATTTCTTTTCTCCATTGCTTTTCAAATTTAGGACACACACAGTACGGTGAATCACTTTCATTCAGTTCAAACAGGTCATCCCTTTCCAATGGCTTCTTATAGCCTGTAGATATTAGTCTGAAAGAAAACAATGAATATAGACAGCATGAAATACGACAGACAAAACAGCTGAGCTACTAACTCAAAAAGCCAATGATGTAATTCAGCATATAGAATAAAAATATATGTAAACCTATATGTAATGTAAGACTAAATAATGCAATATACTTACAGTAATCTTAAATACACTGAAATTCACCTGAAGTAAGAAGAGCCCATGCAGATTGTCACATCTGAACACCAAATGCTGAGGAGCTTTTGTACCTCAGAAGCTGTCCACATTTCTGATCCTATCTTTCAAATACCTCCAGGAATGTTGTGACTTGTCTTTAAACATGATAACAACATTAAACTACTGGGTTTCAGCACAAGTGCACTGGAAGTTTCCTTACAGCAGATCTTCAGCTCTTAGAATTTTGTTTTAACAAATGCTTTTAACCACTTAAGTGTCAACAAAACCTAAACTTGGTCTTAAAAATGGCAAAATAGGGCTGATGAATACATTGAACCTAAAGGAACTCTGAGAGAAAAATTGAGTACTTGGAATTTTTGATAAGCATGTCAGATTTCTGAAAACTCAAGGCAAATCATGCTGTACCATTTCTGAGGTGGGGAAAATGTGAAAGGTTTAATGTTGACAATATTCTCTAACTTAAAGAAACTCCCAAACATTTAGCAATCTAGAGACATGTGCATAGCCACTGGAGTGTGTGCCCTGTCAGTGACACCTCTAATGCTTTCAAGCTGGTTGGGATTTCTATGTCCGAGGGCTGCAACGCAAGCACAGTGTCTATCTTCTCTAGTGTGCACTTCCAGCGTATCACTCCTGTGGCAGTCAGTGCCCATGCTGGGCTTGAGGCTAATGTGAGTGCCACTGTGCTCATCATAGAGCAGAAAAGAAGACTCAGAAACACTCTTTTGGAGGTTGTAAAATGCTGGTGGGGATAGATCTCACTAACCCCAAGGGCCACACAAACATCTGCTGAAGCTGTAACATTAATACAAAGTGAATTTACCTTACGTTTGATAAATTAAGGCAAAAATAACACAGCTTCTCACTAAGAGCACCAGCTTTTGAGACAGATGAGGAAAGCAGACCCATTGGTAGTTGAGGGGAACTGCTGTTTAAGAACTCTGCATACTCATCTCAATGCTAAAACTCCCTGCTGCCAGAGGATAAACAGATCTGCCAAAAGCCCTCCACACCATAGCCTCCAGACTGCCCAAATTTTGAAGAAATACAATATAGCATTATGAGTTTATTAGTTAACAATGAATTTGAGACTTCCTCATTTAGATTGCAAGAACTTCAGGCAAGAATATGTTAGCCATAATTTATTTTGTTTGCTTGTGATTGGAAAGAGGGAACATATCTAAAATTTACAATACTAGTTTAATTGCATCCGGTTATCTCAAAGCTAAATAAGCTTTCACTGAGCAGAACTGAAACCCATTTTTTGCCCCCCCTCCTCTTTTGTTAAATGTTGTGGAGTTGGTTAGAAAATACAAAGGATAGCCTAGCTTGAACATTTGGGTGAACACTGTGAAATAATGAACACATAAATGTTAGACAGAAGCACAGCACTGAGTACACTACATAACTTTTCAGAAAAACTGAAAATTTGTATTTATGGTATAGAATGTAAGGACTGGTAAAAAAAACAAACAACAAAGCTACTCTGAAACTCATAACTTAACAGGGCCAGAGTTTAACCAACTTTGAATCCTTGAAACAATCTGATTGTTTTGTCTTGGTTTATTAAGAACAAATACCATTTTCAGTTTTTCCTTAAAATTAATGATACTGAAAAAAGCAAGAAACAGTTATAATAGTTTCAAAATGTTTTTTCTGACTCAAATGATTTTTAAAGAAGAAAAAAGAAAAATGTTAAAGATCAGCAATGGTCACAAGGCATAACACACGAAATAGTTTGAAATAGCATCCAAAATATTAAATGACAGGAAGCTGCATGACTTGATATAGCTGAACTTTCAGTTCCTATTTTTGAGTGGAAAATTTCCAAAAAGCAGAGGAACATTATTGGTGGTTATGAGCAGGTGATGTACAATAATAACATACAGCCTGTCATAAAGGAAGGAGGAAAACAAGCATGGAACTGGCTACTTGGAAAATACTTCAAGCATATTACTGGGGATTGTTCCTGGACATCTTGCAAATTGTCGTATCACTACATGGAGTATAAAGGAAACCCCATTTTAATTTTTTTCTATTCTCAAACTTTACACAGAGAGATAACTAATAAAAAAGGCATAGCCTAATTTGGCCTTGTATAGCCCTTTGTCTAAAAGCATTGTCCATTGTGACAAGAACATTGTGCTTAGTTATCAAAATACAAATGTTTTAAACCATGCCAATAGATAATGTATGACTGTTACTATATATAAACAATACTCCATAAAATTTTTGAATATGACCTCTGAGAGTTGTAAACTTTGATTTTTGTACAAAAAGCTAACAGCAAGCTCAGGCTCTGGCACGAGCGAGAATGATGGTATTGAATGCAAGTGCATGCTCCATAATTCTCTGAGCATCAATGAACATCAACAAGCAGTATATTAAATTCTCACCTGCTAAACCAGGAATATGTCAACTTACTAAAGAAAAAAACATTCTCTTCAGGGCTGTGTTTCTGTTTAAAAAAGAATAAAGGAAGAAGTATCAATGTGACTTGAAAGACTGAAAAAAAAAAGTTTTTTCTTTTTTTTCTTCTACTAAACATAGTTTTGAGAAGCTATTTAATTCTGAGCTATAATAAGGTCTATACTTCTTATCTTCTCCCACCAATGAAATCTAATGCTAGCTATGAAGAATTAAAACCAGCTACAGTCTTATGACTTACTAGAACAACTTGACTTGCTGTAAGAGTGTATTAACCACCACCTTAGCTTGATTTTACACTTTTTACGCTAACCCTAGAGCATGATTATTCCAACAGTAAAGTATGGGAGTTGGACTCAGTGATCCTTATGGATCTCTTCCAACTTGAGATATTCTGTGTTTCTATGTCCAACACAAAAAAAACTTCCTTTGACAGGTAAGATCCTGTGGGGTTGTTTTTGCTCACCACCCCCATTTGAAAATCTAGCTATTAGAAGTTATCAACTGCTAATACCTGAAGAACAGCAAACTCCTTTCACACTAAGATATGACGTACTTCTTACTGTGTACTCTATACATAAATGAGGAGAATGAGGCTTGTGCACTGTTGCCAATTTCATTAAGTCACCAGAGATAAGTGTAACAGGGGCAAACAAATATACACTTTGCCATACTTGTTGAATAATGTGTATCCACACCCAAGAATAACTTGAGTACACATAGGGAGTAGAACTGTAGTCCCCAAAAAAAGGGTTCCTTATGTGTGCAACACACATAGTCAAGATATTTGCCTTATTTCAGTTCTGTAGAAACAGGTGCTAAGTGATAAATCACCAGCACCATTTTGGCTCAAACAGCAAGCAGTTTATATACAGTAAAAACAACAAAGAAATAATATGATTTGGTTTATGATTTTACATCACATAAATCTTTGTATGCATGCTCCATCAATTATTTAAATCTTTACACTAATACCTAATTCATGATATTAAAATGGTCCTACATTTGCATTTATATTCTCCTCCTAAAGATGTGGGGTTTAGTATTAAAATCACCACAGGATATGTAGGGCACACCTTGATGTTTTGATCTTTGTTCAAACCTGTCTATGGTTTAAAGAAGCCATAATGAGGCATTATCTACAAAAGCTGACAGAATTTTACCTTCTTTAGATACTGCTTTTAATTACTTTGTCTTGTTTCTGATTATTTTAACCTTTGAGGTCATCTCGTCCTTTAGCCTTAAGGGCCTTCCATTCCTGCTATTCTGGTTTCAGACCAGCTTGTTCATCCTGAAAGTTTTTAACTCTATCCTTCTGACATTGAATTCTGTCCATCAATAATTACTGTCTTAAAATAGTTTCTAACTAAAGATGCAGTTACAGTTCTTTTCGGTAGATGGTGTAAAATACCAACATATTAAAAATGTATGCTGTGGGTGCTCTGAGATCCTGTATATTTTCCACAACAATTTTTCTGGTACTTTCAGTGAAAACCCAAACGATTAAAAGATAATCAAAGAAATAAATATGCAACAAATATGTATGCCCACTACTCTAACACACACATCTGCTTGTGTTTGTGCAAACTATAAATGCTTGGTCCATTACAATTTTCAGCCTTGCAGCATTGGTTTTTTGAGCTATTGTCTTTTGCTACTGAAGAGCACAGTAGAAACCCTGGTCACAGACATTTCATGCCTAAACCCTGCTCTTTTTCCTGTCTGTGGCAAAGTTCTTACTTCCGTAACAATGGTAAAGAAATACTGAACAAAACCCTAAAGATTATTCCCTCCATATAAAATGAAAGGACACACCCCAGAACATATCAGTTGCCAGCAGCTGCAGGATTTTTGAAACAGACCTAGCACGAATCTTACAGGAAATCCCATCAGGTTTAAAGCTGCCGCTCGGAGCTCCCTTGGGGCTGTCCCGGGAGGGAGCCGGCGGCCGCTAAGGGCCCCCCGGCAAGCCACAGGCTCCGTCCCGGGGCATCATCCCGCCCTCACCCCGTCAAATAACGCCTCCTCCTCGCTCAGCGCTCCACGCTCTTACCTTCTTGCCGGTGGGGCTCGAGGGCTCGTAGAAGCCGCTCTGCTTGGCGCGGAAGGCGGCCATCGCTCCCCCCACCAGGAGGGTGCTCCAAAGGGCCTTCCCGTTAAAGGCCGCTCTACGCGTGAGGGGAGAGGTGTTGGGAGGCGGGTAGGCGGGACGGGGCGCGGAAAGGGCGGTGCTGGTTCAGCCTCAACGTTTCTCGCAGCTGGTATCCAGTGAGGGGATCCAGTGAGGCCTGTCCAGCTTCCCAGTCCCACCGGGCCCAATAGGGAGGGCCCCTCGTAGTTCTGGCGTCCCGGGCGATCCGTACAGCAGGGTATTACCACGGCTGCAGACCCTGTGGTGACATGTGGGTTTGTGCCCTAAAACGCAACCTGCAGCCGCCCAGGGCACAGTGTTCGCGTGATTTTTGCCACGTTGGTGTCAATTAACGACGGGCCCGCCATGTGGTGTAATAGTGGGAAGCATTCAAGTAAAATTGAGAGGGCAGGAAAGGGAATGCCATGTTGTGGTGTGTGTGCATCCCACCTTGTGACTAAACATATAGAAACCTTTCTTTTTACTAGCTCTTAGCTGAATGTATGCTACCAGGAGTTCACTAGCACATCAGCAAATGGTGAATGACAGCAGTGCTTTGACCTCAGGGCCCACAGAGCAAGCTGCTTGCTGACGTTAGCTGTGTCTCCCACTCAGAACACTGCAGTGCCATTGCTGCTGAACAGATCCAACTTAAATACTTTTGGATAAAACTTAGAAAAGCACATGCGCACTGTCAGTGAACTACTCCACCTGGGACTGGGAACTGAAACTGCAGCCTGTCTCTGGAACCAGGCTGATGCAGCACTGGAAACTCGTCAGATTGTGTACCAGATAAGTTTTGACTTTTATTAGTTCTTAATACTTTCTAGTTTTGCCTTTTGGAGGCTTCGTACAGCTTTCTCACTAGCATTCAGATGTAAAGGTAGGTAGGAAGGACCTAGAATAGCAATTTCCATTGCTGAATGTTTTTCCCGAACATAATTTTTTTCAAAAAGTTAATAAAAACCAAGATAATGCTTTTACTCTATGGTTAACATGGCACCTCCTCTTTGACATCATTTTGTTGACCTGACACACTGTTACCTTAAAGAGAATGCATCACTGATTGCAGCAATTTGTCCAGAGTTTGGGAGATTATAATGGAAATAACTGTATACTGCATTCCACATAGCAAGATACAGAGAAACAAGTCTAAATGCAAGACCTATGTGACAGCAGGGAAAGCAAGGTTTTGAGGGCAGCGAAAGATCAGGACAAAATAAAAATTTAGAATCGGGAACTAACATAGAAAACAATAATTTCATATTCTGAAAGAATTTCAAAAAATGACTGAAACAGACAGGGAATTAGAAGAAATATTTGGTCAAAGCCAAACTCAAGTGCTTTTTTTTTGTTTCCAGTATTTTATTTTCTAGACAAGGTGACAATGCCATTAAAATATCAAAATATCAAAAATATTTTAAAATATTAAAATATCATTAAAATAGGCGCTAACTAAAGTGATGTCTTAACAGATGTACAAAAAAATTTATGTTTAAAATAATTTTAGCACATTCCCAGCTTTTCTTTTAACACACTGATGTGTTTTAGGTAAGCAGATGCTGAGAAGTGTCAAAATCCAGATGTCCCTCAGGAAAAAAAAGACTGAGAAGACAGTTCTAACTTAATGTTAACATATTCTTCCTCTGCTCATTTAAACAGGTTTAAAGAAATCCAGTGTATTTCACTTGTTAACTTTTTCCATTATTGTGGTAACTTTTGTGACTGGTGTCTTACTGGTATAATGTCAGCAGTATCTTCCAACATAGCTTAGTCCTAAAGTTACTGGTTCGGAAAAAAAACCAAACCAAGCTACAAACAATAAAGCAGCAAGTGTTTGTGTGGAAGGGTGGAGGGGAAAAAGGGAAAGGGACTAGGCAGGCTTAGCAAGTTTCTTAAAACATAGGGCATAAACTTTATTTAAGGCACAGACTTTCATGTTCTTTCTAGAGAAGGCTGAATTCAGTTGCTAGTGACATTTCAAGGGTGCTATACTGTGGCGTTATAGGAAGGTCTCAGGCTAAAGAAGTAATCCCTTTGGTAAGTTAAAAGCAGTGTCTTGAGAACGTGACTTTATTAGCTGTGATTTATCGTATCAGACAAAGGAGAAATTGTTGCAAACTAAACATTCTTCAATTTCTGAAATACATTTGGGCTTGTAAAACACATCACCTTTAAATCAGTAAACTCAGATATTCTTTCTCAATACCAGTGTAAGGATGGAAAGTATTCCTTTCAAGAAAACCACCATTATAACCAAGAAAACTGAGTTTAATAGAGATAAACCCCTTGTTTTACTGTCAGGCTTCATTTGAAGCCTATGTCTAGTCTGAACTTAAGACTTAACTTTAAGCAATACTAAAGAGCCTACAGGTTGTTGGCAGCAGTTGTGAAAGACAGAAAATGGGTAATTTGGCTACTTTGATTCATCATGACATGAGATAGTTTATTATTCCTCTGCTAGACAAGGGAAAAACTTATTCTTAAGACATAGTATTAACTCCACTGACTCATGTTTTTGTGTTATCAGTTAGACATTAATTAAATTTTTCATCCATTTGTTACAATGAACATTTAGATTCTCAAGTATTAAAACACTAGAGAGTAATTTTATAGAAAGATGCGTACATATGCATGTAGGTCTAGTCAGTACATAACTGCAGACAAAGTACATATATTCAAGTACTGATACATACATAAGTCTTGTAGATAGTGCAAATGCCCATATTTTATCTCAAATTTACTGCTGGCAAAAAACAGTTTCAATAATCATACAAGGTGACCCTAACTGAAAGAAACAACAAAGCCAAATCAGAAAACAGAAAAAGTTATAGTTGCTGATACTTCAGTGACAAGCACATCTGATGTGACACTTAGAACTTCTAGCCCACTCACTTCTTCAATAGCTCCAGAAAATTCTTACACCATTCACAAAAAATACATTCTTAAGTGATAGAAGTCATATATATGCTTCATGAGTGGCTGCAATTTTGTATTTTCGTGAAGTTTCTACATGAGGAAAATAACATCCTTCAATGACTCGGGGCGGGGAGGGGTGTTTGAAAAGGAACCAACTAGGTTTTTTCCTTTATTAGGAAAATTTTTATCCTTTTAAATGTTTCCTATGCCTTAAATTTTACTTTTCTATTCAATAGGTTGAGATTAAAGTAACAGTATACTTTCTGCATAACACACTTCAAAAATAATGTAAATCTTGGTAATTCCTTTTTTAATAAAGTGCAAAGATGAAAGATTTATCTCAAATAAAAATAAATAACAATAAAAGATGAATCCAATTACACAGCATTAAAGCATCTTTTTCTTGGCTCTGCACTTCTTGTATTTTTGGTTATGCTTTCTTTGTCTCATTTTGTCATCCTCAATAGTAGTGTCACTGTCACAACTTTGCTGTTCTCTCTTTCTTTTAGAGGTGCTTTCATCCATCTGAGGCACTTCACAGTCACTTGAATGTGGCATGGCCAATTCAAAAGAACTCTGTGCAGACTTAAAATGTGCAGCTTGATTCTGATAGGGAGAAAAAGAAAAATTTGAAGGCAGTGGTGGAGTCATCGGATAGTAAGGAAACTGTTGACCCATTGGACTCTGTACTGTGTGCTGCTGTGCTAAAAAATGGTTCATCTAGAGAAATAGAAACTTGAGTTGTTAACACTGTAAAGAGGAAGTTCTGAAGAATTTGATTTTTCATGCATTACAGCTTCCACAGTAACAATACTAATAAATTATAAAATAACATAACACAATGTTTGAGAATAAAACATATTTTATTATATCCATGGATAGTTGGAAAAAGTAGGGAATCTTTCATGGCAAAGTTAGAGGTAATCTGATTTAAGATTAAACACTAGTTAGTCTTTGTGTATGGTAATTAAACATGGCATGATTTTCATTTCTTCATCTTTGTAAGTTATAAACATTTGTAACTGCAGTGCTCGTTGTTAATGTAAAGACATGCCTGCCTGCAATTTTTTTGTTAATCTGGTTTAACTGATTTTTAATATGTGAAACAAAGCATTCTAACAAGGTATAGTGAATTCCTAGATCAAAGCACTTTGAGCAATGTAGTAAGTACCCAACATCTCTAGTGTATCCCAAGTCCCTTCTCATACAAAATGCACAGCCCAAATATAGAAACAGAATTACAAAGGTCAGAAAAGAGCAGCTTTCTACTGACTGACAGTAACCAGGAAAACTAGAGGGAGCATGTCTGAGTATGTTAATATGCAGGCAGACTTCAAGTGAGTAGGCTGCCTGGCTCATCCAAATAAAGGTGAGGTAGATTTGTGAAGGTGTACACCTGATGAGATTTCTTCCTGCTGAAGCTGTGAACAACTTACCATTGGAGACACTACAATACCATCCCTTCTAGGAAGCATAAAATGGGATGAAGTGGTCATGTGTGCTGGTCTGCTGAGTTTGGTCTAACAGTGTTTATGTACTGCATTGTTACTGAGGAGTGGGTTCATCTGCAAGCACAGCAAGGAATTTTGTAAACTCTCAGGTCTTCTAACCAGAGTGGAGGGGATGGGAAAGTTTGTGCAAGCACCAGCCATACTAAGGGCACAGCCTGGTAAGGGGGGAGGCAGGCCACCACCACATCTGTGCGACAGGAAACAGAACCTCTCCATTTTCCTGCTCACATTTCAGCTAGCAAGAGTAATCTATCCAGACTTCACCCCTGTACAAAGAGCTGGCCATTCTCCACTCAGACTGGGTGGCAGCGCAACTGTCCACAGTTTGTACTTCACATTTAATGCTGGGTTTCTTTGGTCCTACCAATCCATACTCATCAGATTCAGAAGCTACACGATGTGTTTGGCCCACAAACTGCCATCTGAAGAGACCAGTTCCCTTGCCTTGTGGATTATCTCAGACAAAATAGATTAGAGCAAGAATGGTCTGGTGTGCTAGTGTCTGCTAGAGGGCAAGTGGAACATGGGTTTTCGCTGTCTAGTGCTGTGAAAGTAAATAATGAACACGAGAACTGCGGAGGTATGAAAACCTTCAGGCCAGAAACTTGCAGAGAGTTTTTGCCCTAACTTGCACAGTGGCAACTTTTTGGGGGAGTTGCAGAAGGGCTAAGAGTTTCCCTGACTGAATTAGCTGTATATGAAGAAGCTATTGCTTGCATGGTTATAATTTTACCAGGTTAGCCTGTATCCCCAAGGGGATTTGATTTGGAACACAGTACAGGATATCTCCATCTGTATACACACTCTGACATTTTTAGCCTCCCTAACCTATATACCTTTGAGACATTCCTGCAGTAAGAAAATAGTTTGGTTTGGTACTACTCCTGTTCTTATAGTACCCTTAAGTAATAAAACAAACAAACCTAATAAAGTCAAAGATAGGAGCCTAAACCAGATTTTGAAACATTAAATAAACACCATTGTTTGCAGAAATGAAGAATACATTCAACTTCATAAAAAGCTCCCAAATTTTTAGCTTTGAACACCAACTCACCATCTTTTGAAAGCCTGAGTATTCGTAAGGTAAACTATTGTTCATTGGAAAAGGAGTAACAGGAAATGGAGGATTTCCATAAGGCTCTTGATACCTAGGAAAAACAAGCAAATGCACAAAGACTAGATGTCCACCACATACTGCTTACCAGAGTCCTGAGACTTAACTCTTGGCTTACAATGAGTATATTCAAGATGAGAATTAACAACTGAACTTCCATGAATTAAAAAATATAACACAAGGAAAATATACCCAGAGTAATAAGTAATCCTGAAGTGTACTTAAGTGCAGAAACAAGAGTTCTGGGTTTCACCATAAGACTTTAGCTCCCACAAAGAGTTCTGCCACATTTGGAAATATTAATGTTGAAATATTTAAAAAGTCTGAATCTGGGGCATTCAGACTTCTATTCTAGCAGGTTTATACCTGTGCATTCGTATCTGCATAAGAGCTCCTTGTACATATACACACAAAAAATACATATGTATATTCAGTCGGGTTGAAAAAGATCATCTCCATTGTCAGATTTTTTTCCCCCCAACAACTACAAACATTATTAGTACAAAAACATATTTCAATATTTTCTCATAGTCCCGAGTCTTGCAGAAACATGTAAAAAATGGAAAAGTCAAGCTCACTGAACCTCTGGTTAGCTAAACCAAACATTAAAATTAACTACAGCCTGTCGTGAGCCATCAATAAGAATCCAACAGCTGTTTCAGTGAAAGGCCTAAAAATTGCTCTACCACATCAGCCAGTTAAAATTTTTTAAAAATTTTAGTTATACAGTTCATTTGCAGGTGAACTTTATTACCTATATGAAGGTGAATATATGTCAATATAGTTCTCAAAACCATGTGTAGGGCTGCTTAGTTCTGATGAGTGAGAACTCCCTGTAAATAAGACAAGAGCATAATGACTATTCAATAAACAAGTTAAAAACACAAAGTGTTTTGTGTCATCTGTAATCTCCAGTATACTAAGGTAGCATATAAAGGTAAGGTGCCGTTTTATGGCAAATTATAGCATCATTTTATTACTTGAAAACATTCATTTATCATTTACTCACTTACATAAGCATAAATCAGGGCTGTTGAAGTAATGAAGAACAGAGTAATTCCAATTCAGTTACCGACATGGAAGATTATTCTGATTTTAGGAACTGCAGCCATTCTGCTTAAACGCAGCAAATCGTCAGTATAGCCTTTGAAGTAAGGAGTGGCACAGTGCAGTGGGAACATGAGCACTTAATGTTTGGGTTGCAAATGCTGCCTGATCATTAGCTTTCTAGAATGTTTATTTTCATAAACATAAAATGAAGAATGGGACTCTAATTTTACTATATTCTTTGAACTACAATCCCTCCCACTTAAAATAGCAGCTCTGATTAGCTCTGTGGCTTTAGTATAGAAACTATCAGCTTGATAATTACTGCACTTACTGAATCAACTTTTTCTGTTAGACTGCAAGTTAAAGTCACACCCTGATTCCTAAATGTAATCTGGCATGAAAACTTGTGTTGCTATGTGTGGTGTGAGCTGGCTTGCCAGTTACACTGTTGTGAACCAACCTATTCTCTTAGCAAACAAAAAATACAAAGACTGAATCCTTCCATATGCAAAAGCCACGAGGTTTTAGTTAAATTTGTTACAACTAAAAATTCTCATCTTTGTAAAAGGTTGTACAATTCAAAAATAGTCATTAAAAAAATCAAATATTTACAAACAATCATTGAGACTACTAAACGTACCAAACCGATACTGCACTTTAATTGGTCTTCCATACAAACGGATTCCATTCAGCAAAGCTATTGCATAAGGCACTGATTCTTTGTGCTTAAAGCAGACAAATCCAAAAGATTTAGGCTTTCCTTCTTTGTCCTTACAAATCGTCACTTTGGTTAATGGTCCAGCCTGAAAGAAATTTTTATTATTGTCTCACAGAAATTAACAGATTGACACTACATTCTGTTTTGAATATTTCATAACAAGGTATATTTTGCCATAGTCAGAAAGAATCTAAGTTTCTCAGTAAAAAAATCTCTACTTAATTTTGAAAATGTCTCACCACATTCTCCACACTCAAATTCTAAACCTTCTACAAAAGTAAATCGGCTCAACAAACCTTAAAAGAGAACCTAGCATCAATCCATGGGTGATGTTCAGTTTTTAATAATCAGAATTTAAAATTATTTTTAAAATACAATGATGATAGCTGCTGCAATGGGGAGACTAATTTACTGACTCCGTAGCAAAGTTATCTTTTGCATGTACAGCTGCTCGTACAATTAATTACAATTGCTAGTACACAGCTAATGTAACTAAGCAAACTGATAATATCAGCTATGTAGAAGTGACCTACTCCATTAACATGTTTCTGTTTTACCCTTGTTTAAATTCCTAAAATAGGTAGCATCAACACTGGGGGAAAGCAAACCCAAATAGAGAACAGTGCTTCTGGAACCACCACAAAACAGTTTTCTGTTTGCCTAACCCTCATCATAACTGCATGGTAAGGAATCAGAAGACCCTATATAATTTAATCAAAGATAACACACTGTTTCTGCCCATTCCCCACTCCAAAACACCAAAAACCCCAACCACACAAAACAACCAAAACCCCACCAACAAAACAAAACCCTCAAACACACACTTTGGCTGAAATATCTTCATGGAAAAGTTCCATCTCTGACTACATGTGCCATTTTAATCCTTGCATAGTACTTCTAGAACCAAATTAAAGCAGCGATATTCCATAAATACTGTCTCCATTATCAAAGAAATTGTCATTTTCTTAATAGCTATCAAAGATGATGAATTTTCTCTAAACCATATGGAATCTGTCTATTAGTCACCAAATTAACAGTTTGTCATCAAAATATGCTTCCATATTTTAGCAGACTGAAACAAAGTGGCTAACTGCAGTCTCCTGCCACTGCTCAGGAGAGTTATAGATACAATAACTTAACTTTAGGAGGATATAGCAACCAGATGAGCAATGAAGTGAACGTTACAAAAAAAATCCATCAGTAAAAAGAATTACTGAATGTTAAAATTACTGAGGTAGATGCAAACTTCATTGTTCTGAATCAAAAAATTGCACTCATGGGTGGATCTGGCTTCCACTACTACTGCTGATATATGTACTTTTCAGTAAAAGTAACTCAGGAGTCATCTAATAGCTTCAGGCAAACACAAGTTAACTTGTAACAGCTTTACAGCAAGTAAACTGCATAAACAGCTAAACATTCAAATAAACACACAGCATATGTTCAAATAAAGAAGATAAGCCATAGAAAGTAATCTACTTTATTTTTCTGCATTTTCAGTAATTACTGTCAAACAACAAATCTGCAATTTGTTGCTGACCATGAGGCCGGTCAGCCTCACCTCCATCCCTGGAAAAGTGATGGAACAGTTTGTACTTGCCACCACCTCCAAGTATGTGGAGGAGAGGAGGCTTATCACGAGTAGTCAACATGGATTCCATAACGGGAGGTCATGATTGACTAATCTGATAGCCTTTTATGATGGCATAACTAGATGGATAGATGAGGGGAAGGCAGTGGATGTGGTTTTTCTTGACTTTAGCAAAGCTTTCGATACTGTGTCCCATGGTATCCTCATAGCCAAACTTAAGAAGTGTGGATTGGGAGACTGTGTTGTGAGATGNAAGGATAGGGAGCTGCTGGAGAGAGTCCAGCACAGGGCCACCAAGATCATTAAAGGAGTGGAGTATCTGCCCTATGAGGACAGGCTGAGAGAGCTGGGTCTCTTCAGCCTGGAGGAGACTGAGAGGGGACCTCATTAATGTTTATAAATATGTTAAGGACGAGTGTCGGGAGGAGGGAAGCCAGGCACTTCTCAATGTCATCCAATGTTAGAACAAGAGGGAATGGGAGCAAGTTGGACCACAGGAGGTTTAGTATTAATACGAGGAGAAACTTCTTTCCAGTAAGGGTGATAGAGCACTGGAACAGGCTGCCCAGGAGGGCTGTGGAGTCTCCTTCTCTGGGGACATTCAAGAGCTGCCTGGATGCATTCCTGTGTGACCTCGTCTAGGTGATCCTGCTCTGGCAGGGGGGTTGGACTAGATGATCTTTCTAGGTCCCTTCCAAACCCTAACATTCTGTGATTCTGTGAATTTGTCTGCTGTGAGCATTTAGAGTGGTGATGTGGAGCCATCTTCCTTATTATACCCTCCATATTGTCAGACTGAACATAGTAAGGATTGTCATCTGTGATAATAATGTCTGATTACTGTATGCTTTTGCCAGCTGGGTATAAACTAACCCTCAATTAAATAATATGCTTTTGCTGCGAAATGATGCACTCCCACCCCTCAACCCGTGAAAGTAGGGAAGTCATACAGACAAACACCATCAAGAATAATGTACCATTTTTTATTATCGGTGCAGAGGATGACCAGCCTATACAGCAATGGATACTGCCTAGGTTATCAGTGCAGGGAATCTTCAAAAAGTTGATCTCATCTTTCCAAATATCTTCCAAGTTTTCTGTGGGTTTTTTTGTTTTGTTTGGTTTTGGTTTTAAAGAAATTATTTCTTGAGTTGAGTTTCATTTTTTCTTGAGTTGGCTCCCTAATGCACTTTTGTTGTTTTGCACAACACTGCAGATTTAAAAAAAATTATATATATCCAGTCGTCTGATTATTATTTGCCTAATGAGGAGGATTTGGTTCTTCAAGAACTAGAAGCAAGAAAATCAAGTCCTGTGCAGATCTGTCTTTTAAATATGTAGTCTTCCTGTTCATAAATAAAAATAGTTTAGAAGTAGTAACAGATACTTGTTCATAATTTGATGGGGAAAAAGCTACAGGTTAGGAGTGCATGTTTAGGACTGTCCCATAGCAGGAATATTGGAACTGCGTACTTTTTGAGAAAGGACAATACTGCAGTGAGAAGCATGTGCTGCTGCAGCAAAATACAGAGAAACCTGACAGAGACAAGATGAAGAGAAGGAAAGATGTAAGTAGGAGTTACTGGGATGACCTAAAGACGGAGACAGAAGTCAGCAGTTGGATGACTGCTGTAGATTATGCAGAAATGTCATGCAAAACTACATTTGCTTTTGTACCAGAATTTGCATGGTTATTACTCAGGTTCTGTGGCAAGATAAACTTTCACAACCTAACACAATTAAACAGAAGTCTAGTGTTTAGTATTGGAAACAGGCAGGCATACTGCATATAAAATATGGGAGTGGGGAGGAGAAGAAGAAAAAACAGTTTCTCAGCTAATTTTATGGAAAAGTTAAAAACCGTAAGTCAAGAAGATATAGAAACAGCTAAAACCCCCAAAAGCTAGAATATACCAAACAAAAAGACCCTTCAGTGCAAATGGGGAAGCATGCTGAGGTCTTGGCTAATTAACAGGATAAGTATCAGGTTAATCAGCAGAATAGAAGTGGTGAATAGGAATAGTTTTGATTAGCAAATGAAATACCAAGAGAACACATTATTCTGCCCACCTCTTCTTTTGCATTCTTCATTTTGTGAACTCACTAGAAGGAAGCAAGTTTCCTTCTGAGACTGGGGGAAATTAGTGGGTTAGTAATAGCAGCTAGTTCACCAGTACACTGTCAGCTAAGCTGTCCAGTCAAGAGTCTGGGACCCTTTAGCTTGACAGAGGCTGGATCATGGGGGGAGGGTGGGGGCAAAACAAGCCATCTTGAAATTTGATGCTCCCATTAGCAATATAATGCTCCCTCGTCTCCATATTCTTCCCTCTCTCTTCCTTACTAATTTCTAAGCCAGGCTTAGCCAGAAAAGCTGTCAATGTAAAATCAAAACTGAAGCAAAGTCAGTGTCTTAATACCTTACTTTGCCATTTGTTTCCTTCTTAGCATGCCTTATTTCCAAACAGGATTAAGCTCAGGTTTGAAACAGGTCCAGTTACTTAACATTTTCCCACCACATCCCTGACAATCTCACCGTTTTGATATAAAGGTCCTTTACTGGTGGAATTCCAGAGCCTCACCTGCAGATCACTCCTGTTGCCTTGCTCAAAACATTTCAGGTTTTACACTAATTTTTCTTATGCCTTGCTCAAAACATTTCAGGTTTTACACTAATTTTTCTTAATCACATTATTGACCAAAAAAGTCTTGCTCAGAATATACATATATATGGAAATTTTTTCCTCGAGGATTTGAAAAAAAACCCTTTAAATCATTTAACTTCCTCACTAACTCGGGACCCATCTCTAGCACGGAACCTTGCACAGCCGGGAGGAGGCAAAATTGAGGAAAGGGAGATAGGGGGGACAGGAACCGCTCCCACCCGCAGCGCGCTGAGGGTCACGGAGCAGAAGCGGTGGCGGCGAACAGGTGAAATGCCACAAAGGCTCCCGCCCAGCAGACGACCGTGCGCGCTGACCTGCGGGCGGGAGGTCCCGGCCCCACCTGGCGGCCTCGCACACCTAGGCCGCTCGGTGCGCTTCGCTCCTGCGGTGTAGACCGCTGCAGCCGCTCCCCAGCGCCGACGTCCGGCGCAGTGAGCTGCAGCCCGGGGCCTCGCCTCATCCCTGCCTAGGAAGAACACGGCCGCAGCGCCCCGCTGGAGCCCACCGAGGCCTCTGCCTTGCGGTCCCGTCCCGCCCCTGGGGGCCCACCCTCCACCTGCAGGAAGAGCTCGTAGAGGATCTCCTCCCTCACGCGGCTCTCCAGGTTCCCCACGAATAGAGTCCGGTCCGCCTCTTCGGACCGCCCCGGCGAAGACATGCCGCCACCACCGGGTGCCACCGAGTAACGTGACGGGACGGGGAAAACACCGCCGCTGCTGCCGTAAAGCGCCGCGCGCCAGGGGGCGAACTCGGTGTCCTAGCAACGCGGTAGGGTGGGCGGGGACACGGGACCGCTGAGGGGAGCGCGGAGCGCTGAGGTCCTGCTGGAGGCCTGCTGTGAGCTGCGGCAAGGTCAAGGGTTTATTTAACAGGGATTTTTGGGAGACGCAAAGCGTGTAGGGAGCTGGTGCCGGGCAGGGCAGGCACTCGCTAGTGCCGTTATCCTGTGGGGAACTTAAACGTCTTAACTCTTTTATTTCATTTTTTCTTTCCTGGGTTTTCCCTGCTGTCTGGAGGGGAAAAAAAAAAATCGTTGTTGTCAGACCTGCCCGTGAGTCAAGGGTTAGAGCTGGGCCAACTGCTAAACGAGTGACAGACACTTTCTGTTAACCTGTCTTCCTTCTTAAAGGGGAAGGGAATAAGGGAAGAGAGACTTATGGATTGGAAAACTAAAACTACTATAATGCAAATAAATAACAAATAAGGAAATATGTACAGATATATACAAAACCAATAGCGAACCCAAACCCGCCTGATGGCAATTACATCACCATCACCACTGATGCTGTGGCAGAAGTCTGAGACTGGATTTGGCAGCAGACAGTTGACAAGAATTAGTTCTTCTAACTCAAACCAGGACACCGTGGAAGCGTGTATGATACAGAAAAGTGACCTCGGGAAGAAGTGTGTGTGTCCCTGGGTATTTCCTTCTCGTGCCTGTGAAACTGTAAGCGAGCAGGGAAGGACTGGAAGAGAACCCGCAGACCCTTAGGCTGAAACAGCTCCGTCGTCTGCTTGCCATCGCGTGGAGCCGATGGATACTGCAGCTGCTGGAGCAGGGCCGGCTGGCAAAGGTTTCAAAAATATTTAAAGCCCTCAAGTGTTTTAGTCATCAGTATGATAAAGGGCTGTGATAGATAGTAATAAAATACACATGTTGGATGTTGTAAATTCCTCAAGATTTGAAAAGAACTGGAATATGATTGGTATTTATTGAACAAGTCTGTAGACTGGAGATATTGTGAAGACCGTGATGAGGCAAGCTGTCACTCTGCATCCCATGGAGGTTAAGATGTCATCTTTCTGAAATGACTTTAGTGAAGCCTCCCCAGTCTGTTGTAAACGCCTTTTCGCTTTTTCTAGTAGTTCTGGTGTTGATATTCCAATCTGTGGGTCAATACAGAGGACCAGGTGCTTTTCAGACCTACCAGGTTCAATAGTACTGAAAGGAGTGCCGTTAGTCATCTGTGAAGATCAGTCATTGATTGTTTATGAATCTTTCCTAGGTTTGATGTAAAAGCTGTGGCACTTTTCTGCTTGTGTCTTGAGGCCAGTTACATCACAAAGAACCTCCCAGATTTCAGTATTTTTCTACATCCCATAATCTGCTCAGCAATACCAAATCATCTGCAAAAGCTATAGTTATATTTTTGAGCAGTATTGGGCACTCCTTCCTTCTCCAATTTACACAGCAGGGGGTCCACAGATCAGTTAAATAAAACTGGAGACATTGTATCACCCTGTTTTACACCAATCCAAGTCCCAGTCGGATCCAGCTGTTCATTCTTCAGGTCAATATGGATGTGTTTAAAGCTGAAGTTATACCTATCTTATAACCTGCTGTTGCACTGTTGCTGCAAACAGGTTTCAAACACACATACACTTTCAACCTTCAGTATGTACTTTTCAAGTGTTATTTTATGGAAGAGCACATTTTTAGAAGTTATCCTGATGACTGCAATGTGAAATGTAGTACTAAAGATTTCTTTTTTCCGAAGCATAGACAGCATGCTTTGCCTTCATGCCCATTATTTTCTAATGGAGGCTTAGTTATTGACTTGTCAAGTCTATTTAGAAAGGGGTTGTCAATTTACAGGAATTACAAGCCTCCTGTAATATAATGAGTCTTAAATTTCTTCCAGCCAGTCAGGGTTTTTCTCTTTGTAATCTTCAGATAGTTTTCCTTTTTTTCATAGTTAAACATACTGCATTGAAAAAGCCAAGGTGTGGTTTCATCTTGCCTGAAAGGGCACAGCACTCTTAAGCTAGTAGTTAGAGAGGAGTTTTTCTGGAGATGTGGCTTGATTTGAAAGAGAAATGAAAATACTTACGAGAATTTCTATGAGAATGGGATTTCCCAAGATTACGAAATCCTTGGGCGTAGAGAGATTAGAAAGGGAAGTACATTTACATGTGACCACAGATCAGGATATCAAGTCTTGAGTGAGAACTCAGTCTTAATCTTGAAACCCATGCTGTAGTGTTTTCAGCTGTTATTTTATCAGAAACTTGCAGGGATAAACTGAATTGTAAATGTGCCATTCTCTTACATGTAAATCACAGTGTCCTAGTTGGAGCCAAAATAAGGTATTCCATGCCATATAGGTCATATTCACTCCTTGAGGCTTTGATATCGACCATAGGCCTTGGAGTCTCTTGCATGAGGCCTAAGGCCCAAGCTAATTAGAAGCTAATTAACAGCTACTATATATAAGGAGAGGACAGCGTCTCCCTGTGGTTAGAAGGTAGAGCATGTGAGCCTTGTGAAGACCAGCNCATTTGAGCCTTGTGAAGATCAGAAGACCAGCTCTGGTCTTCAGGGCTCTCTGGTCTGCCTGCAATCCCAGAAGACTTGAGTACACTGGGCCTTGGAAAGATCAGCAGCCCAGCTCTGTTCCTACAGGACTCTCTCTGTTCTGCCTTCCATCTCAATTCAACAGTTCCTGAGTCCCAGCTGCTACTGAAGTGCTCCAGCATCAGTGGTGAGGTAGTTACCATTAAAGGGGGTTTGGTTCTGGTATTGGTTTTGTGTATGTATGTGTATATATATATGTGCTTCATTTTCTTGTTATATTCATTAAGATAGTTTAAGTTTAATTTCCAATTTGCAAGTCTCTCTGTTAATTTCCCCCTTTCCTGCCCTGGAGTGGGGGAAAAGGGGGTNCTTGTGAAGATCAGAAGACCAGCTCTGGTCTTCAGGGCTCTCTGGTCTGCCTGCAATCCCAGAAGACTTGAGTACACTGGGCCTTGGAAAGATCAGCAGCCCAGCTCTGTTCCTACAGGACTCTCTCTGTTCTGCCTTCCATCTCAATTCAACAGTTCCTGAGTCCCAGCTGCTACTGAAGTGCTCCAGCATCAGTGGTGAGGTAGTTACCATTAAAGGGGGTTTGGTTCTGGTATTGGTTTTGTGTATGTATGTGTATATATATATGTGCTTCATTTTCTTGTTATATTCATTAAGATAGTTTAAGTTTAATTTCCAATTTGCAAGTCTCTCTGTTAATTTCCCCCTTTTCTGCCCTGGAGTGGGGGAAAAGGGGGATAATAGAGAATATCTGTGGTTGGTGGTTGACTCAGCCCTAATCCTTGCTAAATAGTAATCTTGTACTGTAATAAAATGGAGTTTTTACATCTAATTTTCAGCTTGAATACTTAGGCAGTCTTGAGAGGTTTGTAATAGCTGGTAGGCTATAGCCCACAGGCTCCCTCAAAAGCAGCAGAGTTTGTTCAGGAGGTACTGCTCTGATGGTCCTGAGCATTGTGGAGGGCAGTCAAAGTCCTGAAGAGGCAGAGTCAGCATCTTCTACTGGTTTGCATAAGGCACTTTCAGAGCAGGTAACTCTGAATTTCAGTGTGAGAAGAAATGTATCCTTATGAGAAAAGGAGTGGACATAGCAATATGCAGTGAATCAGAACAGGCAGTAGCTGAACTTTGAGAGTCTTGTATCTGTGACAGTGCACCTAAAAGTCAGACTCGCCTTGAAGAATTTACATGGCAGTAGAATGTCAGTAGAGGCTACAGTGTAAACACTAACAGTTATTAAGATTTATGAATTTGTAATTGTTATAAGTGCCACTGTTGGTGAACAAAGTCCCCTTGTTATATGACAGAGAGGTGAGTCCAATAGGCACTAGTTCAACATCCTGATTACTAAATCAACACCCAGAAAAGCGTTGTGTTGAAGGAATCCTTCCCTGAGGCTGGTTTCAGAGGGCTTTAAAACTATTTCATTGGTCATTATATTGACATGGGTAGCATAGGACTTACATGTGTAGTGGCATTAGGTTAAGATATATTTACAAGATTTTCTTCTAAGATCAGGTGATTGGGTCTCGGATAAACATGGCAGATGTTTTACTAGGGCTATTACTGATTCATTTTTAACGGTGTTCCGCTTTCTGTGCCCTAACTAGTATATATGAATGTGTATTGCACACAAAGTGCATGCTGAAGCTGCCTAACTGCTGGTTGCTTGGGTGCACTAAGTTTTTGTTGTAACGATAATCTCTGTTAAAATTTAGAGAGGGGAAGAGCCAAACTGACACTATACTGTTACTTGTTCTAAGCAATACGTAATGTTAGTAGGGCTGTACTTTGACACTATTTTGTCCAACTATTATTATAAAAGATTTGAGGTGGAGAAGGAATAACAAGAGCTGCCTTAGTGAACTTTACTGAGAATAGGGTGACAAATTTGAGAAATGGAAGCAAAATTAATAAAAGGTCATGGGTTAAGCTGAGTTCTTTTTTTGTGCGAGTGGGCATACTGCATCTTCCTCTCCTTGTGGCTGTATTCAAAGGAGAAAAGACTTTGAAAAAATTTCTGAAAGGCTCTCTGCTGCAGGAGCTTGTATAGTGCAGCTTTGATGAGCTGCTCAGAATCATAAAACCAGCTGAAGAGACTGATTACTTAAAAGTAAATAAAGAAAAACACACCTACCCCCCCAACTGTTGTGAATGAAAAAGGAGGCCTAGACCTTATGTTTAGAAGCACTAGGAGAGATATAATATAAAAAAAAACCCATACATTTCTGGGTTGCAACTCTCTCCTATTTGAGTGGTTATGGTTTGCTTTTCTTTCTCTCACAGTGAAAGTAATTGAGGGCAAAATATAGGCAAAATGAGCATCTAGATGTCTCATTTGAATGATGCAGACTTTTTCTTTGTCTCACTGTGAACTTCAAGGAACTGAAGTTTATACTCTTTTATTTACCCAGTGAATTTGTTTGTAAATAAATGACCTTCACAAAAATGTTTCTTCATCTGCTTTGTAGTTGAGGACAGAAAGCAAATTAAGTTAGTTACATACATAAAATACCCAGCAAGCATCTGGGTGAGATTTGTAGGGCTCTAAGCTCAATCTCTATCTCATATAAGTGCTTTGATAGATCTCCTCTGGATTTGCATTAAAGAATGACTCCTTGGAAAAAAGCTCAGAAGATAATTTTGTGCAAAAATAATCCATGTAGATACAGTTCTCAGAATTATTTCCAAGCTCTTACAGAAAAATCCTTATGTCATCAGAACAAGGGGGTTTTAGCCCATCTTAGTGCTTCTTTTTGCAGTTGAGGGACAGACTTTAAAAAGACACATGATGGGTCTTTAATGTGATGTACCTCTTGCACTGTACTTCCTAAATTCTGTGTGTGTAACATAGTTGTCAGTAGTATGTAACATTGATTGCTTATGCATAAATCTGCTGATAGCCAGAAAGGAACATAGGTTAAAAATGAGTCCCAACCCTTAAAGGCCAGAAACCACCCTACCTACTGAAGTCACTCAATAGGAGGAGCCATGAATTGCAGAAGCTTGAATACAGCTTTGCTTTCTGCTTCCTACACTTTGTGCCACTTACTGCTTTAGTGGCATCCAGTTAGGTTAGAAATCTAGCATTCTATAAGGAAACACTGTATTTGCTGTTTGTCTGTGAATATTACATATTGAGTTTCTCCATTTAAACATGCTGAAATTGTGTTTCTTCATCTGTTTGATATACTGGGTGAAATCAGGTAAGAACCATTAGCTCATTCTTTGTGGTGTCTCTTGACTTTATTCAAGCATAAAAAAATTTAAAAAATGTTTCTTCATTAGCTTATTCTTTTGGCTTTATTCAAGAATAAAAAATAAACATTCCTTCATTTAATGTGGACAAAAGATTAATCCTTGTAAATTATGCCTAATGGAGAAGATGATTATTAAGGAGAATTTTTTCATTTTGAAACTGAGATGTAGGTATTAATTTTAAAGTAAATAGAACAAAGACTGATACTTTATCTCTGGCTGTACTTTGCACGGAGTCACACTCAGGTATGTGCACTTTGTACAAAGTAAAGAGGTAATTGTGAAATAGTTTTAACATATTAACGTATGTTTATTTTTTATTGCTGATTTTATAGGTTGTCAGGTTTTCAAATTGTGTTATAATTTAAATAGTAAAATCTAGTTACAAAAAAGTTAGTGTGCCCTTAAAGTTTTCCCATTTTCAATGACAGAAGATACTTACAATGTTATCAAAGCTGCACAGGAGATTTAAAATTGTATATTAACTGAGTTAAACTGCATGTGGAACTGCCCAATGCCTTGTCTATATAATCTGACTGTACAGAAAAGTGTATATGAGTACTCACAAATGTGTACTCTCCCAAATGTGCACAAAGGGCAGCCAGGTATTCCAGGAACAGGAGCTTGCAAAACCTCCCCTTGATGTCTCCTTGCTAAACAATTCAAAGTATTAAACCTATAAATCTGTTTATGGTTCTTATCTAATTCCACAGTAAAGACATCACCTTTTCTTTTTTTCTCTCTATTTACTTTTCAAGGAGTAACTGCTGTCATTTCACTGACAAGTAAACGACTTGTTTCCCCTTGACATTTGCCAGCTAGTAAATAGGTTTAATCAGGTAAAATAATTTCTTTGTGATAGATTGTTCAGTTCCATGGACCAGACTGTCTCTATCTTCTGTCACTGTCATTTTGCTGGCTTTAGAAGAGTTAATTCTTGTTTCTACCAATCAAATGAAATGAGAACATTTAAATGCATATGGAGGAGCACTTCAACATCTTAGCATGAGTCTTATACAGTAGCTATGTAGGAGCAGATTATTAGGATCAGTGATTAAACTTGGATTTAAGAACAATATCGGGCAAAAATGAAAGAACTTCATGTTGTAGCTTTGAATCTGAGTAGCAAAAATATAATCAAGTGGCTGTTTATTATCATTTAGCTTTGTATATAACATTTTTGTAATAAAATTTCTATTCTGGTTGTATTTTGGGGTATCATTATACAAAAACTAGAGATCAAATGTGACACAGTCTATTAACATGACAGTTATCATGTCACATGTATGACATTTTACCAGGTTCTTGAATATTTTCATTAAATTCAAGGCAACTGCAGCTGAAGATCCCTTAATTTCAGAACTTCTTGGATAAGTCTCTGCAATGAAACCGAAATGCATTCCTGTATTAGTAGTTTGTTGATAACCTATCCAGTAATTGCAGTAAAAGTTACTTAAATCATTCAGTGTCTAAATAAGCTGAACAATGATGTTTATTTTGAAATACAGATAGTTCTAACTTTCCCACATGTAATAGCTATTGTCATAACATGATGATAGGCATGAAACTTTTGTCTGGACAATTTGAGACAGGAAGCTTTAGGTCATTTTTGTAACTTCAGACCTGCTTTGGAAATATCCATTATTTTTTGTGACAGGTTTAGTCATTGTAGGTACATGGTTTGGCCTAGAGGTGATTGGTCTTGTCCCCTAAGTGAATTAGGGTCTTTACCATATTAAGTGCTGTACTTCATGTTGTTTAGCTTTGTTTAGATCTGTGCTGTAGTATCAAATGCATTTTTCAAATAATTTGTAACTCCCCTGCACTTACCCTTCAGAGCTTTATAAGCTGCTAAGGGCTCCCTGTCCATCTCAGATTTGCAAATATGGTAGATTTGGTTCTGCCTGCTAACTGCTTGCTGGGAAAAGAGCTCAAACTGCCTCTCTGGTAACTCGAAAATTTTGAGAAAATTCAGGTTACCTTCTTAAATTATTTTTTAAGGAACTGAGTAGGCACTTCCTCTTTCTACTTTTGCTTTCTACAAGCTGAATGACTCTTATTTTACAGAGTTGTTCATGACAGGAAAATTGAAAGGTGTTATCAAATATCAGACAAAAGCCTTGTGTGAAGTAGTGTAGCCCACTAAAAGTCAAGAGCTTATTTACCCAAATTTCTTTGGCCATAAGCCAGCTAACCCCATAGTGAACGTAAAAAGGTCATTCAGAAAAACTGACAGGCATCAGCATTGTGCCCAGAATCCTGATGTGGCTTCATGATGTGACCTTGGCAGCCAAAGGATAGTTTTTAAAGCATAAACTCTTGACGTTGATAAGCACACTGGGGAAAAATTGAGTTTTTTAGACTCTTTCCAAAATCTCCATTCTCTTGTTGATCCTGATTGATCTACAGCTTAATCTTGTATACCATAACTGAGTTGAGAAGTGCTAAATACTACAGTTTTCTTGTGCCATTGTATATATTGACCTCATAGATTCTTATTTTTCTAAACTTGGAACAGGATACTTTTGTTTCTTCTCTCTCTGTTTCTTGGTAATGGTGTCCTTAGGTGATCCAAAACTAAGGAGAAGGGTTCTGAGTCATCCAGTAGTGTCAGGTAACTGTTTCCTATTACTACAACAATAAGGCCTAAGGATTATCACTGTCACCCTGGCCAAAAGAGGAAGAAACAACCACACCAGTGGTCTTCCTATGTGTCTTCACGCATAGTAGTTGTAAAAAAAATTTAAGAACATAAATTTGATGGATAAGCAAGGGATCTTATCAACACTGAGTACTAATTTGTAATGGAGAAAACATATTGTTCAGGAAAAATTAACTTTTAAAATTTTGTATGTAAAGGGTTCAGAGGTGCATAGTGGTTTCTGCAGAGTCATTAGTTAACCTATGTCTCCTCATTGTTTAGTGCACATTCTGGCATCTTATTGCAAAAGTCTGGAGTTTCTCACTTTTCTTGGGAAAATGTGGAAAAGGTGAAAAGGTAGTATTTCAGGTGATCTAACTCATCTAATGACTATCTAACTTTGTCATCTTTTTCAGAAGAGGAGAAAAAATGTCCTGAATTTACAGATCTTAATATAGGCAATGCTTTGTCTGGAACGGAACTCCAAGTCCAGCTACTGCTATATACAAGGGAAAATCCAAGTTGTTCTGAGAGACTCATTGAACACAATGTTACTGCATCTGAGTACCTTAATACCTCCAAGAAAATCGTCTTTGTTATTCATGGCTTCAGACCAACGGGATCTCCACCAGCATGGCTAGGTGACATGAAGAAGTTTTTACTGTTTTCAGAGGATATTAATCTCATTATAGTCGATTGGAATCGTGGTGCTACAACTGTGAATTATATAACAGCTGTTGAAAACTGCAGAAAAGTGGCAGAAATACTGAAGAACTATATTGACCAGATGCTGGTATGGCAGAGAGTTGCATCTGTTCTGATAAGTTTAAATAGCATGGTGTGGGTGGGAATGGATATATGTCTAAAGTATGTCCAAGAGTTCATCTGATTTCTTCAGCTAACTGAAAGATTTTAAATGAAAAAGAAATCCTTGACACATATTAATATTTGTTCCAAAATGATATCAGCTCCTTGATTCTAAAGGGAATTACTGAAACACCTGTTGATGCCAGAGGTCTTAACTGGGATTTAGATATATTGCTTAATCAAATGAAAAAAAGGAAACCCAACATTTTCTCATTTATGCTGTTGTTGGATTTATCAGTTGATTTTCCTCCAATTCTCATCACTTCTTTTTTCAGCTGCTATCAGAAATTTTGAATGCTGTGCAGTAAGAAAATATTGATGTGGAATTTAAGTAAAAAATTCAACATCTTGAGAGACTTGAGCTGAAAGAAGAGAAAGCCTGTTAATCTGCCCTCTTGGACTAGATGTAGTAATAATTTGTAACTATGACAGTAAATTTATTGTTACAGAATAGAAAAGTAATATAGGACTATAAGAACAATTTGCTGTGAGTTAAAGGTTAAATTTCTTGATGTGGATTTTTAGTTACTTGCTGGTTGCACCTCTGCCTGACAAAGCAATGACTGCAAGAAATGTTTTTTTCAGTCTTGTTGAATCCCAATATGTGAGTCATGAAAATGATGGTGGATGGGGTATGTCATGTCCCAGAACTACCAGTTTCATACTTGCAAGATGTTGTGAGGGGTTTGTTAATTCATTCTGAGACATTAATATGTCACATCCTGCATATCATCCCATTGCTTTGTAAGAGATTCTATCTGCTGATACAGTTTCAGAGTTCTTTGGTAGGTTTTTTAATGTATTGGCTACTTTCTAGAAAGGGCATTTTAAGGCTTTCCTGCAGGTGTCCATTTGACACCATTATTTGGTGGTTTTGTGGCATAAGTCTATTTTAATGGTATTATTTTTTAATTTATTTTATTGGAAGGATAAGGCAGGAGGTGATTTTTTTTCCACAGTTCATAGCTTTGGTTTATCTTTCCTGTGTCAAGTAAATCTTTCTCTTCCCTCCCATGCCCTTCTAACCAGTGTGAGAGTTCAGAATAAATGTGATTCAACATCCTTTTTACATTTTTCTAGTCAAAGAATTTCATAATTACTACACTGTTTTACCAGTATAGAACGGCAAAATGAAACAAACTTTGTAATTTCCATTTGCTTTTACAGTTAGAAAGTTGGAGCTATAACTTAGAGTACTGACAAAAAGTGAAAACCAAATCAGTCTACTGATATCTGTTTAGTTTACTGTATGTGTTGTCGTGGCCTTTTTTGGTGTTTTTTTCCCTAATAGGTAGATGGTGCTTCTCTTGACACCATGTATGTGATTGGTGTTAGTCTTGGGGCTCATATTGCTGGTTTTGTTGGCCAGAAGTACAATGGCAAACTTGGCAGAATTACAGGTAAGGCTTTTAATGCAGATACATGTATTCTGATGTACCTTGTATTGTTGTAATAGCTGTAAATCACATAGATGTTAGCACTAAAATATTGACAACTAAGAGCTGATTAATTAGTAACATCCAAGGGGAAAAAATATATCCATGATAGAAGTTCAGAAAATGGCAAAGTTTGCCTTCAGGACATATATAAGTTACAACTGAAATCTTCCAACCAGTTTACCTCTAGTCTCTCATATGAAAATTGAGAGCTACATCCAAATGCTACCTAGGTTTCTGACTAGTTGGAGTCATTGATTAATAGTGCTCAAATGCTGGTCTTGTATATATGTGTAGAAACACATGCCAGGATTTGTAATGCTAGTGTTATTCTCATTTAGGTCTTGATCCAGCAGGCCCTTCCTTCACTCGAGAACCACCAGAGAGGAGACTGGATCGTACTGATGCACAATTTGTTGATGTAATTCATTCAGATACTGATGGTAATGCACTATGAAAGTTAAGGCTATGACAACTTGTGGAAAGGCAGGAAAGCAAAAGAAAAGGGATAAGCTATTTCAGTAATATCCAAATGGTCTTGCAGAAATATATTTTTTGTTATATGTATATTCCTGTGCTGTTGCCTTTTAATAATATCCATATTTTTGAAATCATACTGCATGTTATTATGTCTATTCATCAAGAAATTGAAACTCAGCTTTGCTAATGACTTCAGCAATGACAGGCCATTTTGTTCAGTTCTGACATGCATAGCCTTGTTACTGGCTGAGTGAAGTTTCATTATTGAATCTGAAAATATTGAGAGCTTTTATGTCAAACAGCTAACTGAAGGCTTATGGAGATAATATATTCTCGAGTCCATTTAATGTTATGCAAAAGGAGTGATTACATCACTGTCAGTTATGTCTTGTTTGTTATAGTAGATCCCTTCTGAATATGGAAAAAGTCTGCACATTGAATAAAGCATGCCTGTTGCATTGATTTATGGCACTGCTATTTGCAAAATACTTCAACATAAACATGCTTTTGCTGTGCTAGTGTATATGAACAGAGGTTGTAAGCATGTGATTATCACCAAATTAGTCCCTTTTGAGACAGCCAGTCTGATGTTAGTACACTACAGATCCAGTATTTAAAATTCTTGATTAATACTGCAAGGTTAAAATGAAGAACATTGTAAAGTCTGCTTCATCCACCTAATCTGGTTTAATTTTTTTCTCAAAACTGTAAGTAAACTTCTCAAACCTCCCACACCTGTCACATTATTTGTGTAACTTCCTATCAGTTTCTTTCATAATATTAAAAACTAAGCTTTTAAATTTGTAAGTTCATATGTGAAGCTGTAAAATACCAATTTTCGTAATGTTTCATTTATGGGAATAAAGATAATATTTGGTAAAAATGAAGTTAGGGCAGATTGGGCTAAATCTTACTCGTGGGCTTTTACAGGACAGATATAGATTTTTCTGCTTTGAAATGAAATATATTAGTGTATCTCAGAATCCAATGTCATGCAAAAAACAGAAACACAAGGATAACTACTTCGAGAGAATTTTGGTTGCTTGAGAGAACATGGATCTATAAATTTCTTTGTGCAAATAATGCCATAGCTACTGCATTAAATAGGTGTTTCTGTTCTTTTTCATTCTCACATAAATATGTATACATCCATGTACATCATTCTACATGTGTATCATTTTCTTCGAAAGAAAAATATAATGGATTTTAGCTCATGACTTTCATTTACAGAACAAAAGAACAGTGTAATTGCAAAAATTTTCTTTAAGATCTCCATGTTATTTTATAATTAAGCTAGTGCTAAATAATTAGTTAATATTAGTTCTATTTGTTTTTTTATTAATTATGTTTTTACTTTTAGCATTAGGTTTCAGAAAACCTTTAGGAACCATTGATTTCTATCCAAATGGAGGAAAGGATCAGCCTGGTTGTCCACAAACAGTATTCAGTGGTAAATAAAAATGTGTTCAATTAATGAGAAAACAGTTTGAGATCAAATCAAAAAAGATTGAACTAAAGTCAATAGACACTGCACATATTGGGTAATGTGGGAGCTGAGGGCATTCTGTTCTTTTCCATCCCCTATCAGCAAATGAGAAATAACAATAACTTTTTGTATAAATATTTTTCTTTCCTTTTAAATAAAATTCCTCCTGTAATGATACCTATTTCACCACACTAGTACTATTGGTATGATGGGATTATATTATATTCTTTATATGCAGATTGTATATATATCATTATTTTTCTGTGTTTATATATGGCTAGGCATGGGAGAATATGTTTGGGTCCAAGTGGTTTGCACAGGATCAGTAGTATATGACATGGAAGGCAATGCTTTTCAGGTCTTCACTGTGTCTTAGGTTCCTTCTGGTTGGCAATGATGAACTAGGTTTTGGACAGGTCTTTTAGTCTCTGGTATGAAAACAGTTTTACAACATGCTCATTTGCTGCATAATTTTGCTTATTTCAACCTCCATAAATCTTAGGCTAAGTTGCTGCCCATTGTTTTTGTTTACTCTTTTTGGATATGTTTATGTTTTTATCTATGTTTCTATTATTAATCTGCACAGAGCTGCTTTAGAGCTGCTGCAAAAGCATACATAGAGCTTCCACTTCATGGGAGAATCCCTTAAAACTCAAGATCATCTTCATCTGTACCATTCTCCTAGTTTGTTTTCCTAGGACAGAAAGGCATTTATTACCCAAAAAAACTGGAAAGAAGAATCTCTGCCAAAACACTCTGCATTGGATGCAACAAGGCAAATTTTAACTTGGATTTAAGCTTTATAATATTCTGTTAATTTGATAGGATTTAGCAAATTATTTCTTAGGTATAAAACCCTGTAGGCTTTTCTCTGTACCTGTAACATTCAAAATAGTCTTCAGTTCTAATTCTTGTGTGTGCGCATCCAGTTTTTGCACTTGGTGCTCAACTAACCAGAGAATAAAAGCATGGCTAACTAGAATGATTCAAGTAAATGAGATTACTTTGATAACACTTTTTCTTTCATGAACAAAAATGATTACACATTATGTATATTCTGTTGATTTTTTTTCTAAAGGAATTGAATATTTTAAGTGTGACCATCAAAGAGCTGTCTTCCTCTTCTTATCATCTTTGAAAAGAAAGTGCGACATATTAACATATCCTTGTGACTCTTACTTGGATTACAAGAGAGGAAAATGTGTTGATTGTGTAGCTTTCCAGCCAATGTCCTGCCCAGTACTGGGTAAGCATTACAACATCTGCTCTGAGCTGTGAGATTTTTCTGGGAAATCCAGACTAGCTCTTTCTGGGGCTACTCCAGAGTTCTGTAGTATCACATTAAGGCACCCATAGAGATTGATCATGTACAGAGCTGCATACTATTTAAAGTAGTTTATGGTTTTATCTGCTTTATAGTTATCCCTGTTAGACATAGGTGCTGAATATTCCCAAATTTTGATCAAGATGCTTTCCCTTTTGAAACAGATTCACAGTGTATTTCCTTTCTACAGAGCAACTGCTTCCACGTGGTTCATCACTTTAGGCTTTGACAGTGTGTTATCATCCCCAGAGTACCTGTGTTTTATTTAATAGTAATAATGTTTATAGCAGCTTCACGGGTTTTCTAGCATGTCTTTTGGAATCAAGCTTTACTTTGGAGGACTTCATAGTTGTTTAGGGTTTTACTGCTTCCAGAGAGGATCAGGGAACAGTTACAAAATAGCTACAATAGCATGAACATTTCCTGGTTGGAACAGTTTACTTAAGATTGAAATCTTAAAAAGTATTTAATTAGAAGTCAACTTTCAGTTTGTACCTTGGTTTTTTGGTGGGTTTTTTGTTGTGTTTTTTTTTTTTACATCCTTATATTAGGTTGGACATCCTATATTAGTTAGATCAGGATTGAAGGAAAAGGATAGACACAGATCTGTAGGCTATTTTTATAATAAAGCACAGCCATAACAAGGCCTTATAGTAAGGAAGAAAGATTTCAGGACTTCCCCAGAAGCCCAAGCTAGAGAAATTAAAGAAATATTTGACCATTCAGCTACCACCATTTTTTCCAAATAATGATAAAACCTATGAGGAAATGGCAGGCAGCTGAATCTGGCAGGAACTAAGAGGAGAAACAGCATCCTTCCACACTTCTACTGCAAGCTTTCCTGCTTGCTGCCTTGCTGTGGCAGCTCTGCAGCTTGCTACTAGCCCTCATTGTCCAGTCTAGGTAATGAAATCAAGAGGGAGAGTATATGAACAGCTGTTTTAGATACAAGGGCTGTTTTCAAGTCCAAAACCCAATAAGCATAGAATAGTATAAATGAAAAGTTTTTTCTACATTGCATCCACAAGCATATGAGGTTTGAGTATCTCACATTTTATTAATATCCACAATTATAGGCTAAAGAGTTTAAGAAGTTTTACTTTAATGACTCAAAAAAGAAAGAAAGACATTTTACCTAATGTGAAGCTGTTCTCTAACTGTTCTCTGCTAATCTGTGGGGTTTTTGGTTTGTCTTTATTACCTCTACAGTTTATAAGCATTATTTTTTGAAGTTAGTACTCTAGACTGAAGAGATTCCAGCTATTACATTATAACAATTTTAGTGATACCGCTATATTAAAGGAATTAAATATTTGCATACTACATTCTGTTATACTCAGGAGATTCCTCTTTTCAAAGACAATTTAATTTGTCAGAGAAAAATTAAGAAAATTGAAGTCAAATCTGTCACTTGGTGAATTTCTTTTGTGCAATCGTATCATGGTTTTGCCAAATGTCTGAAACGAAATATTTAAATTTTGGATTTCAGGTTATTATGCTGATAGATGGAAAAAAGTGTTAATCCCCAGGAATTCACCAACAAAAGCTTATTTTGATACCTCGGACCAAGATCCATTCTGCAGTGAGTGATTGAATACATACATAAACCCTTCATGAAGTGTTATGGCTGTTATTTGTTGGCTGATCTGGAGTGAAAACATGTTAAAAGTAGAAGGTTATTGCTAACTGAGCTTTCTCATGCCATGGGCTTTAGTTGCAACAGTTTACATATGTACCTATCCATGTAGAGGCCCAGTTTAGTTTCTCACCCAATTTGTTTTTATTAACAGAGTTTACCACCATGCTAACTTGGATGGTAGCTTTCTGATGCAAATCTCTTCCAATGCAAGAACTGGAGGAAATAATACTTTAATTACACAGATCTCCAAGTAGCCATTTGATAGAAGCTGATTTTTGTCAACAGCCCTCTTACTCTGCTTTGAGATGGTAACTTAGAAGTGAAGTCACTTTTCCTATCATAACCCAGTGAACACTTTTTATGGGTAATAATATCAACTGTATCCTGTTGAGGTCATTATTTGAATCATACTTTTTCCTGTTTCTTTTTGCAGTGTATAACTACATACTAGATATTATTACCTGGAATAAAAGCATTTTGAGAGGTTTCATTACTATTAAGATAACAGATTATGCTGGAAACACAGTAGAATCAGAGATGAATAGGTACGTTGTGCTTTGTCTCTAAAACATTATCACTTTATAGGACTAATTTCTGAGTTTCCTAAACCTTTTAATTTATTAACTTGTAGTCAAAAAGTACATTAGGTTAAGATTTGGCCATGGTTCCTTTTCTTGGATATGGCTCAGTGTCAGAGGCAATGCTCCTGACACTGAAATGATCTCTCAGTACATGAACTAGCCTAGGTCCTTGCACAATACTGGTTTGGATACAGTTCTAGATGTCCTTGTTCAGAACACTCAGTCAGTACATCTTACAAGATCTGTGATCTTAGAAGTTATGCTTAGCAATAATGAATATTACTCAGCTAAAAAAACCCTGACTAAAAATATCTCTTTTTAGTGATGCTTCAACATTTCAGCAATATAAAAGAGTGAAAATACTAACTGGATTTTCCTATGACCTTGACAAAATATCAAAAATTTCCTTGACCTTTACTACAAAGACATTAATAGGCCCAAAACGCAAGCTTAGGATTCTCCAGATGAGGCTGAAATCTCTTAATAATCCAGAAAGGTAAGTGTTTGTCAAAGCTGTATATGAACTAAACTGCTCTGGATGTTTCCTTGGAAATGTGTATTTCACGCTATTAATTTTTTTTAATCACATTCATAAATGTGTGAATATAATTCTCATCCTAGGTAGGATCAAATTTAACATGTGGAAGAGCAGCTCTGTACATTTAGTGCACAGAAGCCTTGTATGTGTGGGTGTCACACACGCTGCTTGTTACAGCAGGCTGCCGCTGCTGTTTGATCACGTGTTTTCAAGAACTGCTTATGTAAGCGAGCCTGACTTACACCTGCACTATTATCTTCCAGAAGCTAGACTTTATTAAGCTCTCTTCTGATTTTAATCATGTGTCCATACACAGCTTTTCACACTCAGATATGAAATGGAGCACTTCAGCTGCTTGTGTGACTGGAAAAGGGTTTTGGTCTTGTTGCTTAAGTGTAGGCAAGCGTAGGTAGACCTTCCAATTCCAAAACATAGTCTACACTTGCCTACACTTAAAATGAAATCATCTGCATTTTTTAATAATGAATTGTTGCTAAGTTTTTATTAATTATTTCTAGTTTTAAATACTTCAGTAGTATTGCCATGTTCATTTTCTAGATATATAGAGTTTTTGTATGATAGCACTAGCAATTAAATTTTACATTTAAATCTTGTGAAAGTAACATGTTACATGGAATAGGTAACAAATATCCAGAAGTAGAAAAGTAATTTGTTTTAGAGTTGTATTTATTTACTTTGACTTTATAGAATCTGCCATTCATACAAAATTTAAAATAATACCTCATAATGGTTATCAAGTAAGTAGTGAGTGGAAATAATATTATGAGTAAATCTTAAGTATGTTTAACTTGAGAAATAACATTTAAGGCTTTCTGATTTGGTATATGATACTAGTTTAATAGGATTTTTGTATGATACTTTGTAAAAATTCTGAAACCTTGTTAAATTAATCTACTATTTGATATTTACTGGGAAAGAGGAGGAGACAGATGAGAGAGTCTTATGAAGAAACAGAACAATCAGTAATCAAACTAGTACTTCAGAATGTGTATAAATTAGACTTTATTAACTTGTTGAAGCCGTAAGTCTCAAGCTCTCAGGTGAACTGGCATGATTTTAAAGCTGTTGGTGATGAGAAACAGGCAAAGCTCTAAATGATATTGGAGTTTTCTTTTTTAACCCAATGATGTTAAACCAGAAGACACATTTTATGCAAGCCTATCAGCACTAAGGACTTTTTCAGATAATGATCTAGAAAATAAGGAAGATTTTTTCAGTGAACAGTCCTCATTGGTTTTGAGTTTTCATTGCTGTTACTCTGACTCTTGTTAGTTTTACAGTAAGATGCGCTTGATTTCCTTTAATATAGTATTCACTAACGTCCTTTGTACAGAGCCTCATGAGATGGAAGTCATATAGGTACATTAGATACTATTAGATAGCAGTGGAAAATAGTCTATTGACTGAACATGTGAAGATAATTTAAATGCAGGTGTTTCAACACTATTGATTGGTATAATTATGTAATTGCTCATTGTAATTATAGCTACATATATTTACCTTATTTAGTTACATATAATTACAACAATTATTTGAATACATGATAATTGACTAGAAACTACATTAAAAAATATTTAAATTCATATAAAAAAGTAGCAGGTAAAAAAACAGAGGACAGGTGCAGGGATAAGACAGTAGGAGTCTAAGTCTCCCAGATCAGGCAATGGTAGTTTGGGGAATTTCAATGACAATTGTCTGTCCATTATTCACATAGATGGTGTGTGAATGTGAGAGTGCTAAAAGGCACATTAACTTTTCAGACTCTTCTGGTCTCTGAGCTAACCACTCCTGCTCACCCATAAAACCAGAAATCTTTCCTAATTTGTGTGTGTTGAGATGTCAGTTCTCGCAAAAAGGTTTTGTACCTGTCAGTAAGTTCAAACTCCATTGATGAGGAAGGTGAATATCTCGTATTTAGCATAGCCACCTTTTGCTGCTTTTAACCAAAACAAAAAAATGGAGTAATATGAAAGAAGACCTTATACTGCTACTCAACAAGAGAGTGTGGCATAGACAGCAGAGAAGCCACATGGGGTCAGGACTTATGAAAGCCTCATCTAATAAAAAATTTTGTGCTTTGCTTCTTGTCAGTGAGCTAGAGAACCTGCTCCTCACTCAGGGCTACTCTCCTGTAAAGCTGTGAAGTATTCCTGGTACTCAATAATCACAATCTTAGATGGATTGCACTTCAAATGACATACAGTATGTTGGAAACCATATGTTTTCATTTCTAGTATTCATTATTATGGTTTGTGTAAGTACTGTCCCCTGTGGTTAGGTAAAGCCCAGGTGATGATTGCTGCGGGAGAGCTGGCTATGCTAACACATTGTGCTGCTGTGTTGCAAATACACTATAAAATGCAGCATCACATTTTTACATGAGATACTGAAAGCCAACTCAGCATGAAACTTTCTTATGCATGCTGCCATTGCAACTGAAAGAGTTACAAGATATGATGCTGTTTTCTACTTCACTCTGTGGACTGAAAGCAGAGAAACTTCCATACCCAGGGAATTCAAAATAAATTATTCAGGCCCAGTGTTAACAAGAACTTGGCTGTTCTTGGACAGTTGTTCTAAGGTATTACTTTGAATGAAGATTAATAGCTTTAATGGGCAAAATATTGCATCTTCATTTTTCAGACTGTGATACTTTTCTTACTCATGCAACTTCACACCATCCAGCTGATGTCCTAGTTGTTCACAGTCTGGCAACACCACTTTAGTGATGCATAAAATAGGGTGTAAATTTAGGCAAGACACTTCTTGTCCTGAGTACTATCTCCAAGAGGTGGTAAATACTGAAGGTATAGTGATTTGAATATAGAAATATTTTTCTATAATGTTAACTTTTCTGGTTAAGCACATTTTTTTCTCTTTCAACTTTCATAGGCTACAGCTGTGTAGATATGATTTTATACTGATGGAGAACACTGAACTGACCTTCAAGCCTGTACCTTGCCTAGAGAAGAGCCCATGAAGTGACAGTTCTTACTAAACTAATTTTTCTTACAGTGGTGACATTCTGATTCTTCCTCAGGATAAAGACTGCAATAAGAAAGGAAATGAGATAAGCTAGATTCATTTTCAAGAGCCTACCTGGTAATATGCATTACTTGCTGTGAGTGCCTTAGGGTGAAATTAATTGAAAAGTTCAGATATATATGTATTCAGGAAATTTTAATAAAGTAAATGTATAATGGTAGAGAACATGCAATTAATGGTCTGTTCATTATTATTTGCTAGTAGCGAAGCAACTACTGAATTAAATATGAATTATCTGTATAATCCTGGCACATTATTTGTCAAATCATATTATTTATTAATGGTAATGGCTTTTACATGGGAACATAATTATCTGTCTATTAAGTGAATTTAATATACTGTGCATGTGATCTACAGATCTAATACACAGCAGTTTTGCTATGCTGTGTTCATTGGATAAATGAATTCATGTTTTCTCATTATATACGGTCTCTGAGAACTGAAACAACAAGATTTATGAACATGTAAATTTGCTATTCAAATCAATTACATTCATGCTCATTATAGATCAATCACAGAATCGCCAAGGCTGGAAAAGACCCCCAGGATCACCAAGGCCATCCTATGACCCAACAATACGGCATCAGCTAAACTATGCCACTAAGTGCCACGTCCAAGCTCTTAAACACCTCCAGAGACGGTGACTCCATCACCTCCCTGGGCAGTCCATTCCAGTGCCCAATCACCCTCTGTGTGAGGAAGTGCTTCCTAATGTCCAGCCTAAACCTCCCTTGTTGGAGTTTCAGGCCATGCCCTCTTGTTCTTTCACTAGCTGCCATGGAGAAGAGCCTGACCCGCTACCTGACTACAACTTCCTTTCAGGTAGTTGTAGAGAGCGATAAGGTCACCCCTGAGTCTCCTCTTCTCCAAGCTGAAGAGCCCCAGCTCCCTAAGTCTCCTCATATGACTTTCCCCTCCAGCCCCTTCACTAGTCTCGCTCTCCTCTGGACCTGCTCCAGCACCTCAATATCTTTCTTGAAATTTTATCTTTTCTTGAAATATTATTGCAAACATTTAGATTTTTTGGTATTAAAACTATGGACAGGGCAGTGATGTTTCAGATGAAGTAATTCTGAAGTCTATTCTAAAGAGAATAACTTGAAGATTAAATAAATGCATTTTCATTCTGTTTGGCCCTTTTGAAATTAGAGCTGCTGCTCAAGCTGAGATTGACAACTCTTCACCTATTGGAATGTGAGCAGGACTAAATTGTACATTAAGATTTCCTCCTCTAGTTCAAAAAAAGATTTTGCAATGCCAGACTACCTTTCCTGATGGTACTGATTGAAGAACAGATATGTCTTTTTCTTTAAGGTTGTTTTATTTATTTAAGCCTGATTTCTTGTGTAAATGCATCCTATGTGCATTATCCTTTTCTTTCTTATGTCCCCACTATCCATGCTTTTGACAGCAATTCTTGGTTAATATATTAACCAGTTTCATCTGAGAGTCAATGGAGTTATGAATTGTAAGTTTTGTTGAAAGTCAACAGCTGGTTTAGAAACATGTAAGATTGTATCCTAAGGAAGAGAAAGCAGCTGGTCTGTATGTGCAAAGTTCTGAGCCAGCCACATGCTTTTACTTGTCTAGACATACAAAAAAACCCCTCCAAAACCAAACCCAGAACTGTTTGCAGACTTGCTCATGTACTGACTTTAAAAACAATTATTTATTCTGTAGAAATGGTAATTACATTACCATAGGTTTTCTCAGGTGGTCTCTTACTCATCTTTAACATTTTATTGTATACTTCTTTACATCATTAGGAGATACACAGGAGAAGACATTTTTATTTACTTGCACGTGTATGGGGGAGTGTGCTTTTGTTTTGTTTTCATTTCTCTCTTTTTTTTTTTTTTTTAAACTGCTGTTGTTCTGCTTCTTTTCACTCTGCATTTTTTTGCCCAGTCTTGCATTCATCAACCCTAGTTTCCCCTTACAGGTCTCTGAGCCTCCTCTCTTTTATCACCTTTGCTTCAAATACATCTTTCTTATATTGCTTTAAAAAAGCATAAGGGACCCAAGATTAAATTTCAAATGTCTTAAACTAAAATCTTTCAATGTGTAACATAGATATTGAGGCATAAAAATGTATCAGATGGCCTCTTAAGTTTCCTTTTAATGTTGTTAAACTTTAGCTATGAAGTTTTATTTTTATTTTTTTAATTTTTTTAAAAATTTATATTCTTGCTTTTTCATTGATTTTATGTCTTGCTGAGAAGAACTAAAGTATAGAGGCATAATTATGTTTTTGACTATAAACTTTTTTATCTAGCTTGAGATATTCAGTTGCAAGTTAATATATGGAAAAACGAATGAAATTGTATTAGCTCTAAATTGACAACATAAAGGGTAGATATACTGCTCTTTCCAGTAATGGAACTGAGTGCTTGTTTATTACTGCAGCTATTATTGATGCAGTTGTCAAATGAGTGGGTTTTCCCCTCTATTTTGTGCATTCTTTACCCATATAAGCTTGATTTCCCACAGCTTACTCTATTTAAAGGCAGAGACACATAAAAATCTACCTTTCCAGCATACGCTAGGATTGGCAATTTCACTACTAACTATATCCTTTGCCATTTACTTGCTCCTGAAATTAGTATAAAACTTGGATAATACAGCCCTTGGAAAGGAGAACTTGCAGTGATACATGCTTTTAGGCAATAGTTGTAGTTTATATACAATGGACTACTAGCCTCCTACATCCTTTATCTATCATGTAAATATACTGGCAAAATAGTGACTAGACAACAAGTTGGAATATATTGAGTTGTGGGGTAGAGCACAAGACATGAGGAAGAAAATGTGAAGAATGGAGGTCTGAGATACTTTCCTAGAATTTTTCCATTACAAATGCATGCAATAACTGAGGTAATGTGCTGTTAGAAAGATACAAGGAGTCACACAGACATGGCTAACTGTTGCACACTGGAGTGTTATAAAGGTAATGATAATATTTTCATGCATTGTAAACATACCTATAAAAAGAGAAGGGAAAGAACAGTGATTCGCTGCCTTGATTTGGGTAAACTTTGGATATAAAGGAAAGAGGCAGTGGTGTTGGTAAGGAGGTTCCAATAAACAACAAAGACTTTTTTCTTCTAATTTCTCATTTTAGTTGGTAATTTCTATTTTGCGAGAGGGACTGTTCCAAGCAGTGCATTTCGAGCACATAATTGCACTTCTCAAGTGGCTAAGTACTTAGACTGTAGCCTTGTGTCTCCCAGCACTACCAAAAATGTGCTGTAATGGTTTGGAAATGCAGTGCTTTTCATGGCTCACTGCCACATGCTACTTTGTACTAATTCTGTCAGCTCCCTCAATCTCAGCAATGGATGCTATAGTCAGGCAGAAAATAATCTTCCAGGGACTTCCCTGTTCTGAAGCAAGTGATGATGATGATATTTCAGTGAAGCACACTGATGCATCAGAGCTGAAGTGAGGTTGGACTTATTGCAGTACTGTCTTGCATTCTTTGTCAGAGCACAATCTCTATACATGTGATGGAAGATAAGGCTTATGAGTAAATAAAGGCTCTGTAATTAACCAGTATATTGTAGTAATACCAAAGGGGTCTTGTTAGAAATAACTTAGAGTTCATAACTACAAGTATATTCTATCTATCAAAAGCAACAAGCCTGGGAGATTTAATGCAGTATCTAGATCTAGTGTTTAGTCACAGGGAGATGAAATTGAGTGACAAGTTTATAAAACTAATACAAGGTTGGTTTTCTGTGTTTGTGTTAGACCTGTTTGGTATTTGATAAATTCATCTTTTCTTGAAACTATAATGCTTCAAAATGACATGACAGTGAAGATATGTCAAAAAACTCATTAAGAACTAGTAGTCACTGGAGTAAGCAGTAGCTTACTTAGACAAAAGACAATGTATAATACAGGAGATATTCACAAACACCAACTTTAATGAAGAGTTTCAAAAAGAAACAGATATCCTGAGAACACTAGCCTTTCACAACTCTGTCTATCTAAGCTATTTAGCTTTACAGGAAAAACCCAAGGTATGCCTGTGTAATTTAACCACTCTACGAGAGGTGAGAGAGAAGAAAGGATAGGGGGAGAAATAGGGACAGAGATAGACACAGACATCACCAGTTATGGATGCAGTATTGAGCCAGTGAGGGAGTTTGGTGTAGAATGAAAATCCATTATAGGCTTGTACATGTCTCTTTTTATTACCCTTGGTATTTCCTGATTGATCCTTAGTGGCCCTGGAAACCTTTCCCTTATTGGTTCCAGCAGTTACCATGAGTTGCCATGGCTGGAGTTGCCATGCCTGTATTGCTATACAGAGGCTCCTGTGACTTGCATTCTGTGTTTCTCAGTAACCTACTCTCTGGGCACTACCCAGGCTGAGAGCATGATCCTGTGGGAGTTGTCCCTTACAGTCCAGGAGGAGAGAACTGGTAGCATTAGCCATTTATATGAGACTTGATTACTCACCATATACTCTAGCTTTAGTAAGTTGTCAGAGAAGCACTGTTCTGGTCCCACTAATTGATTCCCCAGTACTGATAAGAGTGTATTAAGTGTACTCCTGGAAAGCATCTTTGAATTTAACTTAATTTGAAAGCAACCCCACTCTGCATGCTCTGAGACTGCCCTACAATGTGAACTAGGATGTAGTAAATCAGGATGGTCCTGACTCAAACTAAAAGGCTTATGCAAATACTGCCAAAATGCTGTGGATAAAGATACCTGTACAGTATGTGCATCCAAAATATGGGAAGATGTTTTCTGTTATTCTGTGGAGTAGTATTTCTACTATACCTCAGAATCCTAGACATCTACTTGCTTCCTTCTTGACTGAGTAATGGATAAATGGTGAATTTCATTGTGTTTATCAACTGCATGCAGTTTACACATTACTTCCATAGTACCTTTAACCTTCCCATACCTAGTTTTCTTATATTGTTCTGAATATAAGTGTAAGGAAAAGGGATAATGGTCCTACTAATACAATGAGGTTCCCGCATTGGCCTTTTCAGTCATCAGCGTGCTTGTAAAAGGCGCTGATGAGGCGCGTGAGTGGAGCCCTCCCTGGATCTTCGTTCGCGAAGCCTAGCCATGATTTGAATACAATGAGGATTGACTGTAGAGATGAGAAAAATGTGTTAAAATTTTAGAAGAAATGAAAAAGTTGTCAGAAGAGGGCAGCCTTTTCACATAAGTGATAAACCAAAAACAATACAGAAAACAAATGATTCCTTTCACTACAGTTAAAGCATATCAATGTGGAGTTAACCTTGTTAAGGAAACTGCAACATGCACTGAACTTGATCACAACAAGAATGCTTCTCTTTTGTACTATCTTCAAAGGATAGAGGCCTGGCTTTGTAGTAAAAGATTTTTTCCTGTTATGATCAGATAATAGAGTTAGAAATTATTTTAAGATGAGTAAATGAAGGGAAATGCAATTTTTTTGCTTTCTTAGTCTTTCAAAACAAAGTCAGAAATTGTCCAAGCCAATGTGAGGGACCTGAGAACTTTAAAAAACAATTATAAATCAGAAATATCTCCAGTGAAGGAAGTTATAACCCTAGAATTATGTTGGTGGAAAGGTAGTGGGAATAAAGGAAGTGAAATCAGAAGAATTATCAACCTTGTATCAAAATATTTATTGACATAATTCTGTACCTCCAAGTCTATTTTAATACATGTCAAATGTTAAAGTCTCCCAAATATCCTTAAGGTTTGGAAATCCATCTTTAATGGCAATTTGGGTCTAGACATTTGGCTGAGTGGTGACTCAACTTCAATTAATGGAGTCTTTAGGCCTTGATTCAGTAAAACACTTAAACTCCAGGTGATTTAAGTGATTGCTGAAGATGAGAATTAAGCACTTGAACAGGAGCCTACCTTATTGCAGTCTCAAGCAATTAAATATTTTTGTTCAAAGATCAAAGACTGTCTTAATTCTTGAAACCATCATAAAGTATTTAGTTCATGTAAAATGTGTATTATGCCTTGTTCCAATTAAGAAACCAATACATGGAATAAGGAAGGAGCAAAGGGTTTCTAAAGGCTCTACCAATCTTTTCGCTCCCATTCATCTACTCCATGCTTATGGGTGCTTTCAGTATGTAGTTTCCACCCTGCAGGCAAGTCTAAGGGGAAGGCAGAGAGTTAATCATAGTATGGCATACTGCTCAACATGAGGTGTATGCATTGTCATGTACTGGATGCCAAGACACACCTCTATTCTTATAACATATAGCAAGTCATCTTCACTGTGGATGCAGAGCAGATGGTGCTTTAGCTTTTCAGTTCTTATTCAAAACAATTCTTTCACTTTAAGCATTTGATTTCCAACTGATATTCCTTAAAGAAACAGAGGGCTATATGAAAGATGTCAGGAACTCTGCTTATGGGTTTGAAGGTGTTGTGGTATATATAATGCATATTATCAAATTCTAAGATAGCTGAATTTTGGATATTTCGTGATGTGTTGAGTAACAAAATGCATGGGATCCTAGTAGGTCCTTCTATGAAAAGATCTTTTTATGAAAAGACACGTATAAATTGGAAATTTTCCAGAAACAGTATGACTCTGCCTGTCTGCTAAGCTTAAGTCTCCTGAGCCTTGTAGAATTGGAGGTAGTAGACTCATGTACTTGTCTATGTATAGGCATGCGACAGAAGCTCTAGCCTTCATATAGATTATTTTTAACTTATCAGTAGGATCCCTAGGCCACCTTTGACTGTTACTAGCTGGATCTAAATTTAAAAAAATGGTTTTTGTTTTTCTTTTTTATTTTGCATTCCTTTCTTTCAGAACTAAAAGAGGAGAAAGACTGTTCTGGTCAGTAAAATAGCCAGATTTACTTTGAATTCATATATCCTTAAACTAGAATCAGTTTTTAAGTAAATATAATAAACACAATATAATATACAAGGGTATAGGATACTGTTCTATTAAGTGAAGGACTTATGTTGATTTATATTGTACCTAGTCCATCAGCCCTAATTTCTGCAATCAAAATGTGTTTGGTTTTTTTTAATGTCTCTGAATCAAATATTTTTTTCTGTGCCATTACTGTGTTTCTGGTTGTTCTTTTAACTACTTAAAACTATATTTTATTGAATATGATAAACTGAGGAAAGAAAAGGAATATGATTGGATAAAATGAGGCCAAGAGTTTCACCAATGGTCAGCAGCGCAGTGGTTACTGAGGTTTATTTTGAGTGGGGAGGTTCAGAGGTTGGGGGGGCAGGGGTTATACAGATAAGCATCTTTATCAAAAAAATTAAAAACAAAGGCTTTATCCAGTATGTGCAAGCAGGTGTAAAGACTTGAATAGAAGCTGACCTCCAATGCCTCCCTGAGGACTCATAGACAATGGAGAGAAATGCAGACAAAGTGCAGTTAGTTACTGGGAGAACTGACAGACCAACCCCTCAGACTTTTGCCTTTCCTGCAAATGTAACTGATACCCAATATACCTCTGTGTATTTTGATTGGTATCAAAGAGGTACTGTTTAAATTGCTCCAGCTTGTACATTTGAAGATGGTGTAAGTAGCAGAGGAACCATGATGATGTCTCAAAAGAATGGAGCCAGAAAATAACGCAAATCTTCAACCTGTAAAGCAAGATAAATTAAAAAAAAAAAAAGTTGGAAGTTTTTCACATGAAGAAACAGTTAAAATAATGACAAAGCCAAGCTCTGGAATGTCCTCACGGAAAATGAGGGAGAATTTTGGGTGCAGTGCTATCTAGGAAAAGATCCCTGAATTGCTAAGAAGGAACTTGTCCACTGGGGCGACTTTATTCATAGACGTGGTTGCACCTCGAGCTGAGCCAGATGGGTTTCATTCTAGTGCAGATGAGTGAGTTTTGAAGTTAGAGCTGGACCCTGAACTGTCTATCAGCTGAAGAATTGCTGCCTCCAGAAAGCGTTGCTCTCTGCCCTGCTACACTTTACTGGGAGCCATGCCACCTAATCTTGGCTCAGTGGGCAGCTTCTCCTTCCACTATGTGCTTAAGCACAGAACAAGAAGTCTCCATCCCTGAAACTGCCTGAGACTCTGGCAGCTCATCTATTCCTGCACCTCCCTTCAGCAGCTATTTTTCCTCACAACAACAACCTCACAGGTCCATAAATGTTATTTCACTGCTTGATTCTTCAAGGTGATGCTCAGTGACAGACTAAGCTTTGTGATTAAAAAAAAGGAGCGTCCATCACACAGAAATAGTCTTAACAGTAACTTTAGTGACATTCTTCAAAGCACAAATGTGAAAAGTGAAAAAAATGAAGCTTTACAGTATCTGCTCCTGAATGGCTTTCAGGTTGCAATTGAAGGACTGGAGCAGTGTGATAGCTAGTGTGAATACTCACTCCATGCCTTCTTTGCATATTATGCAGAAAGGTTCCAGTTTGTTAGGTTGCAAGGCATTGTTTTGTTTTTTTTTTTTACTAGGTCTTGAAGTATTCAACAAAATTAGTAGGAAGATTGCTGTTGATTGCAATGGGGGGGGGGGAAATCTATGAACACTTACCTACATCAGGTACGATGTCAATGAAACTTTGAAAATCCAATCCATTTAAAAAAAATAACTAGAGCTCTTCCAGTACTTTTATCCCATTCTCTACAGGGCCATAAACATTGCACATGGTTTCTGTCTCATGCAAAACTTTGAAGAAGGGATAGCGTTTTGCAGCATACAAATCACTTGGAAAAAACCCCAAGATTGAATAAAATAAGCTTGAAATCATTCTCTAGATGGGGATGCAGCTTTTGCCTACAGCATTAATGTATTACAGTTTGGCATCTCTAAAATATAGCTGTGAAGAATGCTGTGAACCTGCTAATTAATAAGACTCTTTTCCTCAGACATTTCATTAACCTAAACTTTTTAGTTTTCTGTAGATTGAATGCATGCATGCCTGTTTTTAACCTTTGTACAATGGCTTCTAATGTTATAATTAATTTATGCCCACTAGCAAGAGGAGAGTATTGGGTTATAGAAGTAATTCAAAATGAGTCATGCATAATTTATACTGATCAATATTTGCTGGTATAATATTTTATTTTCTCTGACTTTTAATTTTATATTGTCAAAAATACAGAACTCTAACATTTGATTTATCATTTAGCTTTAAACAATACACAGGTAGATATTTAGAATGGCCCAGAGGTGACATGAACAAAAAGGATTAAAAATACCTTCCTTATCTAGGTAAGATTTCCAATTACTCAGTCAATGAGCAGTATCTTCTAACAGGACCCAATGTGGATGCTTTTTATTTATGTAGCACAAAAACTGACTCTGGGGTTTTCTGTACAGAGGTCACTTTTGAATCCTTCTATTCCATGTCTGCCTGGAAGATAATAATCAGCTGAGAGTATTATCCAAATCTGGAAAAAGTCATATCATGGGCATGGTGGAGATGGAGTAATGAGTGCACTGAGTTCCTTTTGACCCTGCTACTCCATTCCTGCTAAAGGCCGGTTTCACTCCTTGCTTTCCCCACCGCTTTGGTCAGAAGAGGAGTGTGTTTGACAGTTCACACTATGAACTGTTGTGCTCTGTGGGGGATTGAAAAGGAGCAAGAGGGAAATTTTCCCTTCTTACAAGACTGGGCTGGTCAAGTTTCTTTTATTTTGTTCTGCTTTGATTTTTCTCCAGCTGCATCCAACAGCAGAAGAACCACAAGGGTTATCTGATAAACCAGCCTGGAAATGGACTGGCAGGAAAAGGGTGAAGGGCATGAAAATACCTATTCTCTGTGAGGTCACAGGGTAACAAATAACTCATGAGCTCTCCGCTTTCATTTTTAGCCAAGGAGGGACAGAAGGACTGCTACAATGTCAGTGGAGTGAACACCTTTCCTGGAGAGATTCTTCATGGGAGGAACAATTTACTGCTGAGAAATTATCCCAGTTTTAATGAAACTGCAGCCTTATTAAACTATATTCTTCACATCTTGTCCTTCTTCCTGCTTACCTTATTTTCTTCCTTCTTGGTTTTATTACTGGTGCCATCACTTTGCAGAGCACCAGGAAAGGAATTTGCTAGTTTGTTGGTTACCTGCATTCAGAGATTCAAAGATTCTATGTCAGGTTGCAATGCTGATGCTAGATGAAACAGAACAGTACTGTTCTGTAAATAACTCACCTGTGAAAAGCCATCAGTTAATCCACACATTTTTCATTAATGGTTAAGCTTGTTTTGGTGGTGTTTTTTTTCCTGTGACAGATGCAGTGCTAAATATAACTAGCTGGATACTTCTTCAGCATAGATATCAGTTAATGTGAATTTTGTTACTGATTTAATTCCTTGTGAAATTAGATTTATTTCCTCATGAGGAGACGAGACAAGAAAGCTACATGTTGGGGAAAATAGAAGACACTTCTAAAGCAGTAATTATTTTAGGTATGGCAATTAGGAATTTAATATTTTAGTAAAAAGGAATGTGAAGAAGGTGGGTTGATACTGGTTAGAAAAAGGGTGCAGTAACTGGTACAGATGCAGACTTGCTCTCCATGTTTTGCATGCCTACGATCAGGTGAGTCACAGAAAGAAGACTTTCAGTAAATCTCTGTAGGCAAAATAAACCCTATTTTTCTTGTTAATGACACAGATTAATGTTAAAGTATTTGGGTTTACTCTTGCCAGTGGGCAGACCTAAACTTATTTTAAATGATTCTTGGTGCTCTTACTCTATTTTTTTAATTTTTTCTGTGGTGTCTTTTGTGAAGGAATTTCTCATGTTAATTTCATCATATTTAGAGAATTTTATAACAAGCATGTTGTTGTTATGGCATCCTTTCCCCCCCTCTCCCAAATTTGGTAATAAATAGCTTTTCAGTCATTCAGACTGTTTTGAATTCATGGTATTTTTCAGGTGTTCAGACTGTTTTGAATTCATGGTATTTATCAGTGTGCAGATAGCTTTGGTTTTCCTGCTTTAGTATTCATTTTGTTATTCCCTTTGTGAATGTTCTAGCTTAATGGGTATTTATTATATAGCACTCTCCTAATTATATGCTTGCATATTGCAAAATTTAGGGGTTTGAATGTCTATTATGTGCCTATTCTGCAGCTCCTCAGAATTTTTTTCAATATGCTTTGAAACTGCAGTCATTTCAGAGAATATCGTTGACACTATCCTTAATGTCTTTTAACTTGTTAAGAGTGGCACTTCAAGTTTACTTTCTTTGTCATTTTTATTCCATGTTTCCTTGACTAGCATTTTGGCAAAATGAAATGAAAATTGCAGAATGGCAAGAAGAGTAAGCAAGCCAGTAATTATCTACTTTGTATGCTTATGTTGTAAAGTACTCCATCCTGAGTGTTTTGAAGATTTATGGATGTATGCTTTTTCAGAAGCATGTAGTGTTACAAATTTTTTTCTCAAAAAATGATCCTGTGCCTGCATCAGTTTAGATTTTGTCTCACCTATTTATTTATTTAATAAAAATGAAAGAAGCTGAAACTTCTATCTAGGTGATGCTCAAACTATGGTTTCACTACATGGCAGAATTGAATCAGGAAACAGCTTAAAAATAATAGCAACAAAAGCAGAAAAGAGCTATTGCAGACCCAGCTTAATTCCCAGAATACCCTCAAAATAGCATGCTCTCAAAATCAGTCATTCTAACTCAGTCGAACCCCTGGCTGCTGTTGCTGCTGTCACCTCTCTCAGTTTTGAGGTCATGCTACCACAGCTGTTGAAAACACTGTAAACTCCCTGGGAGCTGGGAAATCCCTGCTATGGTTGGAGCAGTTTTCAATCTTACCCATGGAGTCAGGCTTTATGCAAATCAGCCTCTTAAACACTTCAGCTTTCCAGTCGGACTGCTTTTCTTAAATTGAGATGCTGATCTGAAACATTCTCTCTCCACTTCTTCCCCCCCTCCCCCCTTCCCTCATTGTGATTCTTTGCTTTCTAATTCCTGCCAGCACATCTTTTAAGGGGTGAACTAATCAATGGAAAAATTTGTGTGGTAAAAATAAGTTAAAGGACATCTCTGAAACATTTTTAACCCAGCAGATCACAGAAATATGTCTCAATGCACTGACTTCTAATCAGTTGTACAGGATAGCTCAAGGAAATGAAGCAGGTATATGGAATGATCTGGTTTTACTGCAGTAACAAAACATATTTTAAAGCACAACTTCAGACGACCAAGATTGTTAAAGGAGTGGAGAATCTGCCCTATGAGGACAGGCTGAGAGAGCTGGGTCTCTTCAGCCTGGAGAAGAGAAGACTGAGAGGGGACCTCATTAATGTTTATAAATATGTTAAGGGCAAGTGTCGGGAGGAGGGAGCCAGGCTCTTCTCAATGTCATCCAATGTTAGAACAAGAGGGAATGGGAGCAAGTTGGACCACAGGAGGTTTAGTATTAACACGAGGAGAAACTTCTTTACAGTGAGGGTGACAGAGCACTGGAACAGGCTGCCCAGGAGGGCTGTGGAGTCTCCTTCTCTGGAGATATTCAAGAGCTGCCTGGATGCATTTCTGTGTGACCTCGTCTAGGTGATCCTGCTCTGGCAGGGGGGTTGGACTAGATCTTTCTAAGTCCCTTCCAACCCCTAACATTCTATGACTCTGTATATTAGGTTTTCTTTGAAATTGTTACAGTGAGATGGTAAACAGTAAGAGTTTTGTGAATCAATACAAAGGTGCCTGGGTACATGCCTGCTGCAGTGTTTTCATTACAGCAGACACAGGAGGCATATTTCCAAAGAATATGATATCTTTGGAGATGTCTATCTTGAATATTTTCATTTTTTTTCCATCTGAAGATATCATTCAATTGCTCATGTTGGTTTTAGAAAGAGAATACGAGTAACAGACTATTTCAGTTATTATGTCAGTAGTAAGGCTACTCGGTTGTCGTGTAATAATAGGAAAACAACATAAAAAGAAATAAAGCCAGAAAGAAAACAAAATAACATTTTCATTTCAGTCTACCATGATATTTTAGCATTTTCTGGAGAAAAGTAGAGAATTTACCAACACCAAATTCCAACGTAAAAAAACTCCCAAACTATATGAATTCTTATTGAAACCAGTATGATTATACACAAGTATTTGTTTACTCTAAACACTTTTTCAGGAAGAAAACTGTCACAATATAGCTACATATGAAAGTAAAGGAGAGCATTCAGCAATGATCTCAGAATTTTCTGGTTCGGTATACTTCATTGGCAGGTATCTATCATCAATTGGGCTTACCTATTATAGTTGTCTGGTTATCTATATAACTTAAAGTCTCATGACATTTTTCCAAACTTGGAATACTGCAGCTAGCGGAGATGAGAGTAAGTCTACTCTCCCTGAATGTCACTCTTTACACTTGGATTCCTTATTAGGTGCTTTACTCATTAAACAAATAACGTCCAATCCCATGTCTGTGCTTCCCATATGTGAAAGCTTTCAGTATCAAAGTATTCTACCCTTCTGCAACTTCTATTAAAACAGTAGGAATTTTGCCTGATTGCAAAGCAGTGGAAAGGGTCTTATCTGAATGGCCCATAACAGCTCTTCTTATTTCTCAGACTTCCCAGATTGAATTGCTCTGCAAGGGTTTTATTTTTTAAGCTAAAAATGAACACAAAGTTTTCATTCTTCAGTTATCTGTAATACATTGGAGGAGTTTTAATTTTTGAAAGAGGAAGAAAGCAAAACCCATTTTTTTTCAAGTAGGCATTCCTCTTATCTTATTAAAGCCATAGAGAATGTTAAAAAAAAAAAAGGGTCAGAGAATATAAAACAAATTTCAAGAGACTGATGATTATAATCAGGGTTTTTTTTGAAGCTGAAGTGCTAACATTATCAATGCAAGGAATGACTAGCTCTGATTACATACACTTGTATTAAGAATTCCTAAGCAGTACAGGTTTATGGACTTGAACAGTTTAACTAAAGAACTTTGTATCAGAAGAAATGAGATTTATTCATTAAATTTATATGCATCTGTTTTTGTCTGGTAGAAAGACAGATTTTCTAAAAATGAAGTATTTCAATCTGCATACAAGGAGAATAGATGATAAAAATGCAGTAAAGCTGGAGAAGAGTTCAGAATTTGGAAGTGTAGGAAAAATATGACCTATGCAGATCCACTATAAATATGTATGTGTATGTGTCTGTGGAGAATATAATTCAATTGAAAATGCTGCAGGAAAAGGCAGTGGAAAAGTCAGCAATGTTTCATTTGTGTAATCTTCTTGTATTATTTTCTTCTATAGAGGAAGAGAATCTCCTGTATTTTAGAATGATGTAGTATGTGTTTGGGAGGATAAGGAGATTTAGGCTCATTTACAGAAGATCAGGAAAAACAAATAAAAAAATGGCAACCAAGTTGCCTTTAATACTGATGGCTTGAGACAGTAGAGACATGGAAATTGTAACTAACTAAGGATTTGTAGCATTTTCTTGAGGCTGCTCCCCAGGATGGTTTTGTGGCAGATCCTGCAGAACGAACCACTGTTGACTTTGGTGGTTCTTTGTAGTGACACCTGCTGGCAGCCTAAAAATGATGTGATTTGGACGTGCTGGGACACCTGATGTTGCACAAGCTGTTGTATTACAAGATCAGAATGAGTGCAGGGGAAAGAGGCAAGGACACTAAAGGTGTTCACTAACGAGCATATACTATATATGTGTATAGCTAAATGTGATAAACTGTAAGCTGTTTGCTTTCTTTTGTGAGCTAGCATACCTACTCACTGATTTGATTGAGTCAGATCCCAGACCAAGTGTTGTCCCTTCAAGGGAAAAGGTGTTGTGTTTTTTGTTTCCTTTGCAAAGGGGGCTATTGTGGTTTATAGCATTAGTGCCAGTGTGCACTAATAATAGTAATGATAATGCTGTCTCCTGTTATTTTCATATCATCTGTTATGCATTATTATAGAAGCTATGTGTATTTGGTAAGGGCACGAAATCATCCTAATTTCACATCCTTCCTCGTTCAAGTAATAGTTTTCATATCAAGCATAACTTTTACTTCATCGAGCTAATAATATACCTAGGAATATCAGGTTTTTAAATAATACACATGGATATTAGCAAGAGTGTCTGCAGAGGTGCAGTTATCAACAAAATAGACATTCATGTCACATAAGGGTGGGTGATAGGCTAGTATTTTTCAGCCTGTGTTAAAGCGTAGGCCTCTGGTAATCTCTGTAGGCCTGTTTGCAAGCACTGGGAAAAGATTTTCACCATCCTACACCTGTATTCCAGTGCCCAGCACTTGCTTTAGACAGCTGAATGAGGAGACTAGATCAAAACCATGGCTGCAGTTTTCACTCGGAGGCAGTTAATCAACACTGGTAATGGGGAAATCAGGTCTGTGGGCATTCCCATCTCAGAGGAGAGAGTGGCTGGACTCAAACCAGCCCTGCTGAGCTGGCAGGAATGCTCTGCAATTCCTCACTGCCTCTGATAATTGAGTGCTGTGTTGGGGAGAGTGGTAGTTTTAAGCTGTCGCAGGCAACATAGAATCAAAGCTTTAAAAGCCTAATAAAATACTCACATCAGCTGGTTTTGCTTGGGCAAAAAGTCAGTGTCCAGGCTCTGAGCACCTTGAAGATTACCATCAGCCTTGCCCCTGCCTGTCGCTGGGCCTTGCTGGGCCTTGCTGGGCCTCGCTGGGCTTCTGTAGGCCTCACTGGGCCTCGCTGGGCCTCGCTGGGCCTCTCTAGGCCTCACTGGGCCCTGCTGGGCCTCGCTGGGCCTCGCTGGGCCAGGCAGCGCCCTCACCCTGATCCTCTCACCTCCTGGGGACTGCCCTCCTGGCTGGGCCTGGGCCTGCAGCGGGGCCTGGGGATGGTCAGGCTGTGGCTGACCCCTGTCTGCTGTCCTTCCCTGGCCTGTCTGGCCTCACTGAAGGCTAAGGGAGGTGGCTGCCTGGGGAGGGAGGGCACTGCAGCTTCAGCTCTCATGTTGCCTGGCACAATTTTATCCCATATGTTTGATACTGTTCCCATGAACTGTAATGTCATGCGCTTTTTGCAAACAATGTTCCTAAGGATTTGATAATTTCAGGAGGATATAATCAGCCTGGTTCCTAGGTAGAAGTGCCTTGGTTGTTGTTTTTGGTTTGTTTTTTTTTTAATTTAGTCCCATGTAGGGGAAGATGGCTGCTAGCAGGTCGTGAAGAACTCCCTCAGCTGGTACCAGAGATGTGAAATGAGACACCAGTGCTGGGAACAACACATCACAAGGTGTGAACAGCCTGGCTGAGACAGAGCAGCCACGAGCGAGGCCTTCTCAGCTACTTCCCTTGATACTGCTTCATGGTATGTTCACTTTCCAAATGCTTTTGTGAAGGAATATTCTCTATGCAGGATAAAAATCAGAAGCAAGAACATTTCTGTGTCTCCATGCAATTACAGAGCTGCTTCTGTAAACAGGGATAGCAGAAATAATTTTTGGTGCTTACAGGATTTGATGGATACTCTGAAGGCCTCTCACATGAAATCTTTGTGATGGTTCATGGTCCATTAGGAATACTGAACGAGCAAAGTTGTCAGAGTTTGGTCTGGTACCACCTGGATTTAAAAGCTAAATTGTACAATCATGTAATAGCTTAAGGCAGGAGAAATTGTTTTGAGAGATTGTTTTGGGCCATGGAGCCTGGTTTATTTTTGTCTTACATTTTAAGTTTGTTTGGTAAAGTAATTCACACACGAGACTTTGTTCTGCAGCGGGCATCCAGCTCATCTTTTATATGGCTAAATAAATAAATCAGAGATCCAAACATGCTGAAATGCTTCTCCAAACAACATGCAGTCTAATACTTCCTATGGAATTAAATAAATTGAAGCTTACCACTTTAAATATATGGAAATCTCTTGACTTTAATGATACAATTGCAAGACTTTCCTGCAGCCGCAAAGCACACCACTAATCTGGAGTGAGACTTTGAAGTGCAAATTGTATATTTCCCACCAAACACTAGAAGTAAAAGATGGGAAACATCAATTCACACTACTGACAAAAAAAAGACTCCAGTTTCTCACAAGAAGAAAGGTTTTAAATTTGCAATTTTCATCTACAAGATAAGGTGTTAATGAATTTTATATTTTATCCAGATGGTTATGTACATTTCTTATGAACTTTGCTACAGAGCATCTACTGTGCAGCTACTGAAAAGGGTGGAGACTGTAGTCAGCTGACGGGGAAAACATCTCATTTACCTTGTCATGTTGGTCATTTCTGGGGTTTTTTTTTTTGTTTTTTTTTTTTTTTGCCTAGTTCTTTGATGGATTCTGACATGGGAGCCTTGTACAATGCTGTGATTAAAATCAGTGGAAATAGATATTTCCTTTCCTTTCCCTTTCCCTTTCCCCTTCCTTTTCTTTTTTTTTTTTAATACATTTCAGACCAAGCCAGTGTTGGAAGAAGCAGGAAATCTCCTCAGTTTTCAGTCACAGTAGACAATGTCCAAGACTCTTACTAATTGGCTTCCTTTAGATAAAAAAACCACATTCAATAAATTAAAAAGCATTTCTTGGGGGAGAGGTGGAAGATTCCCACTGTGATCCACCAGTGGCAGACAGTGAGTGTTCATCTAGTTTCTCTGTAGAAGCAGAATAAGAGATGTAGAGCAAGAGTTAATTTCATGAAGGCATTTTAACAACAATAAAAACCCTCAAACTTTTGAACTGTGATGTATGCAAGATTTTGTTTTAAGATCTGACTTCTGTAGAAGTTGAAATACTGCTTTACCTCGAATACCTGAGTAGTTTGAAACACCCTGAAAGGACTCTTAAACTAAATCCACAGTTAGAGGATTCAACAGAAGTTTAAATGGGATATCATGTATTTCAATTTGTGCTGCCTATTTCCTCTTGTCATGCCAATGCCAGTGACCCTTGAGAAGAGTCTGGTTCTATCTTCCATACACCCGTAATGCCTATGTAATTATGATAAAAGTATTTTTAGTATTTGTAGCTCAAGATTAGAGTAAGGTGACCAAGTGATTTTGTTCTGGGTTTATTCCATTTCCTACTTCAAATCTGTTCCTTGGGTAATGACTCTTGTTGTGCTATATGAAGTTGTGTTACAGATACAGGAATTTTGCAACATGAAGATGAAGCTTTTTTTTTTTTGTCCAAATGTGAGGAGCAATCAGCTTTACAGAACTACAGAGCTAAGTCCTAAGAGCTATTTCGTATCAGAAATGTGCACTTTTAAGTTATAGGTGGCTGCATACATCTGGTTCTTCATAGTTATGCAATCCCTGAAACATTTAAATATTTTGCAAAGGAAACACTCCTCAAACATGAATTCTATCTCCAGTTACTAGGAATTTTTCAACTACAGACCATTTTCTAAGTGCAGAAATGAGTCCAACCCAGATCTATCTCATCTGTGGAATAAATCACTGGGACGAATTTCATGCTTGGCCACAGCAGTATAAATGTAAAGTAGATTCATTGAAGTCAACTGGGTAACTGCAGATTTATGCTGCCATTAGTGAGAAGTGATTTGCTGGAAATGTTTGCTTTTTCACTCCCTCATTGCTACAGTTTCTATGCCAGTAAAATATGTAATAGTTATTATTTGGCCTTAGTAGTATTCTAACAATTAAATTGAAAAGAGGTAAAACTTGCCCAATTTGAGCATAAACAATTCTTTTAAGTGCTTCCTTCCTGTAGGTAGTAGGAAACCTAGGTTTCCTAGGAGGATGTAGGTTATGGTGTCAGGTTGCTTCTCTATCTAGCTGTTCTGTTGAAATTTAACTCTTCCGTTAATGAAGGTACTATGATCTTAGAGGCAGTACCTTCTGTGTTTTGTGACAGAAGGTGGTGCAGAAGAGACAGATACTATTAGCTCACCCTGAGGGAAAGAAAGGCTACGAGGTGAACTTAATCCTTACCAAGTACCAGAGAAGCAATGAGGGATAAAGATGTTACCAATGCCCCACTCACAGTAAGACTTCCAGAATTCAGATGCATTTATCACACATCAGAGAGCTCAAATATGAAGCAAAATTATACAATACTTGGTTTAATGATCTTCTTTGTTGCTGTAAATCAGCAGATTGATAAATAGTAGCTTCTCTGTATTAGTATTATTTTCTTTGTGTAGCTGGGGAAAACAAGAGCATGCAGAGAGGCAATGGATTAATGCAAACCAGAAAAGGACTGTTTGGATAATCCCTTCTTGCAAAATTATTCTCCTTCTCCTTCTTCTAATAATATGCACAACAGTACATTTCCTAGATGCTAGGAGCTCCAGATTTGGGGTTCTACTGCAGGATGGGTTAGAGGAGGAAGAATCCTGAGAAACTTCAGCCTTCACCTCTTTTTCATGTTCCCATTTACAGCAGTAGTCATTAATGACAGAGCCCACTGGAAGAAAATGGCAATGGAAAAATATTTTTCCGGCCTATCTGAAATAAGTTAGATCTCAACTCTGTCATGAGCATCTCAAGAATGGCCTTTTCCTTTGTTTTTCACTGTAGTAGTTATCAAGCCTGGTGACACTATACTTTTTCTATGAAAACCGCTAGCTCTATTACAGCAAATACAATGGCACAAACTCCCAGCATTAATTCAGCAGATTGATAGTTTACTTAAGTTTATTGCAGTCTTACTGGTCTGCATTTTATATCTGCCCTTATGGTCAGCTTTTCTTATTTGGAAAAACACTTTTAATCTAGCAATTTATTGCCCAATGCACTTCTTAAAATGTCATATAAAATTGAATTTTAATAGACACAGTTGGTAATAATCAATGACCTTTTAGGAGATATTGTGCCAATAAGTGGTTATAGACTATCTTGCCTGAAATAGCTACAATGATCCTATTCTTTCTCCACATTTCTGAATAATTCCTCCAGGAATTTAATGGAAACTTCACAGGCTAGTAAACATGGCAAATAGTCTCTCTTGCCTTTTGAGTGTGGTATCTGGAAAGAAGGTTTTTGCAAACAGAGCAAATGTGTAGACTATATTGTATAATTTTGTATTATGAGAGAATGTATACAGAGTCATCACATAGAATATAGGTTGTGGCTGCACTGAGATTTTTAAGTGACATTTCCCTTACATCAGCCACCTTGCTGGGGATTTGTCTGACTACCCTGAGAAGAGCTGCAGGTTTGCCTGGCTGAGCACTTCTGCTGAGGTCCCAGATGAGTTAATATAGCTAAAGCTTAAATCTGCTCTGCTGTGCTTAGATTGTTCCAAACAAACCAAATTAACTAGATTAAAGTTACATGCTGTGCAATTACTGTTTGGATTGTGTTTCAGGCAGACACTAGCAGAAGGACTCAGCTATGAGTGTCTGTACTAGAAATGTCAGTCCATGTAAGTGGAACTAATTTTGTGAATTTAGCAGTGGATAGCTGCCTTTCCCAGGGAAATAATTCCATTCATTTAAAAATGTTTTCTAAAAAGGTGACACTAGGATCAGCTTATACCTTAAGCTGCCTACTGTAGAACATTAAGCTTCATTAAAAGCTCAGTGTCCTGTGTGGCACATTTGACTTATTTGCATGGTGTGCTATGAGATGAGAGAATTGCTCTCCATATGATGTCCTTCAATTGTATCCCTAAGCAAGGACATTGACCAAGCCTGGAGAACAGGCTGCTGCATGGGCAAGAAAGAATACAGGAAAAGAGAAAATACATAGAATAACTTTGGAGGTGCTGTGAGTAGACCTGAGTCAGCAGCCAAGCCTCACACTGCTGCTCACTCACTAGCCCGCTCCTTGAGATGGCACAGAGGAATGAGTGGGAAGAGCAACAAGTAAGAAAACTCATGCGTCAACATAAAGACTGTTTAAGAGGTGAAAGAAAGAAAGAGTGGGGGAAATCAAGCAAAGAAAAAGTGATGAAAAAGCCGCCATGAACCACCTCCTGCTAGTAGACTGATGCCCAGAAAATCTCTGAGCAGTGTCCACCTTGAAAGTCAACTCTCTCTGCCTCCCTCCTCCCCGCTATCCCAGCCCTGACCCCTTCTTCCTGTACCCTTCCTGTATTCCTTCCTGCACAAAGGAATATCCCTTTGGTCAATTTGGGTCAACTGTTCCAGCTGTGTCCCCCTCCCAAACTTCTTGCCCATCATCAGCTTACAGTGGGCTGTGGAAACCCTGCTCAGCAATAGCCAAAGTAGTGAAGTGTTATCAACACTGTTTTAGTCACAAAGCCAAAACACAGCACCATATAGGCTGCTGTGAAGAAAGTTAACTCCATCTCAGCCAGACCCACTATAGCAACAAAGCATGGTGAGGGTACAAAATGGGTATCTGTAATGAGTTTTTGATGTTCCTAGAGTAGGAGAAATTCAGTGATAATTGACCCTAATTGACATTGTATAAATAAAAGACAAATTCAGTGCCTAGTTCTTGATGTTTTCTCACTCAAAAGTACGAAGCAGGCAGAATTTTAATTGTCAAATGATGAAGTGAAGATGACTTATTGAAAAGCATCTGCTAGATGCTTTTGAAAGAGTTTCAGTACTTCCCTGAACACTTGCAGGTTTTATCTGTGGAGATCTTCATGTTCAATGTAAAGTAAAGCATTAGCTACAGAAAACTGCTTAAAAATATGACTTATCCTGCCTATAAGAGTATAAATGTTTTGTTTCAATGGAAGCAACCAGTTTTGCAAGTGTGCAACTCCAGAAACAGGTGAAACAAATTCTTCAGAGGGAAAGATGATCAGTATCTTTTTTGCTGTTTACTTGTAAAATGTGTTTTTAGTGCTACATCCACTACTTATGACAGTCTAGCACAAATAATTGTGTGATAATTAATGGCTTGCCAGAAAGCTTTTCTTTTTTTAAAGCAAAATTTATTCAAAGGGAATTTAAATCAGGCACTTTGAATGCTCAATTTGAAGTATATCTTGGCAGACACTATTTATCTGCCCCACTACTTGAAATATAGTGAACAAAGTTTGATACACTGCAGGAAGAGAATTGAAAAGGTGCAAAGCACCAAATGGAAGAGTCACAATGCACTGAACTCAGCAAAATGAATTGAAATACATAATGTAACCAACACAGTGACAGTGGAGGGAGGGTTTCCTAAACCAGTAGTAATACATTTGTAGCCAATGGAATACCAATTTTCTGTTGGAGAAATAATCATGTGCTTTTGAAGAGCCGATATACATCCAAATGAGACTCTCTTTTCTGACCAGAGACACTTCTAAATAAGAGGGGGGGTTCTCTAAATGTACTCCAAATGTTAAGCCTTTGCAGTTATATTTCATGAAGATGAATCTCGGCGTAGAGTTGAGGTTGATTTATGTATTTATTTATTTTTGTGATGAAAAAACATTGAAGTTTAAGGACTCTATCAAGTTACATTTGATATGTATAGCAGCTATGACCTGACAGTAATGGTTTCATCCTGCAGCCCACTGAGTGAATAGATTTCTCTTAGTTTAATTACAATGAAGAATGTAAGTGATTAGCAGGATCAATTCTGTCTACCTCTTTGCTTACACAGATAAAAACATCTGGACTTCTGCCTTTTGGGTGACTATCATTCCTATTATGACTGACAACTGGAGAATGTCCTTCCTTGTTTTCTTCATTTTTATTCAGGTCAGTTGCTGTTTCTTAAGTGGCAGATTTGCTATCAGAAATTCTGTGTTCTGTGACAGCTTCTGCTCTTACTGGGTTTTTCTGTTTGGCTATTGTGTTTGGAGGTTTGGGGGTTTGTGTTTTTGGTTGGTTGGTTTTCTTTCCTTAACTTTCACTGTAATTTAGCAGCTCTATATTTCTCTTTCTTGTGTAATTACACATATCTGTCAGGACTGTTGCGAGGTTGAAAATCTTAAACTTCATGAAGCATTGTGTTACACAGGTAAAATAATGGAAAAATTTTACATTATTATAATAATGAAAGTAATGGCATCAGAGATACAAAAGCCTCATAATTTCTTGGGATTCAGATTTGAATTAATCGCTATATCAGTTACGCTTTTTGAGTTGAATAAATATGATCTAAATACTTTTTCTGTGCTCAATCATATCAAGTCTTCAGAGCTTGGTTTCCTGATTTAAGGTGTGGATTCCTCATTGTTTGTCAAAATGTAAGAGAATTAAGAGGAAGCGTGGATGTTAGGATGACTCCAAAGTGTTTAGAAAGAGCTCAGACAGTCTATAATTGACCCTTACATGAAACTGAAAAGTCACAGTTAGAGGACCTGAAGTTGAATATGACTGTGCTAAAGAAGTCACTTAACAAATATCTATCTTTGATCCTACCCTACTTTAATGGCAGAGAAGCATCAAGGTGAAAGAGGACTGCTATTGAGTGTAAAAATTAAATTGCACAACTCCTTAAGAAAAGAAGCAAAAGATTTAACATACTGTCATTTGTCTTCTATAAAGAAGGGTAAAGAGTTTCCTTTTCCCAGCATGTTGCAAGAAGATAGAAGCAAATAATAGAAATAACAGCTACTTCCTCCACTGATGGTTTAATTTTTTTTAATTAATAGATTAATGTTCATAAGCATTATGGCCACTGCTGCTGCCACTGTAGTAAGTGACAGGTACTTGCAGAACTGCAATAAATTTGTACCATCTCATTCAGTTGCACTTTCAGCAAATGATTATACCTTCTGTTTCTCCTACTAGCTGTAGTTTTCAGGAAGTGGCTTCCTTGCATGGCCTTCACTCTGTTTTTCCAAGACAGAGCTAATGACATGCAGAAAAGAACTCTTTGGGAGTACTTACTGCTAAAGCTCATATCCCTTTCAAGTTTTTGTAAAATAAAAAGTGAGAGTTAGAGAGCATACTTGAGTCAATCTGAGTTAATATTGCTTCACAAGAGGCAGAATTTGGTAAAAAAGAGGTTGGTCTGTCTCTGTAAAATCCTTTCCCCTACACTACCATTCTAGTATTACTATGAGTCTTGCATTAAAATGGTAACGTACTTGAAACTGCAAGATCTATTCCTTAGCAGTCATCATGTCAGTATAGTGTCTTTAATAATAAACCATTCCTAATCACTGGACTGTGATACCATTCTGTCATTAGTACCTCTTATTTTGTAGGGTTGTTCCTAGGGTAATTTTGAATGAACAGTGTTTTGAATACAGCCTTTCAGAAGGCTTATGTATCTTACATGTTTGTGCTGCAAAAACAAGTGTGCCTGTCCCTGACTTCAACTTTGTGTTATTTTCACACTTTCATTTATATTGGAAATACACATACACACCTACCACTGCTGCAATTTGTACAACAGAACAGGAATTCTGGCATGTTTTCAGACACAAATAGCAAAACTACTGTAGCAGCTTTTGTGCAGCTGAGACAGTTGCATGAATCTGTCTAATGTAATTTCAGAGCTCCTGCTGCTCTGAGGTCAAGGAGGATGGTGAGTGAGACGGAAACAACAACAGCAGTAGAAAGTAGGAAACCATTAACTAATTGGAAGAGAGAGGTGTCCATCCTTTGGTCAAAGAGAAACCCTGATTGAAATATGCCAAGGGCATAGCTGAAAAGTTGTTAGGAGAAGGAAAGCAAAATGGCTTCTCAAACACTACGATGTGAAAGGGAAGGTTAGAAAAATTGTCTGAGGGAGTACAAAATCATATTTTACACAGGGGGAGGCAGTATTGTAGGCTTATACAATACAGCTGAATACTAGCCATTGATAGTAATGTTAGTACAGGTATAGGTCAACGTTAGAAGACAAAAAGGAGGTATGAGAATAGCTTACATAGCATATTAAAGAACTAGGGAAATAGTATTTGTGTTTTAACTACTCAGTCTGGAAATTTGCAGCTATTTTCACGAGGTTTCTATAAAGATGTCTCTTGCTTTAATCTTCCTTATTGATAAGGAAGGTAAAATCTAAAGATCCGATGGTTCTTCTCTCTGCTTTTCCAAACACCTTTCTTCATGAAAACTAAACGGAATAAACTCAAACCTCTCAAAAATATGCTGAGTGGATTGTGATGTACCAAGTGGTTCAAACCTAAGTGACTGCTGGGTAGAGCTGAAGATTTGAGCACCAAAGAAAAGCAGAGGCTTAACATTTGTTCTCTGGTTCATTCTCTGAATTTTTCACAATTATGTTCTGCACTTTCCCCAGAGCAAAACGTGAACTTCTGGAATGTGCTTCCTTCAAGGATAAGATGCAAGAAAAATGAGGCCAGCAAAGCAAGGGAAAATTCAGGAAGAGGAAGATATGAATATCATGGAATTTTTGAAAAAGCCATTTAAGATTTCAAAAGGTACAGATATTGCTGAGTATGTGATCTCATGGTACTTTCCACAGTGCATGTCTCCTTTTTTGCTTTTGGAGGCTTCCCTGTCCAGTATAATTTAAACTGCTTGAATTACAATGTATTATAACAGTTCCTTGAAAGGCTACTATGCTAGGCAAAGACTGCTGGTGAGAAGTTTGTTCCAGACTAAAAGTTTCTAGATGCATCATACCTGGGGAATCCCCAGTTAGTTGTTTATATTAGTGGCTGTTCAGCTCATCTCTCCTTACATAAAGACAGACCATATGTGCTATGAGACAAAATCCAACTCAGGACAATCTTTTCAGGCAGCCGGTCCAGCAGGCAAAAAAACCACCCCAACAGCCAAAAAAACCACGAACCTCACTATTTCATTAAGTTGCACTAGATGAATCTATTCCCTGGAATATATATCTATTTAAAACTTTATTCGTCCAAGCTTGCTAGGCCCTGGCAGATGAACCTTAGGACTAAAGGGTGGGTCCAGCTCTGTGCATGCTGTGTCTCACCTAAAAAATTCCATAGCGCAGGCTCGAGGGTGCTATCTGCTATCCTCTTTTTATCAGCATGCTTGGAAAAGGCGCTGATGAGGAGCGTGGATGGAGCCCTCCCTGGATCTTCGTTCGCGAAGCCTAGCCATACCATACCAAAACTTTATTACCAACAGATGGAATCTTCTCTTCCGTGTTAGCTATGTGTCTTAAAAACTACAAATATAATCAGGAACAGAAATAACATGATATGACAACTCTTCATACAATAGTGATTGCTGGCTCTTAGGGATTTTTCTCCTGAGCTGTAGAATGGAAAGTACATTGCTTAGGCAAACAAACTGTTCTCCTTATTCTAAGCTCCCTAAAGAGTATATTCATGATTGACAGTAGAAGTTCCCAGTGGAGTTTGAAGAATTTATATTCATAAAACATTTTGGGATGTTGCAAAGAAGGAACAATGCTGAATCATCATTTCCAAATGAGAAAGTGTAGTTTGGTATCATTCCGAGCAGTTATGTCTCAATGTGTTGTTTTCAGTTACTTCCACTGGTAAAAATGTATTTAACAAATATGATAATTATAATATTTACTGCTGCCTTGTTTTGATTCAGATGGTGGTATGCTGTTAAGTTAAAAAAAAGCAGTTTTTAGGTAATAAGCTATATTTAATGCAGAGAATCAAGTGAATGCTTTCAAAGCTGCACAAAATCCTATCTAATTAAGTGAGATGTAACTTCTCTGCAGCCAGGAGCTTCCTATCAAGGTCATTACAAAGTGTTATGGGATGTGATGTTCGTTTCCATTTCATGATGACTAGTTCCATTGGTTTTGCCTGCCATACACAAAACATTAATCTTTCTAGAGTATGTATTCATCTATTCCTTTAGTACCTTCTTCAAAGCTTTCTATTGATTTATGCTTTTCATCTGTCATTTACAAGTAACTGTTCCATCCCTTGTGATTTTTTTTAATCTGTTCACTAGATTCTTGTTGCTATTGATTTTTTTTTTCCTTTTTGGTGCTATTTTGCAGAATTAATTCCTTTTGCAGCTTGTTTTTTTGGTTGGTTTTTGTTTGTTTTTTTTCCCCCGGTATGTATAATAAGGAAACCTGGAGCAATCATTTGCCTTTCTAATAGAGGACATAACCAATAACTGTGGTACTATATTTCCAACTTTCTATCTTTCAGAAAGATATTAATGATTTTTGAGTACATCTATTATAGAACAGTAGCAAAAGGAGTTGAGGTTTCTTTGAATATACCAGATCATTCTCTTTTTTGCCTTGACCTAAAAATGATTTATAAAAATAATTGGAAATCAAGTTTCAGTTTTAGGGAGGTTTTCCACCCCACCCATTTACATACCCTTCCCCATCTTAATTGTCCTTTAAAATGCCTATTTCTACTTCTTTTTATTTCTGCAAGCAGGTCTGTAATGGTTCAAGTGAGTTGCAGGTGTTTTGATGGTTTAAAAGCCAACACAAATACCTCAGAAATAGTTCATAAATTGGTTATTTATTAAATTAGGTAAGCTTGGAACAGTATTTATAATTTTTATTTTCCAGTAAAGCTCAAGCAGTCCTGAGGTACAGAGCACTATACTCATCTGTGCTCAGAAATCACTTGGAAGTTTGTCCTCCTCATACATAGCAAACAAAAATATTATTGTTAAAGTTTTGGCAATGTATGGGCATACAATCATTATTCTTTCCTGCTAGCATATAGGTATATGACTTGCCCTGCACCAAAAGAAGAAAGTCAACTTCCCTGACTTAACATGAAAACTGAACAACCCTCCATCTCCTAGAAATGTTGTTTCATGTATCTGGAAGTGTAATCATCTAGTAAGATTCTGGGGTTTTGGTTAATTTTTGTTGCTGTTGTTGGTTTTGTTCTGTCTTTTTAAAAAAAAGGTCTGTTTCTACTCTCCTTACCTAGACTTCCAATTGTCTTTACATGCTTCTGTGTGAATCTATTCCTAGCAACAACGCTGAGGTTTCAAACACCGCTTTGAAAATGAAAAGGAGTAGGAAACCAGATATTTTTGTTGTTGTTTGTAATAAAAATTATGTGGCACAATCCTACAACACTATTTCTGGGGTGTATTTCCAGTTGGGTTACCACACACACAGTGAATAATTGCCTTCACTGAGCACTGCTTGCTGGAAAGCATTAGAAACAGCATGGCTTCCTTCCTTTCTCTTCATCTTTTCAGTTCTACTTTGATGGCAAAAATCACTCCCCTTCCACAACGGTAAGGGTATAATATTTGCCTAAAGAACCCTTTTATTAGGAGTAAACATCAGTCTTTTCAGTTATGATTTTCCCCACCTGTTCCTCTGTCCCCTGCAGCACAACATGACCTTCATGGCTGGAGCAAGCCCTGAGGTTCTCTCCCTCACAGCACAGTGGCCACTTGCATGTGCTCCAGTGCTGTGCTCTACCACTCAACCTGCAATAGCCACACTGGTGACAGTTGCGCCTTGAAGAAAGCATGGGAGAGGTATTCCTTTAATAGGAACCAAAGGCTTTCTTTGTTCTTTGCTGCTCCAAGTATTTTTGCCTCTGAGGCATTTAGAAAAATTATCCAAATATTAATTTAGTCACTGTGTAGTTTTAGGGTCACATAGCTGGCTGATACAGAAACAGTACTGACCTTTGATTATTTTTTACAAGGAATTTTGCTGCTGAAAGATGAGCAAAGGCTTTCAATTCAATTGGTAGAATGCTCATTGTTTTCAGGGAATGGGAGATGAGAAATAGAGCTTATTAATGAGTGCTACTGGTCAAAACAGATAAAATGAAACCTTTGTTAATACTAAATTCTAATAGAAATCTTATGTACTGACCTGTTGTTTGAAGTTACGAACAAAGTGTTCAGAAGCAACAAAAAGCAGGTAGATGCTGTGATAACCCCCTGGAAGTAAGATTCCCTCAAGCATCAAAATGCTTTTTTATGCTTTTTGGTGGTGGTGGGTTGTAGAGTGCTTTTTCATGGTGGGGGGGGGGAGGGAAATCCACAGCCTCAACTTCATATTTAACAGCCTTGCTTTTGGTATGAAAGGCATTTGACAAGTGAATCCATTACGATAATCAGGAGTGCTACTCTAACAACAGCTGTCAGGCAAAGAGCTTCTGTTCTCCTTTTTTCTCTCATCTTTTACTACTCCTTTACTTAACAGCTAAATTCAGTGAACAGACTCAAGCTGTAAATAAAGAACTCTTAAATAAACTGGAACTTTGGAGCCTGGCTTCTAGCTTCTACCCTTTCCTGTTCCTTCTGAAATAAAAGAAAAAAAATTCCTTCAGATTCTGATTTTGCATTACAAGAAGTAGCTACATCAATAAAAAGGCATTACTGTTAAACATAATCAGTTTTAAACACCAGAATACAGTAGGAGGAGAAATACTCATCTAATGTGACTGCATCTGTATCACCATAGTTTAATCTTACATAGTAATGAAATAACCTATAACGTGTTGCTTGTGTGTTCTTTAGGCTTATACAAGATAAGAAATATATTGGTAAAACCATTTTGGCAAGAAAACCATCCTCTTGCCAAAATAGTTGGGCTGCTCCAGTAAGTATGTACAGGTTCACTTACATATTTAATCTCTGTCCATTTATAGATTATGGAGTTATTCAACATGTGGGCTTTGGTTAAGCACTGATTCCAAAATCAGTATCTGTGAGAGTAATTAGGATCATTATCTTACTATTGAACATTTTCAAACCAGTGTAATTGAGACCAAAATTTGATTTCTTTATTCCCTTCAGTTTTATTTGTGGTTTTGCTTTCCATTTGGAAGTGGAGCCAAGGTCACAGAATATTTCAATAACCTACAGTCAATGGCTGCTAAATGTCATTCCCTTGAATACAATTACAACTTAGAAAAAAAAAAGTGCATTGTCCATTTTCTCTAAATGCATCTTTGATGGATGCTTCTGTATCTTTGTGATAGATTTTTTTTTCCCCCTCTCCCCTTCTCCATAACTCAATTGGAGGAAGTCTTACATTGTTTTAATAATCAATGGTGATATAAAATCAATTAGAAATCTGTTTGGCATTGTGAAACTGAGATTCTGGGTCAGTTTCTAGGTACAAAGTAATCATAGTTCTTAACCTTCTACTTCATAAGGGGTTTAGGGGTTAATTTTCACTCAAAAGTATTATTATATTTGTAATTAAGAAGTGCTGTTAGTAGTAGTACAACTGCTTTTAAGTCAAATCATATTATCATTCAAAGTCTTAATTGTTAAGCTGAGTAACTGGAAAAAGGTAAATAACCTTTTAGTTCATCGTGGTAATCCAATACTTTATTTTGTACTGATGTGATTGATGTCACAATGATGGCTTTGGTCTTATTTGTCCCATCAGTTTTCTGTCGGGTGTGTCAGATGCCCTTCAAAATGGATGCTGTCTTTGTGCAAGTAGGATGTAAATCTGGCTTTTAAATTGAGGATAACTGAAGCAAAAGGAAGAGTTTAGTAGACATGATTCTAATAAAAAGTAGATCACAGCAGTGATGGTAGTTATTAGCATCTATTTCTTTGTAGCTTTAATTAGAGATGTTGTTACATATATGACCTATTCTCCATCCTCCTCTCATTTTGTTGACACATTCATGCCTACTAAAAATTGTTTAACAAGATTCTGATCCTGCTGAAATCACTGCCAAAATACCAATTCCTTTAAATGTGCCAAATGTTTATACATGAAGTTCAGGCTTTATGAAAGCTATACAGATAGATATGCGTTAGCTTATTGAGAGGAAAGACAGTAACTCTAGGTTATCGTCCTATTTTAAGAACGGGAGATGATTTCCTGCTCCTTTTTTCTACCTACCAGCAACATTAATATCTTAAAAAAGAAAAAAAAACAAACAACCCCAACAACAAACCAAACCAACAACCAAAAAAACTCTAAGCCAAAATAGAAATAAACTGCCTCCCCTTCAACCTGTCCAGGAAGTTACACTTTACAGCAGAACTAAATGGCTCTTACAAGAATGTTTTTTACTAGACTGTATGTGTTTAAAAATACTACATAGAATACAATTGGTGGATAAAGGTGAGCATTTCCTCTTTGCTCTGAACAGTCAGCTGCTGATACCTAGCACATTTAGAACCTTATCCTCTGAGAAGACCCAAACAAGAAATAGTACTGATCCTGAGTGTCTGGGCCACAATAAGAGTAATTGTCTAGATTAGAAAGAGATGATCTCCCTTTCTGTTTCATGTATTTCCAGTTCTATTCAGCACAAATGGATGCACTGATTAGGTGATATGATTAGAAATGCAGATTTTCTGTACAGTCAGTGGGAAGAAGTAGTTCCTAGGCAGTAACTCAGATGACATCTGTTAGAATGCATGAATATCCACTTGGAGGTTTACATTTTAGTTGGATTCTTTGCTCTGCTTTACTGAAACACCTAGAAAAAGGATTTCATTGTACCCTAGAGTAATTAATATTATTAAGCCTGGATTACTACTGGGAGCATACCATAAAGTTGATATTGCTTGGAGGATATTTTTAGGAGGGAAGCTGATGTTTGTTTATGTGGACAAATAGCTGCATTACTTTGGTATCTTTCTGCCTTGGGCTTTTTTTTTTTTTTTAATTTGTTTTATTTCCATTCAAATCTTTTCCATCTGCTTATATCTTGCCAAAATCAGTTCAAAGCCAAGATTTGGTTTTGAGTTTTATCCTTGGCTCTCTCTGCAATCTGTTTAACCATTTATTAAGTGTCTATCATAGCAGTCACTTTCTTGCACTGCACACTTATTAGGAATCATTAGTGTTGTCACTAGAGGATAAGTATCCACATAGAAAAGCTCTGTAATGCACACAAGGTGCAGTCTATTGACATTACATCATATGCCTTGTTATATTACCAAAACAATTAAGTTATCTGGGTATCAACACTGCATGTACACATCACATCATTTCTAAGTCAAAGCACTTAGAAGCAAAGAAATGAATAATTAAGAACGCATAAAACTTCTGCTGCCCACACAGCAAGTACATTATTCTTATCAAGACTTTTAGCTTACTACACTACAAGCACTTCAATGAAGGAAGATTTTTGCTGTTGCTGTTCCATACATGTCTACTGTGTCACAGAAGAGGACCCTGTCTGCTCTATACAAAAACAGAGGAAAACAAGAAAGATCTTGTCTTAAAAATAATAGGCAGTACATCTAGTAATTTTAATTCTGATCTTAGCTGATCATTATTTATTCCCTAAACTTTTCTGAGTATATCTGTTTGGCTTTTTTTTTTAACTTTGACTTTTTACTACCTGAGCAAAAATTTTCTCCTGTGGGAACTGCATTGAGACTAAAGATGCCAAGAGCTTATGCCATATTAGAGCAATCATACCCACACTATCAAATGTTAACCAAAAAAATGTTTTTGATTGTCCTGTAAAATGAGCATACCAAACTGTTCACAACCCTGAATGAGCCTCCTGATTGGAAATCAGTGGTTAGCAAAGGGAAGCAAAGAAACTTCTCTGCCACAACAGGATATGTCATACATTGCTTAGTGCAGTTGGTACCATTCAGTTCATGACTTCTGCCACTAGCGTTTTAGCTTTCTTCTTCCATGCTTCATCTCTCAGACCATCTGTATAGCAAGGTGACTTATGAGTTTGAAGCCATAGCAGACTGGATTTTGACACAATCATATCCATAGTCATGTACCAGTACTGGATATGCTCCAAGGATCTTTCACTAAAGAGGCCTGTGTCTTTCCTGCACAATCTGTGATGAGCCTAATTGCCACACCTGCTTTCAGGCTGTTGTTGGTAAAACTTGCATGATGTGATTTTAAAGCATGCTACTACTCTAAAAACCTTTTTCTAAGCTTGTGCTACATCTCAGATCCTGAGATTTCTATTTTCTCATTTTGCTTCACTTTGCAAAATATTGCAAATGCTTGGAATTAGGTTTTTGTTATATGTGTATAAGTGTGAGTGTATGTGTGTGTGTATATAGATATATGGAAAACCTTCTTAGTTAACAAAAGGAAGCTCAGTAGAAAAAGAAGACATTTTAGACTATGCTTTAAACAGTAAAAATCTTGAGAAGACTGTGAGGAATTGCATCTATAATAAAAAAATTCCATTTTTCATATATAATAAAAATATGTAATATATGTCATTGCATATATAACAAAAATAATTTAAAATTCAGTTCAGCCTTTCTCATAGTCCCTTTAAGATTAGGCAGAAAGTGTGTGACCTGTCACAGTTCAGTAGTTATTTAGTAATTTGAGATTTGCTTTTCTTCATAGGATTTCCATCCATTTAGCCTTCCATACTCCCTTCCATTTCCAGAGCTGTAATAAGTAGTCTTGTGTATTTAGAAAAAGCATGCACATAAATAGATCATATAGATGTTGATGAACTGAAGAGACATGCAGTATTAAAGTTATATCTTACCTACCTCTTGTTTATCTTGACTATTGATGAGCTCTCTTCAAGCCTGCCTTTATTTTTTTCCCAATCTTTAGAACTATTTCCAACAACCAGCAAGAAGTGGTTGTGTTTGTTTACTCTTTATATCTCTCACTGTAATATATCAGCATTTTTTTTCCAAAGTAACTGTAGCAACACTTATTCTACAGTGCAGAAACAAAGCTTGTTGTTGTTCTGGAATGCTTATTTAATATTTCATGAACTCTGGATATAATAAGCCTTTAATTTCTGGAAAAATTTGTTTACTGAAATTTACACAAGGTGAATTCTCTCCCTTTTTGAGAAGGAGACCCTAAAATGTGAATTCATATCCCACTTGCTTAACACTCATCTCTATGTAGACAAAAGGTCTGGTTCTATTCTCATGCTCCTTATTGACTTTCCCCACAAAAACATGCTCTTTTCTTTTGGGGTATTGCTCTCACAATAGCAACTTTCTGAATTTGGAGGATGTCAAATCATATTTTAGTACTTGGGCGAGGTCTATTAAAGCTTCCAGAGTTGATGGCCAGGCTATTGCTCATCACGCATTGAGGCATTGCATTTACACCCAAGAAGCAATAAGGAGGGAAATAAGTGATTTGAGGATTAACATGATCCCACAGGTTAGATACACTCAGATCTGGAGTCATGCTGGTGTCTGGCTTTATGTGTGTAACCTCAATCATTTCTTAGTTTCTCTGTCCCGATGTCCTCAGATGTAGAATAGGATTAATAATATTTGCCAGCTATAGGTAGTAGATCACAAATCAGTCATAATACATGCAATAAAATACAATTTATGTGTATTGGTAGGATAGGTAGTGATTCTTCAGGCAGTCATGACCTGATGCCTATTTTCAGCTGGTGCTAGCTGGCAGAAGCCACTTGGCAAATTCCCAGGAGGGCTAACACACAACCTTCAAAGGCTGATTTACCGTTGGGATAGTTTGCCTGCGAACGTGGTCGGTTTTTCACCACTCAGAGTATTTAGGCCCAGAATGCACGTTTTTGTGCAATACATACCCTGGCCGGACCCCTTCGCCGAGGGCTGTCGCCAGCCTCCCGCAGCTCCCCTGGCCCGGCAGGCAGCCGCTGTCCTAGGTGCTGAAGCATACCCCCGCTCGGGCACATTTCCCGGGAGCGTGGCCCGTAATTAAACTAACTCCTCCCCTCAGCTGCAGTAATTGTACCGCCAGAAGCCTGCAGGAGCTGATGCCGTCCTGTCGTTCTCCACCCACAGTCCTTTATTTTTTTTCCTTTAACAGAGCAAGTAAGCTTGTTTCGCTTGGACTGTGCAAACTACCAACCGCTTACCCCGGGGCCTTTGAAACCCAGCTGGATCTACCCGCTGCCCTTCCCCGACAAACTTCGAACACGCCTCCTGCATCTCTTGGGACTGTGTTTCGGCTTTCCCGCCGCCCAGGTAAGATCCAGGAAACTGGGACAGAGAGGAAAAAAAAAAGAGAGGGGGAAGGGAGGAAGGCGGTATTTTGCCATTTACTCCCCTCCGCCTCCCGAGGTGCTAGGCTTAGCGGCTGCCTCCTTCCGGACCGCCTCCTCGGGCGCGGCGGTGTCGGTACTCCTGCACCGCCTCTCTGGCTCCAGGTGCTCTTCTTCGGCAGGTGCCTCCCGCCAGGTAACTCCCTGAAGTTTTACCGGGGCTGGGGCAGCGGCAGGAGGTGGGAAAGTGGGGAGGATTCGGGGTGGTGGTGTGTTAGTGGGGAACCTAGGGGCAAAATGCGTCCTGGGGCAGTGGAGATAACAGCTGGTTCAAAATCGTGCTTTGCTTCCCATTATGCTTTTTCTAGACATCCTTTAAAATGTTAATTTTAAAGCTAAGGGAGGAATCAGTATAACACTAGCGTGAAGAAAAGACATAGGTGTTTTGGTCGTTTATCCTCTTATAAGTACAATTTAATGCATAAAAATGTCAAAGTCTTTTATTCTGAATTATGGATTGCAATATACAAAGTTTATGACTTATCACAAAAGGTATTAGACTGTAGTATGTAAATTAGAAATTGCAAAGTTTCTTTATTAATTTGGAACTAGCATAATCTATTCAATTTTATTAATGTTAATAGTAAGAAAAAGTTAGGCAATAGAATAGTTGTAATTAGCTGTGGGAGAATTAACACAAGTGCAAACGAATCCGATGACACTTCAGTATAGGCATGTTGCACCAAAGAAAACCCAGCATTATAAATTTAAGGTCTCTGCAACCAACACAGCAGGAGACCATTCTGTTGCAGTTTTCATAACTTTGGATAAGAGGAAATATGTCCATGCATACATATGTGTATAGATAAACAAGAGGCAACATTAATACTCAAGATGGGTCCTTACGTAGGCCTGTATGGTTGTAGAAATAGTTTCTAATTATTTCATAAAAGTACCCTCTTTGCTCAACAGTAGCCAGGGTACCAGCTATAAATCACAGGAAATAACTATCCTGTTAGCCAAAGAAATGGCTTGTTATTGAAAACTGTTGATACCAAGTCACTTTTTTTAGATTTAGCCTACAATATATATAATTCCATGAATTAATATCCTTGTGGAAAAGCAACCCTATTTTATTCTTAATGTTTTGAGAAATAAATACTTGAAATTAATTGTGGAGTTATAGCTTGCATGCTACACTTCTGGTACTTTGCAGCTGGTACATGTTACACTGTTTCTATAGCATTTTTATACAGCTGGAGATAGCAAGTGCATAGGCAATTGTGTTGGGTCGTTATACAAAGCGTAAGGCAGGAGTACAGAGCCAATTTTTTTAAAAAGGATTAGTTCAGTTGCCTTGTGTCACAAGCTGGGCAGTGAGGAGTAGATATATCCTAGTACAGTTCAAATATGATGCAAGTAGAAGGTGGTTTACCTGCATTTGCCCATTCAAAACTCTATCAACAGTGTAAGTTGGAGAAATTAGAATGGCTAATATAGATACAGTATTGTCATAAGGGTATTGATATAACTAAAATGAACATTCAGTTGTCAATCTTGCTTGGTAACATGAAGAACACATGTAATTGAAGTCTCTTACTATTAAAGAAAGCTCAAACCATCGTATTTATAGGTTTTTTCCTAATTAATATATAGAAAACAGGTGCAAATATGTGGTCTTGCTCTCTTAAATGACTTTAACCTGTATGCAGATGATTGCATATTTGATTGATCTGTATATTACTCAAGCCTCTGATAATTACTTGTGCTGTGCTGTTTCTCTGAGTAGTTAGGAATTTCAGTCACGCATTTTTCTCTGACTTCAGAATGAATGAAAAAGTCTGTGCTGATGTCAGCAGAGCTCTCAAAACTAACAGAGAAAAATGTTTATACCGAGGATTCCTTTATTCCAGAATTCCTAAATTAAGCAAGTTACAAACAAACATCACAATAAATATATCCTACATCCAATCACATAGAAATGATAGGAAAAGAAATAACTTGGATGAAAGCCATTTCTTAGTATCGTTTTACTAAACTACAGTATGATCAAGTTTATTTTTCTGATATAAATTTTTGTTCAGGGTCAGATACTAGATGGACATTATTACCTTTCTTTGTCCTTCACTGACTACTTCTTGATTGTGCTAAATTTAAGAGTTCCCCAACTGTGAGAGGTCATCAGGCTTTTTCACAAGTAGTCATTGAAATTGCCTAACATGCCTATAAAACTGGAAGCTGACTCATCTCTTTAAAGAATGTTTTGAAGTGGTGTATTTCTTTGTCAGTTGTCTGAGCGGTGGAGAAGCAGTCTATCTGACATCAATTCCCTTGGAATATGTGGGTTCGTCTGTGGAATAACTGATCTTAATGAAAGTGGGGAATTGGCATTAGATTAAATCTTTATCCATGGTTCAGCTCATTGAAAAAACTTAGGAATTCCTTCAGCTCAAGGGCTTTGCCTTTAAACACTGAAGGTGGAGAACCTGATAGAGGGTCAGCTACAAATTATAAGGAACAACAAATGACCACTTATGAAGTCTGTAGTAATGAAGTATTTTGTGAGAAGAAGAAAATAGTTTGAACCTGTGGGGCAAAAAAAATACCCTGGAGCCCAAATACCTTTTTATCTGAGTATCACAGTTACAATATTTATTTAGTCTCTGATATCCTCCTAATGCATGCTTAGCTTACTATGAGCAAGAGAAAAGACTTTGCAGAAAACAGAACAATAGTACTCATACAGACAAGCTATATGGCTACAGTTGGATCTGAGGCAGAAGTCACCTACACTGGACAACACAGAAAAGCATAACTTGACATCAGGGGTTAAAATGAGGTGAGACTGGAAAAATAATGGTAGACTTTGACACCTTGGCTGAGGTGTTTTTTTGGACAAAATGAGATATTACTTTTATTACACTGTACTGATGCTCGGACATTGATTTTTCTTTTATCTGCTGAATGTCTTCATCAGCTGTACTTGGCACCTCAGACCTTCATGGGTTTTGACTGGAAGTTGTGGCTGGGCATCTGGAAGACAGCATGCTGTTGGCTATAGGGAAAACATAATACCACATTCACAGTAGGCTATGTTGATTTTCACAGTGTAATGTTTTCTACTTTTCTTACCTGTTTTAAAACATGACATCGAAGGTAGCTTTTCTTTCTTTATTAGGACAGCTTCTAAAATGCAAAGCCTCTGAGAATGCTAAGGTTTCTGTTCTAAACATAAGATCAATGCCCCACAGTAATAAATCCAAAACAATGGCTGCAGAAGCATTTCTTTTCCTGATACGGAATCACCCACAAACAAGAAATTCACCCCACCAAAAAGAAATTTCTTTCACAGACATACACTAGCCTTTAAAACAGATATAATTTCAATAAATATTTTAAAATTACTAGACTACTCTCAGAATAACTTTTGGTAAATTATGCATTTAGAATATGTGAAATTGTGGGTGGAACATCAGCTATCTCATTGCCCTGGGGTTTATGGCTAATTTACAAAACAGGAAAAAAAACTAACCAACTTTTCCTATCTCTATTGATACTTCCACTCATAAATGTAGGTGAATTTTTGATCTTTCCCATTCTTCATTTATTCTGCCCTGATCTTTTTCTTCAAGTCCACCAAGATTATTTTGGGTTTGGCAGGGAGGATTTACAAGAATAACTTTGCCAGTGTTTCTTGATAGAGGTAATTATGTTAAAATATATAATATATAAAACCCCCTGTAAATTAGTAAGTTATTAAATCATAATTAGATCTCTTAACTATACTATGTGATGCCTCACTGCTATGTATTCAGTAGATCAATTTCTGACTAACTCAGTTTTTCTAAGCAGCCCTGTACAATATTATTATGTACATTTCTAAGTGTACGAAAAACCAAAAGCAAAAGCCAGTAGGGACTAAACTTGCTCTCAGGCACATTTGGAAATCTTATGCATATCAGATAGCACAACTTGGAAATATTTATTCATATGTTGTCAGTTAGGAAACATGGAGGTCTTTGATGAACCTACTCAGACTTTACTGTGCTGCTTCTAGGCACCTGAGCTGATCCATAAATGAGACTGCCATTTCAAGATCTTCGCTGCTCTCTTTTAAGATTTGCAAGTCTGTTGACTGCTGCAAGAGACTGAATAATTGATTTCTACATTTGTGCTCCCATGTTCGGGAAGGTGGAGCATGGTTCTGTTTCTGTGCTGCCAGGAGTGCATGGGGCTGTATGAGTTCCCAAGAAAGTTCTAGCAGCAATTTACCATTCCTGCTTGTGTATGACACATCTAGATATTCCAGAGCAGTTTCCAGTCACTAAATACACATTATGTTAGTCATGAAGGTAGAAGTTATGTCACTTCTTCTGATGGGAATAGGGATTTTTTTCCCTTATTTTTTGTTGTTGAGTCAGAGTGAAGGGTGTACCCTGAAACTTCTGCTAAATTCCACCTCTGAAGAGATAACGTTAGGGTTAGAGCTTGTTAGCTGAGCTTGTAACTGCCTTGATCCTCTTAGGCAGCATACCAAAATGTGTCAGCATAAGCACACTCACACTGAAATGTCTTTGCATCACTTTGGTCACCTTAGCGGGCTTGGGAGTCCTGCTTCCAAGTCTCAGCAGACCAAAAGGCTCTGATGGAGTCTGTGCTTCCTCTGCCCACTAAGAAAAGTAAAGAGATGTTGTAGAAATGTTTAACGACCCAGGGGGAAACAAATGTAAGTTACATCAACATCTGTGCAATTCTAATTCGTATTGGAGACAAAGCAGACCACAGCAGCATGTGCAAGATGTTAAGAGGTGGGCAGGTCATACATACCACCTTTTATTCCTTCCTTTTACAGAAATTTAATTATCTAGTGTAGTACCTGGCCTTGTCCTTCAAAGTGTAAGAAAAGAAAACACATCTTAAACCTCACCACTTTCTAATGTAAATATAGAGTGATGAAAGGAAATCAGAACAATGGATTCTTCAGAAAGGTGCTTGTGTTTAAGCAGTACATTTTGTCCCTACTTTTCTCTACTGTTTGCTGTGGACCTCGTCTTAGAAATGAGTATTTCTCCAAGGTTTTTGTGTTCTAACCTTTCAGTATTTTCTCTGTGTATGTCTGACATCAAAGTTGTTATCATCCAAATTTAATTTAGTACACCTGTCTCTGTGTGATGGGCTGCTATTTCAGAGGGTACAATGCCACTGTTAATCATCATAAAGAAAATGCAAGAAAACAGTCCAAAATATGTGTCAAGCACTTCAGTGTGATGGATGCACAATAGAAGGCACCATTATTATCACTCAGCAACTTGAAAACTTTTGGTCCTCATGTTTTCTCCCTTACAGACATCATTAACTTGGTCATGGGATCCAATAATTTGTGAAAAATATGTTACTCTTCTACTCGCTTTTTCCTCATCCTTCATGCTGTATTGACAGATACAGTTATCTGAAAATTCTTAATGCCTTGTAAGTTTACTCCTTGGTATATGAGAGAGCAAAGAAAACCAAAACAAATGGCTTCATGGAACAAAAATCAATTATATTGATTTTGATCTGTTAATGCAAAAGCAGTTTGTATGAATGATTGTAATTAGGAAACATGTTTATTGGTCACAGTTTTATTTACTCCTTGGCTTTGTACTCCTTTGTTAATCAGAAAGGCTTAAACACTAAAATACCATATGTCAACTGAAAGTAGACAATATTCTCCTTTTAGGAAAGTTAAAAAGTGATGCACTCTCTGGGTTCAGCAAAACTTACAATGCTTGGATCCAGTTTTGTATGGTGGGAGACACGTTACAACTGATGGGAAGTGTTCATACAGCTGCATAAACTAGATATGCTCAGGTGTAAACTTAGAATATTTTGAGTACCTGCTGCTAAATGGTGTTACCCAATTATGGTTGCTGCTGTCTGATAACAGGTCATGATAGCTGTACTCTTCTTGTTTTAGTTGAGGTGGAGCAGGGCTGGATGCAGTCCAGTGCAGAATGAGGAGGACTATGTGACACTGGAGTCCTTTCATGTGCCAGGAATTATGAATCATGTCAGATGCTGATGATGATGGTAGTAGGAGGACCTACTCTTTTTGTAAATGTTCTGATATATTTAGCCCCAGGATAAGCTCTGTTAAGTTTCATGTCTTTTGCCCTTCTGAAAAGCCAGGAACTGCAGTCTTGCTAGAAGACCTATAAGCTGCCTGTTGACTGTGGCTGGAGCCTTTGAAAGGTTTAAGTGTTTCATTGCTACAACCATGATATCACAGCTCCTTCTTGTTTTTGGAACTTGGTAGGCATGTGAACAGTAACTGTCTGTCTATGGTATATAAGTCTAGTGAGGTAAACCACTGAAGACCACAGATTTTCCCTCCGCAAGGTCATTCATGTGATCTATTCTAAACACAACCTGCAGGAGAAGGTATATGTTTTGAATCTGGAAATTAAAGATTATAAACAAATAGAGTTTCAAGCAAGGCTTCTTCAGGTTTGGCATTGGCTATTTCACTTATCCGAAGTCTTTTGATACTGTGTAATGTTTTATATAGATGTTTGAAAGGGTTTTTTGATTTGTTTGGGAAAAAAATAAAGGGAACTAAGTCAGATGTTCACATTTCACCAAACTGCATTTCATTTTCTTGCAAGGAAGGACATACCTGATTTAAGGGGTTTACTTTTGTTTCTTTGCAAGATCTTTAATTTTTTTTTTCCATTTGTTTGGTTGTGGGTTGTTTTGGGTTTTTTTTAAGCATTGTTTTATGTTTAAATGTCTTGCCTAGGAATCTTGACTTCTGAGAATGGATTTTGGCACGTGTTCTGATATCGTAAGAAGCTGCATTCCAGCAACAGAAGAGGTGTCTGTATGAGTGTGACTACACACTTCAGGCTATTTTATAATTCACCTGGGGACAAGCTCTCTGACCTCCTCTAGTAGCTAGTGGAGGACACAGGGCCTACTCTGCAGCAAATCTAAGCTGGACTCTCCAGTTCCCTCCCAGGGAGTCCTTTCTCTTCACCAGCTACAGTGGAAGCGTAGGAAGACTTTCCTCCTAAATTAGGAGCCTAGCGTTGGTGGGTGTGTTTGCTCCACCCTTCCCAGCCCCTTCAAAACTAAGTGTTCCATTGTCTTAATAAAGCTGTTGCAGTGTTAGGAAGGTGGAGAAAGCTCTAGCATGCCCTGCTGTCTAGCATACTCCAAGCCTACTTTTGCAGAAAGGTAGAAAGGTGATTTCCCATTTCATGCTGTAGCACAGTGCAGAAGACATGCCTGCAAGGTAGGTGGCTTGCAAACTCTTTTTGGTATCTCACTTGAGTCATAGCTGTCTCCAAACTTAGGTATATTGGGTTATCTGTCCTGTTTGCCTCTACCTTTGAACCTTGGAGGCTTCTGGTGTGAATTCATGATTTCTCACCTTCTATGCACAAAGGTAATGGCTACCAGGATGACAAGGAGTGCTCTGGCACACTGAAAACAGCACTGAAAACCTCTGGTGTGGTATGGATACTGCTATGCAGCTCTTGTATTTTTTCAGAGTTTAAATAGTAAAAAACTTATCATGACTGTTCATTACACTGTGTAAACAATCCCTAAGCTACAGGGAGATCCTCATGAGATAGTATCTGGTTTCCCAGATGGCCCTCGGAGGGATCTTGTATTTATAATGTCTTTGGTAATGCACCAACAGAAATGATGTTAAAAAATAGTCTTTGTAACAGGCAAAGCAACACATCAGTGATAAATTTAATTATTTTAAATGCATCAGACCAGGTTCTGTTTCAGATACATGAATATAAACAGGTCTGCTGGTACCATAGGTTTTCGTGAATACAAGGAAGATCAGAGACTGGCTTCAGGCACTTAAGATTCTCATTCAGTAAAATGCATCCAGTTTAGACTTTGCAGTCTATATTAGCAAAAATTTTAGTCTGTCCTTGGTGTTTCCATAGGCATCAATGATTCCCAATGATTGTAACATTCCAAATGTTTTAAAGGGTGTTCTGTGGTTTTGATGTTTAGGTTTATTTTTTCCATTTTGTTTTTACCTGGTTATGTAACTCTAACCATTTCACACACCTATTAAAAAAAACAAACCCTCTTGTATCAGATTTCCATTACAGAGACTCAGCTGATGCAACACATGACCTTTCAACTCTTTAATGACCACTACTGAGAAAATAGTTAATGATGGGGGGTTTTTTGTTCTTCCATCAATTTCAAATCTATTTTATTAAAGTAGTTCAATGTGATATATTCAACAATATCCTGAGTACCAGATAACCTTTTCTTTCCTAGTCATGTATTTGCTATTACTGTCTTCCTTTTATTAGGCAGTTACAAATTTCCAATCTACAAGTATTCTTCAAGGGGGGCGGGGGGGGGAAGAACGGGATTAATTTCTAAACCAAAGCACAAGAAATTCCAGTAGGGCAAAATAAAGGTTTCAGCACCAAGCATATATGCAAGTCTTCAATTTCCCAACTGTGGTCTGAGCTAGGAATTGCTATCCTACATGGTATAGCAATTTGCCCGACTTTATCTGACATAACATTTTCCTGAAGATTACTGTTCAGACCGTATTTATAGCCATATACGCTATAGGCTGTAGCGTTAGCCACAGAGCAGTAGCAACAAGGTGGAATTATTTCAATATTTTTTTATAAATAAATGGTTATCTTTTTAGTGCATGAGTGAAAGGTATATGCAGGGAGGCTGTTTGTAGTAACATTGGCCTGAGAAGCCATTTATCCCTTTCCACTATCTACACCAGATTTTAATTTGTGCTATATGGAGAGGAAAATTGTGCTTCAAATATAGAGTTAAGTGACTAATTTCTACTTCATCTGTGTCAAGGGTTGGGACTGGGCCAACCACTAATCCTGTGACAGATGCTCTCTATTACCCTCTTTCCCCCCACTCCAGGAAAGAAAAAGGATTTATCAGAGAGAGAGAGATAGACTTGTGGATTGGAAATGAAAACCTGAACTACTTTAATGAAAGTAGTAACAATAAAATGAAATATATACAGATATATATAGAACTAATACCAAACCCAAATCCCGCTTCATGGCAGCTACATCACTGTCACCACTAATACTGTGGCAAAATGACTCAGCAGCAGACAGGAATGAGACTCAGGGGCTAGATCCTGGAACTGGATTCAGTAACTCTTCGATTTAAATCAAAGGAAGACCAGACAGGGTCCTGCAACAGCAGAGCTGGGCTTCTGATCCTCACAAGGAGAGTTACCAGAACACCACCCCAGATAGTTGACTGGGGGTGAACAGGTCCCTACTCCAGGTTCCCCAGAGATATACAAACTCAGAGAAATTCAGGGTGGAAAGTCAGTTTATTCAAACTCCGCAGGGGTTCTTAAAGTCTCCATGAGGAAAGGAAGTGGCCAGGCTAGCCAGTAACAAACCAGGGAATGGGGCAGGACAGGGGAAACAGCTAACAGGGCTAGAAGAGAGGCAGGGCACATCCCATGGGCTGTGCAACATGATGCCACCCCTAGAAACCATGCAGTTCCTGCACGCAGAATATAACAATAAAGGTAATCCATGCTGTCTCCCAGAATTCTTCCTTTTTTGTTTAATATTGAAAGCCAATGTGGAAGAGGAAGAGGTGTACGAGAAGGCTGAGATTACATCATGGCTGGATAGATCAGGAGGATGATGATGGAGATCATGGTGGCAGCCACTCATTGTTGTGCAGGTTCACCAGGTGTGATGGAACCCACTTAGGACCTGATCCCGTGGAGACAAAAACACGCCCCCTCCCCCAGGTCTCCTTAGAGAGCCCTGTGAAGGCAGGAGACAGCGGCTCACCAGTGGCTTTTAAACTAAATTTGAGATGGTTAATTGGACTCCCCACTGTCCTATGATATCTCTCCCCCAGAGGGTCACTGGGATGTTAAGAACATACGGCCTTGCCTAGGCAGTCTTACCTTCTGGACCCTCAATCAGTAAGGTGAAGACACTTTAGAGCGGTGTCTGGGCTCCTCCTACCCCTTTGATGCCAAGGCACGGCTCTGTAGTGCTCCAATCCTTCAGCAAGTCACTTTCAGCAAGAATGGTGACGTCTGCTCCTGTATCTGGAAGACCTTTTACTCGAACAGATTGGTTAGTTTATAGGAAAAAAAACAGAGCAAGTCAGCATTGGCTGATCAAGTAGACTAGATTGTGTCCATTGGACCAAACGCATAGAGTCCAAGGTGTTCCCCCCCACCACAACAGAGGTTAAGCTGGTAATAGGTGTTTCTGCGTTGAGCTCCACTTTAGAGACATTCGCTCTGGGTCTGTGTTAGGGATTGAGGAGAGCAGCCGAGTGTGGTGGACTTGTGGGGCATTTTTTATCATCACGCTGCCCTTTGCGCTCAGCTCCCTATTTCCCGAAATCAAAGCCAGTTTTTGTGCAGCTTTCGGTGAAAGCGGTTTCCCTTCTCTATCGAAAGGTGATCTACAGTTGCTTGCCCAATGCAAACCCTTTCTGCATTGGGGACACAAGCTAGGTGGTATTGTAAGTGCTCTTCTTTTCAGTTGAGGGCAATCCCTTTTAAAATGTCCTGTTTGTTGGCAGTGCTGACATGTAGCCTCCCTCTGTTCTATTTGAGCTGCCAGGACTTCCACTATTAGGGATGTAGTGTAGGTGTGGGATCCCACACTGCAACACGCCTTAACCATGTCCATTAGAGTTGGATCGTTAAGTGTCCTTAATATTTTTTGGCAATCATCATTAGATTGCTCAACTGCCAATCTTAGAAACAATGCATCTTGAGCCTCTGGATGCTTAATTTGTTTGGAGATTGCATTCTTTACTCTTTCAGCAAGATCTAGAAATGGCTCTGTGGGCTTTTGATGGACCTGGGTGTATGATGGTGTTGCCTCAGATGCCTCAGCAATAACCTGAATTGCTTGGAAAGCCAACTTCTTTGATAGATCCAGTTCATTAAATGGAATTGTGGTTTGGCTCTGGTTGGAGATGTACGGCACAGCCCCAAATAACCTATTAAAGGAATCCAGAACTGGCATACCTGTGGTGAAGAGAGTGCATTCTGCGTACTGCTGAATGTGGGCTTGCCACTCATCTAGGAAAAGTGACACCTGCATGTTTGTAAAAACGCCCTTACCAGTGTCTTAATGTCACTTGGTGTAAAGGTGTAAGCTTCAAATAAGGCGCTTAACACCCCTATCACGTAAGGTAAATTTAGTCCATATTCAGCTATGGCTTTTTTAGTGTCTCTTGAGAACCAGGACTGGAATGGGTTCCCAGAAGGGAGGACTGTTGGGGCGGTAGTACACAGGGAATGCCTGTAGTAAGTCCAAATCATCCATTGCTGTTGCTTGCTGTTTAATGTAAGCCCATCGGTTACTTTGGGCATCGGCTTCAGGGACACGGTGGGTATGGGCGCCGCCATCTTGGTAGTGTCCCAGTTCTGGAAGGACGGAAGTGGGCGGGCCCTGCCTACTAGACAGCGCGTACGGAGGGGCAGCGCCACCTAGCTGCGCGGCAGAATAAGCGGCGTGGCTTTGTGGGTCGACCTCTTGGTGATCCCTGCCCGCTTGTGCCAGGGGCGAAGGAGACGATCCAGCCCCATTTTGGGTCTGCGGGGGCTCAGCCACGAGGCAGCGGCCATTTTGGGTATGGGGAGGCAAGCTGGGCGCTCCATGCTGTGTGCGTAATGGCCATGCCAGAGACGCAGTTCCTGACCCTAAATCTGTTCCCGCCGCGACACGCGCGCTTCGGCCGAGTCCCCTGCTCTGTCCCTTCCTCTGAAACAACCGGTAGTGTATTTTCTTTAGTATCTAGCATGCTTAGAATTAAGCGCCACGCGATAGTGGCTTGAGATGCTCGAAAGTCACTGATTTGAATGGCTTTCCATAGTTTCATTCCCAGTTTGTCCCATTCCTCATAGGTGATAGGAGAGGGAAGTGCATAATTATTTTTGTAAATCCCTTTTTATCAGTGCTTTTAGGGAGGCTTTATCAATCGGGTGTCCACGAAAGTAAAGGAAATTTTTCAAGCGCTTATAGCTCTCCCGCTGTGATTCAGAGGATAGAGATCCCATAATTTTTAGAAAATAAAAGTCTGGGGCTACACAACCGCGGGCTTTACCCTCTTCGTGGTAAGTCGAGATCCAAGTGAAATCCGAATTGTGGATGCCGTCCGGGCGGGAAGCCGAAAACTTCGTCGCCTGAGCCCAAAGGGTATCCGGAGAAATCATCTACACAGTAGAGACTCCGCCGTTTGCCTCACGTCTGGGCGCCAATTTGACGGGGAGTGAACAGGTCCCTACTCCAGGTTCCCCAGAGAAACACAAACTCAGAGAAATTCAGGGTGGAAAGTCAGTTTATTCAAACTCCGCAGGGGTTCTTAAAGTCTCCGCGAGGAAAGGAAGTGGCCAGGCTAGCCAGTAACAAACCAGGGAACGGGGCAGGACAGGGGAAACAGCCAACAGGGCTAGAACAGAGGCAGGGCAGATCCTGTGGGCTGTGCAACATGATGCCGCCCGTAGAAACCATGCAGTTCCCGCGCGCGGGATATAACAATAAAAGCAATCCGTGCTGCCTCCCACAAGATAGCTCAGGTGCTCAACCTGAGAGTGAGGGTGGAGTCCCCAACCTCTCCTTTTTTGTATTTGCTATTAACTAGGGGCTAAATAGCTTCATCGTGAACCTGCCTTGCTTGGGTCTTAGGCTTTGTGTAAGAGACCCCAAAGTCCAAGCTTGGTGTGGAAATTTTATACTGAATATGGAATATCTTGTTAGTCAGTTTGGGGTCATAACTCAAACCAGGACAATCTGGAACAGTAACTTTCACTTTTATAAGACAAGAGTGACATTCCCATAATTTACCAGAAGCTGGCATATTTTTGCTTTTCATTTACCAAACATTTACTAAGTCTATGTTCGCACAGACTAAATTTTTCTTAAAAAAAGTAACTTTTGTAAAGAAATTAATAAATTAATTACACTAAAATGGGTACTTGAGTCTACATAGTTGATACACTCAGTAATTCAGACAAAACAAAAGTGTTTGTAATCCAAGCAGTAACAGAAGGAAAGAAAAATGGATGCAAGTTGCTGTCACCCCAAAATCAAATTCTGCAAATCCTATGGATTTCAGTGGATCATGCCACTGAGATAGCAGCAAATCTCTGGTAATGCAACTGAAAGTCTCCTAGCTTTTTTAATGCTAACACTACTGCAATAAAAGTCTCATCTAAAACAAACATCACACTTTGCTGCAGTCCTTTATATGACAGATTTATTCATGTTAGCTGATTTTCTGCCAAGTGACTGCACCTGGTTCACTCTAAATTAGTTACAGATAATTGTCAACAAAGGGTAAGAAGGTCTCCTTACCGTTTTCTCTTGGCTGTGTGGCTGGCAAGTGTAGGTCTTGTAGCTGGTTTTCAGGTAGAGTGTTGTTATATTCATAAGTTTAGAGGCAAGATAAAAGTCAAATAAGTAGTGGTGGTGATTGATTTCCCCCCCCCCTCCACCCCCTACTATTTTTGGTGGAAGAAATGTTGTGTGAGCACAGCTGCAGTAAGTTAGAGGTTCTCTTTAACTCAGCTGAGCCCTGTTTGGAGAGACCATAAAAGGTGTGGGGTTGGTGTTATTTCTTCAGTAGTGAGTGAGGGGGGAAGGGTTGATGTAGAAGGACTAGAGAGAGGGACACTCTACAGGTAAGGTTTTATATCTCTATTAGTCTGCTAGTTTGTTCCTCTGATGCTTTTCCTCTTCTAGCAGATTTAGGGGGGTTGGGGGTATCGGGAAGCAAATTTTCCCTGGAGAGTTTGGGTTGTTAGTGAGGTTTTGTTCTTTGGAAAGTATGCTTTGCTATGACTTGGCTTTTCTTCAAAAGGTATTGCAACAAAAAAATTTAAGTAGGCTTTCAAAATATAGGGTTCTTTAATATGTAATTTGTTACAAGACAATTAAAAGAAAAAGAGGAGGGGAAAATAGAAGACTTTCTTCCTCTCTACCTGTCATGACCTGTTGAATCCGCTGTTCCTATTAATTAAGTATGCTTGCAACTTAATTCTCAGCTTGGTGATTTTATTCCTATATTGGAAGGGCTGAACCAACACTGGTGTAAACCTAAATTATATAAAGACTATTAGAGACTTGGTAGTTAAACTTTTTTACAGCAGTGTAGGTTCTCTTAGAACAATTGTTCTTTAATTAAGAAATATGGTTGGTTGAGATAAAGCTGTTCCTCTGCACCTATTTTGTGTGAATACTGAGCCTCATTTTAGAGATTTATGTTTTGGGTTTGAGTCAGTTTTCTGCCTCTATAATAAGAGACTTCTGTTGAATTTTTCTTGACAAATGAAAGCTCTAATTTGAACTTTCAGTTACATGTGTGGCAGTAGCTTTTCTTTGTTTGTTTTTTTTTCCTTTGCAGATTGTCTGATAGAAGACAAGAAATATAACAGGAATGGTATCTATCAGGGTTAGATTCTCTCTCTGTCTTTGCAGTCCTGTATTGCTGTGAAGCATGCAGAACCATCCCATTCCCTGTAGCCCCTTCTGCCTTGCTCTTTGGCTTTCTTCCATGGATGGTTGCTACAGTGTGAAAAAAATGTCTCCCAGATCCAACAGAAAAAGTGGCAGTTTTTGAGTCTTCTGCTGTGATTTTTGAACACTAAGGATGTTGACCTCTAGGCTTCCTTCTAGTAATAGGGCAGTTGTCTCCCTCTGTTCACTAGTTACAAACATTCAAGCAAAAGCACCATCTTAAAAGTTAGATGTTTCCTTGTGGGGTTCAGATAAGGCATCTTAAAGCTTTCTGAGTTGTGATATTTCTATTACAACTGGCAGAGCTATAGATAAAAATGCCAGATTTTTGTAGAACACTAGCTTTCTGTAGACATGGTGAAAATAAAAAATACCTTGGAAAGTTTAGTTTATATTAATAAAGTAGGCAAATAACTAATTGAATACCATCTGTTTGCTTACATAGAGAATAAAAAATGTTTCTGTTAGTTGGGGAAAAAATGCTCATGATCAGCATATCTCTTTTCCAAAGCACAGTTTTTGTAAAACTATTTCTTTGACATTGTAGTGGTGATACGTATATCTGTGGGGCATTTATTCATATTTCGGTTGTTTGCTTCTCCTTTCTTCTTAGCGTTAAACAGCCTGAAATGGGCAAGGCAAAAGGAACTAACAAAGCATTGTAACATCCAAAGCATTGTAATGTCCCTTCCTCTCCTCCTGTGAGAGAGTGGATGGGGAAAGACTGCTGAACACTGGCTGGGGAGGGCACTGTTTTGTAGAAATAGCAGCTGCTCTAGTGGAGCTTGAACCAAACTCCTCATAAGAAAATCAATGTGTTTGCAACACTGAGGAGCTGTTCTGTGCAGAAAGGCTGGTTTCCAAAACCAGTCTTGAAGCAAAAGCTAATTTTCATTCTGAAGAGCCACAAGAAGTAGAGGAAAATACTTTGTGACCCAGGCTAGTAGATGGAGCACTGGTAAAAGGAAAAAGCAAAACTTGAGTATCATAGCAAATAGGAACAATTAAATCCTCCCCTCAAGCAAGCAGACTTGTAGTTTCTATTGCCTGCCTTCTCCCCCACATGTAGGGGTAGATGGGAAGGGGAGGAACTGAAGTACTTAAGTGTAGTTTTCTATGTGTGAGCCTGTATGTTTTTACTTAGATTTTTTTATTGTGTAGATAATAGTGTCTTTTAAATTACATAAAGCAGAGATTTTTTTAATCAGAGATCATAAATTTGAATTGAGAACTGAGAATTATTGAGTATAATTACAGCTGAACTGTTTGTTATAGATGGCTTGTAAAATACATTTTTAAATGAAACTTACTATAATAGCAGTATTAAAATCTTGCTTAATCAGCCAATATGTAAAAAATACCCTCTGTTAGCACTTTGCCTGGTTTTTATTTAAAAAAAGTTAATTTTTAAAATTCCCACAACACTGTTCACCAGAATTTTCAACAGTTTATGATGGAAAAACTCAAGAAGTTTTTACAATACCATATTTTTTAAAACTACTTAAGGAATTGTTGCAAGATTTTCCATATGCTGGGGAAATTCTCTAACTGCTCTTATACCAATTTCTGTGATGTTTGCCTGTACTTGAGGCTTTAAAGTACATCCCAATTATTTTTTCAGCCAAGGTGCAGCTAGGCCTGTGTAATTGGCACATTTCTGACAAATCAATATTGATGAAACAGATCTGAAGAAGCAGACCTGAGTCAGAGTGCTAAAAAAGGGGGTAGGGAATAATAAATAGATAAATGTTGCATATGTCAAGGGTGTGAAAACTGACTACTGGAAGGTGTAATTGGTTCGGAGAAGTCCACAATAGAATGGAACTGCTAGCTCAACTCAATGCTGTAAAAAACCAAACTTACTGAAAATTCAAGTCAAACACTCACTGAGAGGCTTTGCTTTTACTATACAACAAAATTAAGTGACTTGAAGTGCTCATTGCTCAGAACTCCTACCCTTGCTAGATTGGAATCTGTTTGTTTGCTTTGTTATGTGTGTAAAGTGCAAGACCTTTATATGAAAGGTAAATTTAAGCATTTGCAAAGCAACTGGCGAACACTTTGTAGTAGCTTGAGGTATAATAGTCTTGAGCGAACACAGTCAGGGGTGTTCTAAATGAAAAAGCATTATCATTAGTGAGTATTTATTAAAGTAGAATGATAGATGTGTACTGAGAAAATCTGTGGGGATTTTGTTTTCCTCCGCCTGAAGATATATTTCCCCAAAGTTATAATTAAAATATTCTATAACATTTCTCTTTATAGCATCCAATAATGCAATGGCTGAAAGGCAAGGGACTGGTGGAGTAACTGGGCAGATGCACTGGATGTTAGCAATAATTCTGATGCTGTGGAATCACCAGATCAGTGGACAAGGACAAGGTAAGTGAAGAACAACTTCTACAGTTTTCCATTTGCACAATATTGGCTTGCATTTGTTGGAGAAATGAGGATGTGTGATCAAGTGCTGAACTTAGGTGAACGGCTGAGAAGAAATATGAATATCGGTACTTCAGCTGAAAAGTCAAATGCTATATGGAAAATATCTCAATGCCTTATGGGATTATCCAGATGATTGAGTGTGTTCTCTTGTGCTCTGTAGTTAGAGTGTGTCTTGAAATAAATCTCCTGTTATTTGTTGTTGGCTCTTTAGGTGTGGAGAAGTAGTTTGAAATTATACACGTGGGCACTTTGCATTACTTAGCTGTGATACCAGCAATGAGCATGCAATAGTCAGGAAGGCTTTTGCTGCAGTGTTGTATTTTCCATGTTGTGTTCCAGTTGTGCTGATGAAGGTGCATAATAACAGCTGCAAAAATGCAGACAGGCCAAAAAACATCTAGCTTCTTGGCTTTTTAACTTTGAAAAATGAAGCATTATTGCCTGTTTCTGATCTGATGACAGTATCTAAGGGCTGGTAACAAGAGAAGGTAGTAACAGGTTATTGTATTTTTATATATATTTAGTATAAAAGATGCTTGCTTGTTTTGCCAAATTGGGGCAGGAGGAAATCTGTAAGCAATAATTTTCATTCACTGAAATGAATAGGCATTCCTTTTTGAGGTGTTTCAGGCCAACTTTAGGAAATTTTGTTGTTTGTGAAATACTGGTGAATGGTATTGGAAAGAAACACAGAGTAACTTGAGAGTTTGTTTTCAGAGTGGATAATATGAGGGCATTTGTGCTGTGAAACATGCTTTCTGTGATTCTAAACCTACTTGGAGATTCTGACTGAGGAGAAGTACTGAAGGTTGCAGTCTTCATTTGTGAACTGATCTTTCAGTCATGTAGTTCTATATTTCTGTTTTCTAATAATTATTAAAATATAATCTAGAAAAATGAAACCTTAATAGTATGATAAAATAATATGTTTTCTTTTAAATATGGAGTGTCTTCCCAAAACTGCCAATAACTTGTACTGGAAAAGGGATGTGAACTTCCATCATGCTATTTTAATTCTAAATAACTTTGCTAGGTTGCTATGTNAAAAAAATACCCTCTGTTAGCACTTTGCCTGGTTTTTATTTAAAAAAAGTTAATTTTTAAAATTCCCACAACACTGTTCACCAGAATTTTCAACAGTTTATGATGGAAAAACTCAAGAAGTTTTTACAATACCATTTTTTTTAAACTACTTAAGGAATTGTTGCAAGATTTTCCATATGCTGGGGAAATTATCTAACTGCTCTTATACCAATTTCTGTGATGTTTGCCTGTACTTGAGGCTTTAAAGTACATCCCAATTATTTTTTCAGCCAAGGTGCAGCTAGGCCTGTGTAATTGGCACATTTCTGACAAATCAATATTGATGAAACAGATCTGAAGAAGCAGACCTGAGTCAGCGTGCTAAAAAAGGGGGTAGGGAATAATAAATAGATAAATGTTGCATATGTCAAGGGTGTGAAAACTGACTACTGGAAGGTGTAATTGGTTCGGAGAAGTCCACAATAGAATGGAACTGCTAGCTCAACTCAATGCTGTAAAAAACCAAACTTACTGAAAATTCAAGACAAACACTCTCTGAGAGGCTGTGCTTTTACTATACAACAAAATTAAGTGACTTGAAGTGCTCCTTGCTCAGAACTCCTAACCCTTGCTAGATTGGAACCTGTTTGTTTGCTTTGTTATGTGTGTAAAGTGCAAGACCTTTATATGAAAGGTAAATTTAGCATTTGCAAAGCAACTGGCGAACACTTCGTAGTAGCTTGAGGTATAATAGTCTTGAGCGAACACAGTCAGGGGTGTTCTAAATGAAAAAGCATTATCATTAGTGAGTATTTATTAAAGTAGAATGATAGATGTGTACTGAGAAAATCTGTGGGGATTTTGTTTTCCTCCGCCTGAAGATATATTTCCCCAAAGTTATAATTAAAATATTCTATAACATTTCTCTTTATAGCATCCAATAATGCAATGGCTGAAAGGCAAGGGACTGGTGGAGTAACTGGGCAGATGCACTGGATGTTAGCAATAATTCTGATGCTGTGGAATCACCAGATCAGTGGACAAGGACAAGGTAAGTGAAGAACAACTTCTACAGTTTTCCATTTGCACAATATTGGCTTGCATTTGTTGGAGAAATGAGGATGTGTGATCAAGTGCTGAACTTAGGTGAACGGCTGAGAAGAAATATGAATATCGGTACTTCAGCTGAAAAGTCAAATGCTATATGGAAAATATCTCAATGCCTTATGGGATTATCCAGATGATTGAGTGTGTTCTCTTGTGCTCTGTAGTTAGAGTGTGTCTTGAAATAAATCTCCTGTTATTTGTTGTTGGCTCTTTAGGTGTGGAGAAGTAGTTTGAAATTATACACGTGGGCACTTTGCATTACTTAGCTGTGATACCAGCAATGAGCATGCAATAGTCAGGAAGGCTTTTGCTGCAGTGTTGTATTTTCCATGTTGTGTTCCAGTTGTGCTGATGAAGGTGCATAATAACAGCTGCAAAAATGCAGACAGGCCAAAAACCATCTAGCTTCTTGGCTTTTTATCTTTGAAAAATGAAGCATTATTGCCTGTTTCTGATCTGATGACAGTATCTAAGGGCTGGTAACAAGAGAAGGTAGTAACAGGTTATTGTATTTTTATATATATTTAGTATAAAAGATGCTTGCTTGTTTTGCCAAATTGGGGCAGGAGGAAATCTGTAAGCAATAATTTTCATTCACTGAAATGAATAGGCATTCCTTTTTGAGGTGTTTCAGGCCAACTTTAGGAAATACATTTTACAGGTGAGTTCAGATGTTCATGTCCTCAATTTACACTCTCAAGTTGGAGAAATAGTGTCCTGTTTTCCACTACAGGTTATGTGCTCTCTATTAATCTAGTCAATGACTACAAACATGATGCTGGCTAGTGTGTTTTGTTCAGTTTGGGCAGAAATAGTAGTTCTTGGCTGTTGGAATGATAGCAATGTTACTTATGCTTGACATGGTTGTAGTTGTAGAAATCGGAGCTGACTGTGTGCTGCAATTCTGCTGAAAACTTTGGCAGAACTTACTGTTGCCTCTGCAGATACTAAAACCACCTCACAGCCCATAGAGCACTTCTGCAGGGTGAGCCATGAACGTTTTGCAGCGAATCACCAGATGCGCAGAGGAGCTTATTTGTAATATACACTGTCTTGGTACAAAAATGTTAGTTGGCTTTCCAAAGATTTTTTTAAAGCTCCATTTTAACATAATTTGACCTGGGAAAAATTGGTAGAATTGATTTCTTTTTTTTATGGAATTGTTCTAAAATATAACAAGTATGGTAAAATTTTGTTGTTTGTCAACAACAAAAGCTTGTGAATAGTAAGAAATACATTTAAGCAGGCCCAGTGTAATACAGCTGTCAGTGTTTTGGTCTTGGCAGACTTTATACTCTGCTGTGATGGAAGTTAATGCAGACTTTTGAGCATGCATACTTAAGCAACTGCTGGTGACTGCTTAAAGCTTCATTTGAGAACTGAAAGTTTTAATCTTCTGGCAATGTAGTAGTGAATTAAGTGTGCAACGTATTTTCTGTGCAACAGTGTTTGGGGAAAAGTGAAATCCCTTTAAGTTGCCAGATATATCCCTAACTTTTTGAATTTAACATTTTATTTTAAAGTAATAAGCAAAACCCTTTGGGCTTGACTTGCAATTTTTTATGAGAAACATAAAGGAGAACTTGAGTAAAATTATAAAATTTGAGTACTCAGTGTTTACCAGGATGACAAAATGAAGAAATTATTCTGTTTCTCAGCACTGAACCAAAAGGGTTAAAAAGCCTTATGGCTGCATTTAAAGAAAATAGTTTGAGTTATATGACTTCAGTGTGAGTGGTTGTTTTGGAAGTTAGAAAGAAACCAACATTTGTTCTACTTCCATTTCCAATCTGAATAGTAAACTCAAATTAAACACCCTTTGTTTTTCAATACCCATTCCTATCTGTCTTTTTGCATATTAACCCAAGTCAGTCTGTCTTTTGAGGTCTGTGGAGCTGCATTTTGGTCTACTAACATGCTACTTGCCATTAGTTACTTTAGTCTACTCAGTGTGTCAAATGAAAATTGAAGTAGGAAGAAACTGTCTCATTTTATTGTGAACCCTTGCATGAGTCAATGTATGACTTTGAGTTTTGCTCCCATTTGGCTTTCTCACTCACCTCAATATTACAGGTTCACTCCTCTGTTTCCAAAACAACTCTGGCCTATATTTTATACTCATAAGTAACTTTTTAGAAAATTATTTTTTTTTTGTGATTGAGCCATTAGTAACCTGAAGAATGTTTTGAAACAATGACACTGGTTTCTTTTTCTTGGTGGACTTAAGACTTCCAGCTCTAAGATTTCTGTAAGTTACTTGAACAGTGAGTAGACAATCTTCTGTTATGTTCTCAAACAGTGTTAATATTGATATTAAACTTAATGACAAGATTAATAAGAAGCACTGAAATCTAATAAATTTTGGACTTTAGATATATACAAATTATATTATTGATATGTACTTCAGTGAAACTGAAGATTCCAGCAAAATTCTATTCTGTTCTGCTTTTCTGTGGAGCATCCTATTGCAGAGAGCTAGCGAGCACACTCTTGGGATTCTGCATGGAATCTCTGATAGATTTGGTCTTTGATCCACATTTAGATTAAACCCAGATGACAAGCTTTAGCAGTCTCTGCTTGTGCAGTGCCATCTGTTATATATTCAGATGGTGTAGTAAAAATAATTGGGGGTAAAACAACCGAAGCTCTCCAGGCATGTGGTGTTGCATTGCAGTTGTTCCTTTTTTACTGCTTTGTCACTGTGGAGTTGTAGTAGAAGTTTGATTTGTGATGAAAGAACTAAGTGATGATGGGTTAGACCTGTCACTGGTACTCTAATCATGGATGTGTGAAGACACTTACGGACATTTGAGTGATTTCTATATAAACAACAAGCCCAAGCCCTTTGTTCTTGAGGCCAAGATATAGCATGCTTGAAAGGAGGTGTGTAACTGAATGATATACCTAAATCTCCTGTTTTCTCTTCTGCCTCTGCAAATTTGATACTGTTTTTTACAGGTGGAAGGAAAAGGTGGTTTGTATATATCTGTGTATAAAATCAAGATTTCTTAAACTGCAAAGAGAAATCTCACTTCTGGTTTAACAGTCTGTATTGGAGGGATTGGGGGAACATTTAATGGAAGTTTCAGCCTTAATACAAAGTTAGTGCTGTGTCTCTCATAATAAAGTTCTCAAAATACATTTGGAAACATGCTACCAACATAATCTTTATACCATCAAAGTACTAGTAGATTTTTAGAGCACTTGAACACAATTTAGTACTTAACCTTTATCTTTTGTACGTTATGCAGCTTTGCTAATGGATATCACTACTACACCTTGAAGGGAGGATTTGTTTTGTTTCTTTTTAATGGAATGATTAGTCTTAGCCACTAGAAAATTGGCAAGTAGCATTTAAAAAAAAAACAAACCCAAACCTGTTAACCAATATGATGTTACATTTTTGAAATGAAGACAGCATTTTGGAGTGCTTAAGATACTCCTTGTGTGTGTTCCTGCCACACAGGTATTGCACAATAGTAAAAAAAAAAATTTTGCCTGCAGCTGAGCTTCTACAGGAGCTGTGGAATTTACATTTGAACAGAAAGCATGCTTTGCTTTAATCAATTATATTTCTATTTTTCATAAATCCTCTTGCAGGCAGACACTGTGCAAAGTTAAGACAATCTGCAAATACTGTCTTTTTCTTCAGGATTAATCTTCATTGACTTGCACAAAAACTACAAGATATTAAGCAGACACACATTCCACTACGGCCAATAATCAGAAAATAATTCATATCATCCCTGTATCAGAGAGATTGAAGATAAGTCAATACACAAACATAACATATATCATTAAATTCCACTACAATGTAATTTTCAGAACAGACTGTAAGGATACTTTTAGCATTAAGTACAGGAGGAGACAACTTGAGCAGACTACCTATTACTAATGAGGAAATAGGAAATTTGTGGCGAGTTTGAAACAGGTAGCTGAGGACAAAAAGTTCTTATTACTGAAGTGAACAGAATATGTCAGTTTTGGCATGAAGGAAAGGGCCTGAAAATTCTACTGAAAACTGTGTGAACTGTTTACGAGTAAATTTAGGTTTTCCTTATGAGTAATTTGCATAAATTTACCTCAGGTTATTTGTATAGCTGTAGTTTTGCAACCTGAAAAGTGTCTGCCTTTTCTGTAGCTGTTTTCCCCAGCATTGCTAGTCTGCATCTTTGAGGGTCAAAAAAACTTATTTTCCTTGAAAGAGTTTTATGGGGAAGGGGAAATGAATTGTTCCATATTGGACAGCAAAATATAGGAAATTAGACATAGGAGATGAGACTTACTTTCTTCAGGGATTGTGTTTGTTACACACACACAGTGCTGTTATTCTGTTGATCTTCAGTTTTCCTAGCTCAGCAAATGAAAGATTGATGACAGAGACAAGAGGTAAAGGAGACCAAACAGAAGATGTAGTTTTAGCCTGTAGAACAAAGTTGCAAAAGTGGATGTTACGTTTTTATTGTATGAAAATAATAAAAAATGGAGACAATCACACTGAAACTCTTGAATTCGTGGTCTAACACAATTCAGGATGTAGGAAATACTAAAGCTTACTGAAGGGACACTATAGGCCCTAATTTGCTGTGTAGGAAGAATGTTTCTAAAAGCAGATGTGCAGTTTGTGTGGAGTAGTTGTTGAATTGTTTTATGTAGAAGGTTCAGTGTTTGCAATCTGCAACAGGGTAAATCCTCAATAATCGATCTCTGGAAAGCTTTAGTTTTGAATAAAGAAAACTTTCTAATGAATATGTGTAATTGAGAACACTGGATGTTATCTCCTGGGAACAAGCTTTGATAATGGAGATAACTGTTAGTGCCACTGTGGCACCTGCTGCTCTATGTGGGGCAGAATACACTCACTATCATATAGGAATTAAAAATGATCCTAGCATTAAAGTCAATTTTTTTCTTTAAAAAAAGTAAATTTAGAAAGCAGGATATGAGTAAAGCCATCATTTCATACAATTTTTAAAAAAGTTTCACTTGATATAATTTTAACTAAATCTTTCCTTTTCAAAAATGTGGTGTTCTTGATGTTTAAACAGAAAGTAGGAGGTTTCAAAAACGTTCTTGGCAGTCACTGTGGTAGTAAGCATCATAAAGTAATAAAAATTGGCAGTAAAGAGAGTGATACAATGCATGTAGTATAAAACACTTATTCCTGGAACCTGTACAAGTACTAAGTGTCTTAATGTATATTTACTGAGCTACAGCTTGGAGTTTTATTTATGTTGCATTTTAAAGTATTTCAGCATTCAGCTGTCTTTGTCCTTTTTGTATATACTTTATTATAAAAAGTTACCATACCCATAAACTCTCAGGTCTTGCTGAGATGAAATGACCATCTAAAAGGATATTTGGCAAGAAGCTTATAGTTCAGACAGGTTTAATATATTGGGTAGGTGAAATAGATTGTTTTTTAAGCAAGAGTTCTTTTACTTTTCAGCTGCTGTTTGGGGTTCACTTGTTCCAACATTAAAAAAAACCCAAACAAAATCAACCCAAAAATAAATAAAAGAACCCCTAATAAACCAAGCCAAACAAACAAAAAACCTAAAAACCAAACAACCCAGACAAACCCGATGTCATTTTAGCCTCTTAAAGACAGAACTCCCCATAAACAAGTCCTATGAAAGCTTTTTTTAGAGTAAAAATGCCAAGCCTGTGTTCCAGCATTAATAGCTACTTCACTACAAGTTAAGCATATGCCCATCTTCACACTTAGCTCCTATGCTGACTAGGTGGCCCTTGGGAAACAACTGTTAATTTTTCCTTCTGCCACCCGCTGTTCTGTGTTTAGATTCTCACTTCTGCAGGAGGAATACAGTCCAGCAAAGGTTTTGGAATGGCAAAACATGACTGAAAAAAGCCTACAAAGAGTTGTCTTGACTACTGATAACTGGAATACCAAATCTCAACTTCCAAAAGGAAAAATCTTGGTAAAAATGTCAAAATGTATAAGCATAATTAATGGTCAGTTGTGTAACGATACAGAAGGGGCAGACAGAGGGAAGAGAAGAGACATGCTTGGGTTGAAGAGTGAAAAAAGGTTAACAGCAGCCCTTCTTGCTTTGCTTTGAATAAAATCGAGAGGAACCAAGGACTGTTTAAGTGTAGATATGTGGTAACAGAAAGGCAGTGCATGCCTGTAAAGCAGTTAATTTAAATTCACATGGTCTCAGGCAATTTCATTGCCTGCTCTGGAGCTGAACTAGTTCTTGAAGGTCTTGAATCTTTTTATTTCAATGCCAGTTATGGAATCCAACCAGTGATGGCCATCTAAGAAAAATTTTTTTTAAAACAAAAATTGTATTGTTTGGTAATACTTATTAGGTGACATTTTATTAAAGTGAGGAACTTCTCATTAACGCTCTGTGAAGGCAAAATGGTCTTCAAAGGATTTTCAAATGTATTAGATGAAAGTGTTCAATGACTTGCAATTTCACTACAGTCTTCCATTCACAGTTTAAAAATTGCCAGTAAATGCACAATTAATTACATAATTTAACTTCAACAGCTCATTTCTGGATCAGATAAAATAAGTCACAGCTTTCTCATCTTGTTAAATGATGTTTCAGTGCTTTATGACTATGCTTCATAGTTGTAGGGCCATATCATTAAAAATACATGGATAACAATGTAGTTTCCATTATCCTAATATGTAGTAGAAAATTCAGGTTATTTCTTGTCTATTTAAATCTATTAATGTGGAAGTGAGTGTTTTTCATTTTCTCGGTCTGCATTAAGGTAGGAAATAAATAGTATCTACTAAATTTTTTTAATTGCTGCTGAAGGTCAGGTAAATAGTGTCAGGCATCTGTTTTCCAACTGTATAACTTAAAAATAAAAGCTTATTGAGAAGCATTGAAGGTTTATTTTGCTGCTAAGAAATACTATATTGTGTAAAGACAAAAGCTTGCTGTCCTCCATTATATTCTATCTATAATCTGTGTTTCTTTCAAAGACGATGACATTGATCATTACCAGCAATAAATCGTAGGAATTTTCTTTGTTTTAGAAAAGTAGCCTAGGGGAATTTTTGTCAAGTATACTGTAATACTGTAGATAGATATGTATGTGCCAAGCACTTTCCCTTACCGCCCGTTGGTTTGATTTGCTACAAAGTTCTACTATTCATCAATGTGAAATGAAGAATCCCATTTACATGAGAGATCTGTTGCTGAAGTACATGTTGGAAATTTGTCTTCAATAGTAACACTCTTAAATCACCTGCTATAAAACTGTTAGGTCTTTTTTTAATTTGGGGTTACATAAAGCTCCCTTGGGAAACATGAAGCTTGAAGATTCACAGTGTCTATACCTAGCACTGCCCACTTGAATTTAAAGGTTTGATGCCAAAAATTCTGGAAAATAGGTACTCAGCACAGAGTTAATGGAGAAAGATAGAATTACCTTTAATTGGAAGCTTCCACACCTTCGGGATGTTCAATATGGACACGTGCGCCTGCCCCAAGGGATTACACCTTTTATAGATTTTTATTGGTAATTAACATATTGATAACTATAGCCAAGCCTGGCACTAGGTGTACCAACTGCCCACCCCCGGTGGTCTTCAGCTCAGCCCCTTGGAGAGGGCCCATGTGGGGCTTGGCCCTCTTCTGTTGTTTAGTCTTCAGGGTATCTGCAGGTGGTTTCTTCAAAACATCATGTCCTTGACAAGGCATGGGAAAGCCCAAAACAGTCCTTTAGGAACAGGCCTAGTGGCTTCTAATATGTGAACAATTCAGGAAGCTTCATAAGTGTCTAATAATTCTAGAAATCTACAGAATGTGCCCAAATCTTTAGGCATCAGGTTCAAGAATATTGTGTGAAATATTTGATGTTTTTTCCTTAAAATTTGAGTTGGACCAGCAAAATGTGTAAGATATTCCACTGTTTATAGAATAGGGTCAGGTATTCTTAGAATGAGAGGTCCCTTCCAACTTCATCCAAGATCATCTGTGCCAGCCTCCATGCTCAACATGGTCTTTGCTAGCATAGGCTGTTCAGGACTGTATGCAGACACCTGTGCTGTACAAATATTTGGGAGCTGTAGAGTTATTGTTCTCTATCAGAAAAAGATGAGGGAGAGGGTATTTGCAATTCTAGATGTAATTTTGCATATTAATTTATGCATGTGTGTGACAGGCAAACTTAGTCTGTGTTGATTGTTTAACTGGGCTGTCCGTCAACTGGAGAATGAGTTTAACAAGTATGTTTGCTCCTGTACAAATTGGAAAGCAGATGCTGTGCCTGAAGTGCCACTGTACACAGCATGAGCTTATATATGTCTGTTAAGAAAAATAAACACAAGTATGACAAGTTTTCATGTGAAACTGCTAACTTCATCTGGCAGGTCACATTGTCATTATCTCCAGCTTGAAATGCAGTGGCACTGTTATCTTTGCACTCCTCTAAATGTTTCTCTCTTATAGACCCTGCATGTTTGAGTAAGATACTTGTTGTGAGGAATCCTTTGTTTTAGCTTCCAGTGTACTTAAAAATGCAGTATTGATAGCACATAGAGCCTGCCCCTGTTAGGCAAAGCAGAGGAGGTTTAGTGCTCTACCTCTGTTCAGATCTATGAAGGCTAAGATTTTTCAATGAAGTATAGTAATATTTTGCTGAATTTACACCATATTGGATAGAGATTTAGCTTGATCAACAAAAGCTCTATAACCACAAGACAAAAAAATTAAATTGTATGCAAAAGGTCTCTACTGCATGTGACTTTGAGTTAAGGGTTGCTATTTTCATGGTGTGAGTACTAAGTCCAGCTCTGATAGTCATGAACACTTTGTGTGCAGTTGATGCCCCTATTTCTTCTACGTAAAATAAATATATCACTTTGGCTGCTTGATTTGCCTTATCTTTTTACATGAGAAATTCTGCTTTCCTTTGTCTAAAAGTGTTTAAAGAGCTAATTTCATTCTATTTTCAAGTTGAAAATGAATTACTTGCAGTGTAAATGTGATAAGGGACATCATGAACACAGGCCATGTGTAACTGAACACCTGTAAGTTTGAGCTTTATGTGAGCTCTCAAATAAGATGGCCAGCTTCACTTTTATTAACAAAAGCAAGCAAATTGACTTCAAATGTTTGAAGGTGGCTACATGTCTGGTAAGAATATAATCTAATAGAGAAACATTCAACGACTTTTGGTTTCTGTTATGCATGTTGTCTATCCTCACATTTGCTCCAAGTGAAAATACTGCTGTGATTTATGTTCTGTAACCCAGCCAGCTCATAAATCTTGCCCTTCTTGAATCTCGTGCAATAGATTTTTTGGTCCTTCACTGAGAAGGCCTCTGACTTTCTGATGACAGATTATACATATATTTGAAAGGAGATTTTTTTTTTGCGATTTTCCTTTTCCTTAGAAATAGAAGAAACTCTGCATGTTCCTTAAGATTTCCTAGATCTGATATGTGGAACGCTTCCAGAAACAACACAAATAGTAGCATTTAGGACGTTTCTGTAGGAATGTCTGTATTTTAAAGTGTACGTAACTTGAAGTGTGGGGTTTTTTTTGCTAACCCATGTACAAATAATCTAAATACATGAATATTGTGAAAATGTTACTAAGCAGTTGTTAGAAGAGGTGGTTATTGCTGAGATGGTGCTAGGAAGAAATGCGTTCAGAGTTCTATAGAAAAAATCCAGATAGCATTTCTGTGAGGGTGCTTTACAAGTTTGCTCCAGGCAAGTCTCCTTGCACTGTGAAAGCAAGAAAACAAATTGTTCTAATTCTTGTTGTTTTCACAGTAATAACTATCATAGGTTAAAAGAGAGAGTTCAATTAGAGCACTTATATTGGGTTAGTTTATCATATTAAGTGGTAATGATGACTTTCTTCCAAGGATTAGGCCAAAAAAATGCCAAAATTAATATCAAAGGAAGCTGCAAATACTTTACAAGTAAACAAACAGAAATTAGTCAAGCTTGTAGTAGAAATACGTGTATTAAGGATGGTGATTATTTAAAAAAAAACCCCACCCTTTCAACCTTGAAGCTTTCTCGTGAAAGTACACAAATTTCATGTCCATAAATTCCTGTGTAGCTTAGACTATACAGATAATGTAAAATACATTGAAGTTTAAGCCCTTTCCACTAATCGTTTGGAATTCATCTGCAGTTCTTTATCTTCGGTGGGTCCTCATGCCTGGGCTTGAAAAGCACTGACCTAGATCAAATGGCAGTGTCTTTATGATTTCCAGAGCTGATGATACTTCAGTGTCTAATACTTTCCTCTTTCAAGGCAGCAGTGAGAAGGCCTTGAAGTGGTCTTCAGGAGATGGTGGGATGTCATATAGATTTATAACCCTTCCTACAATAAAATATAACTCCAGCTTTCCTCACTGACTTGACACCAACATATCGTGTTTTTTTTTTTTTCTTCTGGACTCCTATATTGACTTTTATTAAATCTACTATGATACTCAGTAACCTCTTTCTGTGTAGATGTGAGCGAATAGACACAACCGGTGAGTTGTGTAAACAGCTATCATCATTCCTACGTGCTGTATAAGGAACTGCTTGGGGTTTTTCCTTCCTTGGAAGGCAAGTGGATTTCTGTAGCTATGGTAACATGAAGTTTAACATTATTTTTTGCCTTAGGAGTTAAGTTTGGATTATAAACTGAAATTAGTGGCATATACTGTTTAGAGACTCTCTAGGCTGCCTCTTCAGTGAAACTTTTTGTATCATGCTGAGAAATCCCATATGTAATAAACCACTATCCATTTGATTGCATTGTATGCATACTTGAAATGGTATTGATAGATCCATGGTACCCAAGACTGGGATGTCATTGTTACTCCCTGTAGCTGGCATCTCCAGCTATTACATGTAGCTCCCCTCCTTTCTTGAGTGGATGGGCTTATTGCTTCATTTTTGGGGAATAAAGAGGTGGAAAAGTATTGAAATATTTTTTGTCAACTACAGCAGCATCCCTCTGACAGCAGCATGAGGCGGCCTTTACCTGAGGAGACAAAAGCTGCATGGCAGTGGCTTAGCTCTTGCTGCAGCTACCAGTGTGTCCACTTTCCCAAGAGCATGTATGCATGTGTGTAGGTGTTTCCCTGAAACAGCATGGGACTGCTGGCACTGTGGGGTGGATGTGGTGCCATGCATCCAGCACCACTACCACCCCCACTCGACCCTAGAGCTTCCTAACTTCTCTTGCTCACATACACATCTTGAAAATGTCTTGATGTTTAATTCATAACATGAAGTTTGTGATTAGGGGAAAAGAGCTGCTTCTGATTCGAAGCTGGAGGATCTACTCAATCAGTTTATATACTTAAGTTAGGCAGGGACTCACCATCAAGTGTTTTGGCAGGGGACCAGCTAAGCATTACTGTCGCATTTGATTCTTTATTAGGCACTGTAAATGGATATTGGAGTTCAGAGAAAATAAGATCTAGCATAAATACTGGCTTAATTTGTGCATGTTGAATGGGTTTGCACCAAGCTTTGGCTTGTTTACTTTCAATTAGATACAGTATGGAAAAAAGATTTATGTGACAATCCATAGCAAAGGGGCAGTTATTAATGAAGACATTGGTAATTCTTTGAGTAATTAAGTTTTGTCTGAGCTAACTACTGAGCTATTCTAATTCAGAAGCCTCTAGCCACAAATATTGAAAATCCATTTATTTAACTCAGCTTTTACTTGGTTTGTTGCACTAGTTGATAATACGTGTTCAATTCTAAAACATTTCCCTTGCATGTCCTCTTCTCTTTATTGCTCTGGATGTGTCCACAGATACATCCTTTCTGTTTGAAATACAGTAGAAAATGGTCTGCAATAGATATCAGTCTGCAATAAAACAAGCCGGAATCCATTGGGTGTTTTATCTTTGACTAGAACAAAACCTGTTTACATCACAAATCTGTTGTTATTTTTTCAGTCATTCTCTCTACAGACATTATCTCCTGATGTATCATGATATTTAAAGCTCGTTTTGGTAAGTATAACATGGTCTTATGTGACTAGAGCTGATAGCAGAACCTAATGGGAGAGGAAATTTGACTTACATGTAATCAATTCAGAATTTGAGTGCAGTGAACTTTAATGAAAAATCTTAAATAGCTAAGAACCTGATTTTACTTGCATTTAGTGTATACTTTTATTTCCCCAAGCTAAGCAAAGGTTATGGAGGGTTTTATTCTACTATTTGATGACATAACTAACATGCCTTCTTCTCAAAAAGAGAATAAGCATTCTATAGTAAATGAAATGATTCTCTTATTTTGCTTTTGCAAAAAAAAAAAAAAAAAACTTTGCATAACCTTGGGGGAAAAAGGAANCAAAAAAAAAAAAAAAGCTTTGCATAGCCTTGGGAGAAAAGAGAACATAGCTTGTGTGCTAACTTTCATTCCCAGATAAAGAGCCTTACTTGGAATTCTTCCATAAGCTCCCTATGAAGGGTTTTGTGTATGTGGTAGTACCTGCAACTGTTTGTTTTATTTATTAGAATAATTACTAAACATTCTTGAGTTCTGAGTTATTAAAACCTGCTTGCTATGTGATCTGTATTTCCTTACATGCAGTTCTAATTTTTGTCAGCATCACCAATAGTTCCTAGTTTAAAAACAAGAAAAAAACAAATTCCAAAACTTTTACAGTGACTTCTTGATTGCCTGATACAATGTTGAAAAAGTAATATTTTTAAAAAACTTTGGCGAGATGATACTTTCTGTGATCAAATCTTGCCTTGAAAATTTGCACTAGAGACCGAACAGAACCAAGATAGATATTTGTAATCCATTTGCAAAGTAATACTGACCCAAGCACATCCTCTTTAAGTGTGCTTTTCTCTTAGTCTGTCTGGTAATTTATCTACTCTTTTGCCTCATTATCTCTTCCTTTATTTCTGTGTTTTCTGTACAGGGTAGTGTGTGTATATGTGTTTTCCTTGGTACTGTAAATATGACTAGCATCTATCCTGTCATGTTTCCATCATTCCCATAGCATTTTACAATTTGCAACAGTATTTCAGTTTTCACAATTTCATTACCTAAATGTAAATAGATCTAAGTGAATTCGATTTCTGACACATGATTTAGTTACCAATTAATTTAGGTTTTGTCTTTCTCTGATGTCACCAGGTGGTTGTTTTACTTCCTATAGAACAGTTATCTTCTATTTTTGTTTACTGTCACTTGGGTTTAGTCCGAGTTAGAAGGAAATCTGTGGGTTTTTAAACTAAAAATTCTCATGATCCAGGTTTTGAATCAGGTTGAAATCATTCTTAGAATTCCTCATCCATAATTTCCATCAGTAGCACAACTGGAGCTCTCCTAGAAGTTATTGTGCCTAATACAAACCCTTAAGATTCTCCAGGGCATCCATCTTCCCCAGCAGCCTGATACCACCCAGGGCTGGCTCCTTCTGTGGTTGTGCAGCTACCTCTCACCTTGGTTGTAATATGGGAGAACTTGGGCCCTGTTGAGGAACTGTAACACTCTAATTCTAGAGGAAAGGATATAATTTTGTCATGTATGGTATTTTGTTTGGCATTAGAGCTGTGGGAAGTCTGTATAAGAAATTCCTTTTATTTTATTGCTTAAATTGCTGACAATGTTCACTTCACAAGTTTAAAAATAAGTGCTACTCAACTTGTTTGCTATGCTACTTTTCATAAATAATTCAGAAATTCGAATTTCCATTTTCAAACCTCCCTGTAACACATTTACCCATTTCTTCACCTTTCATCCTCTTTAAAAATCCAATCAAGTTAAGAGCATTCTAATGGACTTCTAATATGTGCATTACCTGGAATTTTAGATTAAAGTAGAAAATGGGTTCTCATGACCATTTCAAGGGTTACTTCAGGAATGATAAAATTGATTTTATCTAGTGTGTGTTGTGATCAAAATAGTTTCCAATTTACTAACATCCTCCAAAGATCACCTTTGGTGCTGGAAAGTTTATATAACATACTTTGACCTGCTCTGAGGCCAAGTCAAAAGAAATTGTTTTCCTGCTAGTAAATCATGAAGACCACAGCTCAGTACCTTTGAACAGAAGACTGGTTCATAATAGTTTTGCAGTAAGACTGTGATCTGTGCAGTGCTCTATTGTAGATTTCTGTGTGGCAGGTGCTCAGACAAGTGATGGGAAACCACTTAAAAAATCTCGAAATATTTATGTAAATCTGACTGGACCAATTAATTGTAAAATAGCTTCTATGTAATTGAGGGATGAAAATGAAAAGTCTATAACAGCAGAGTGCTCAGTGTTATGGTCTACTGGTTGCTCCTAAAATTGAATGAAGATAGAATTTCTTGCTGCTTTTGCAGAAAGGGAAAGCAGCAAAGATCAGCATTGACTGGCCAACCTGTGGTCCAGATTATTTTGTAAATGAAAAGTGATTATAAGAAAAAAGGTAATGCATTATGATTTGGTATGTTTGGATTGATGCCTAATTTCCTAGAAAATAGACACTCAGCAAGATATTAATGGAGAAAGATAGTTACTTTTAATTGGAAGCTTCCACATCATCAGAATTCTGTACATGGATGTGCGCCGGTCTAAGGGGTTATCAGTTTTTATACCCTTGTAGCAATTAACATATAGGATATCTATAGTCAACCCTGAGCATAGATTCCTCTTATACCCCACCCCTAGTGGTCTTCCGATCTGCCCCTTGGAGAGGGTCCAAGGGGTCCTTGACCCTCTTCCTGCATTTGGTCTTCAAGCTGTTGGTAGGTGCCTCTCAGAACATCATGCCGTTGGTGAGGCCTAAGAAAGTCCAAGATAGTGCTCTAAGAATGTATACTCAGTGGCTTCTATTATGCAAACAGTCCAGGAAGTTTACATAGTCCTAAAAGTTCTAAAAATCCACAAAACATACCAAATCTTCAGGCATCAGAATATTGAATTAGATATGAATTTTAAACAATAAGTGAAAGTGGATTTCCTTAGTTTTAATAAGGAGAGGGTAAAAAGGTTTCACTAACTGGCAAAGTGGCACGTACTTCAAGTTAGCTCTTCCTTTCATGTATCCTGTAAGTAGTAGCTGGAAAATACGTTTTTGCTTTGTGTGTGCAAGTGCTTGGGAGGTACAAAAATGTTATGAAAATGGTCTATAATGAAGTGGAAAAGAACTGGAGGTAATCTTCACAAAACCATGTTTTCATGCCAAAATCTTAATCTATGAATTTATTACTTTAATTTTAACTTGATAATTTTTAATTTATAGTCATAAACTGACTGATTGGGTCATCTTCATTTTAAAGACCTGTTTGCTAAGAGGAAAAATAAGAGATAACCACTTCAATGGTAATTAGTCTGTGTCAGACATGCAAACAGCCCGGAAAATTAAGAAGGAGCTCATAAAATTAAATGAAGTCTCTTTGACTTCACTGGGACCATCTCACTTTGAATATTAACTTAGAGTCACCATAAAATTATGATGGGGAAAAAAATGGTGTTACCCTCATGGCCTTAGTTTCAAAGGCTTTTGAGAGATTGTCACAATGGCTTCCTTGCATTTAATGCATGCAATTTTTCAGCATAAAATGAATTCAAGTCATAGGCTTATCAATGAAATACAGCAAATGTAGCTTTATGGTCAACCTAAGTCAGTGGTACTAAAGCACATGCCTTGTGGTAATGTTGACATTCCTTAGGTGTTGTATCTTTCTACAGGGTAATTATTTTCTTTATTTTGTGGAATTCAAAACCACTTACTGAAAATACTTTTCTGTGAGGCATGTATGTCTGACCTTTGTACTTTTTGACCAGAGATGTTCTTTTAGGATTAAGAATATTATGGTATGTCTGTTTGTAGTGGAGATGTGGAGCTCTATTGCAGTACATAATCTAGTTTAAGGTAGAAAGCTGTCATTCACTACCTGTAAAGAAAACACGATTCCTCAGTGCTTCTAAGCCTGTCTAGATGTTTTTAATGTCTTTACAGCAGCTAGTAACTGAGATGTTTTGCTTTTCCCTTTTCTTCAGAAATGCAATGCATTAGGAATGAAATTTCAGCTTTTATCCAAATAAGTTATAGTAGGGCTTGTTACAGCTCTGGTGTCAAGTTGCATTTAGGTAACTTCCTTATGCTGCTACTTATTTTCCTAAAAGGTTTGCAGCATTTCACAAAAGCCAGACGGTGAGGAAAGGTGCTTTTCCTACTTCATTAGCAAGAGTCTTGCTCTTCTTTTCTCTACTGGATGGGCAAGGTTGACACTAGCATTAGAACATACTTAATAATGGAAACTTCTTCTACCACAGTCATTACTACAACTGAAATATAAACATAAGCAAAATTGTACTTCTAATAAGTATCAGATGAGTTGTAACAAGCTTTTCAGTCCAAATTGGAAACAAAAAAATGTAGTAGCATGAACTAATAAATATTTAATTTCTTTTCATCTTACTCTATTAAACATGTAGTTTGCCACTTCTGGTTTGTGTTAAAATAGGCTTGAAAATTCAAAGTATATACATTGACTATCTTAGGAAGAAAATTAATTTTAACCTATTGAATAAATATTTCATGTATACTTTTATTTCTCTGAGCTAAGACTTAAAGAATCAGCTACAATTAACCTTTGAGAGCTATGTAATTCTAGTTTGTCTTTTCAAAAGTCATCTCCGGTTCAGTTGCTTCTATTCAAAATGATAAAAATGAATCATAGAATGGTTAGGGTTGGAAGGGACCTCTGGACGTCATCTAGTCCAACCCCCCTGCAGTGGGCAGGGACATCCCCAACTAGATCAGGTTGCCTAGAGCACTGTCAAGCCTCACCTTGAATGCCTCCAGGGATGGGGCCCCAACCACCTCCCTGGGCAACCTGTTCCAGTATTCCACCACCCTCGTGGTGAGGAATTCCTTTTTAATGTCCAATTTAAATCTACTCTTGTCCAATTCAAAACCATTGCCCCTGTCCTTCCACTACAGGCCATAGAATCTGAATATGTGCCTCAAAAAAAATCTGTTGGACAGTTGTTTTACAACCAGCCTACAATCTTTGTCTGTAAAAGTCTCATAATCTGAGAGCCTTACAAACGCAAAGTCAATATGCTCTAGTTGGATAGTGGGATAAGACACTTATAGCTTTCTTGTTTGCTTTTTAAGGTTTTTTTTTTTGGCTTTCATCACTAATTCATGAAGATTAGCTGTAACAGAGGTAAAGCTGTGAAAACAAAATACTTCCTCCAACATAGCACATTTATACAAAGAGGTTTAGGTACTTACATGGCATATTACTGTAACACCAGAATCTGTCACAAATATTTAAGGTATGTGTTTCACAAGATCCCTATAATATGGTGAAATACAGTGCCACACATTTACAGAGGAGGACTGAGTAACTAAAGTTATGTTGATACAGGTATCAGAAGAATGTCTTCTCTACTATTGTATATTTGTACTGTTGGTACATTTATACTGTTGACAGTACTAAGCCCAGAACTGAGCCCAATTGCAAGCTCATTTAGACAGTCTGTTTCTCTTCTTGAGCTCTAAAGTCCCTTCTGTCATTTTGTTAACCAAGTTAAGAAAATTCTAGAATGATGAAGGTATATCAAAGATTGACTTTGCTTTTTAATTTGATTTAGTTACAATAAATTTTCTCCTACTGTGTAATCTGTTTCTTTATGCCACCAATTTGTTCAGTCTCTAAGAACTGAATCTACTTCTTTCTCCTCCTGCTTGTGTGCCTTCAGTATCACAAACATCTTAAATATGCATTTTTGCTTGCATGTGAGGTATAATACTGGCAACTATTAAGATTTTTCCACCCACAGTGAATATAAAAATATGCTATAGTTACATAGATATTTTGTGCTTGGGACAAAGAAACTTGTCTTAAGGGAAGAAGTACAACTTTCTGTGCCAGCACTTTGGAAGAAAATCTTTTATGAAATATTATCTTAACACCTTTTTAAGGAATAGATAAGCAATTTGAGATAGCTACATTGCTTGCACTTTTTCATAGAAAATATGCAAGGATTACTTAAACTGAATAATTTCATTTCCATTAAGACTTTTTTTATATGTTACATGATATGAAATGAACTTCAAATGGGAGAAATTATCTAAAATTCTCTATGCAGCTTTTTGTACTACATTTCATATTATTGGATTGCAACTTTTTGGTGTAAATTACAGCGAATTTACAAAACATCTACAGTGAATCATTCCCTTTTGAATTTCAGATGGCATTCAAGCTTGGTAACAGAAGGTACAAGGGATTAATATTTCACTGCAAAACAACAGTTTGAGCAGGTGGTACTTGATGCTATTACACATATAGGTCACTTGGGAGAGTGCTTAATCACTGAACTGAATATTAATTAGGACAACTTTCTCAGCCAATTTTTTAAAGGAGTACCTCTTAAGGAGGAGGGGTAAAAACACCAAACCTACCAAAGCCTGGATTTTTGAAAATGAAGTTTATTACTGTAAAAACTTGCTGTACAAGTTGGGATTAATTTTTTTATGGACTAATTTTATGATAAATAGGAGTCACTACGAACTTCAAGAATAATCTGGGTGCAAACCTAATCAGTTTGTGAAATTTCTCTTGAACTTTTCTATTGTTATCTGCTTGGATTTCAGACTGTTGTATTGAAATGACTGACCAGAAATGCTTGGTGACTTGAAGCTGCAGGTTGCATAGGTACAAGCCAATACTTTACAAATTTTTTGGCTTGAAATCCTGAAAATAAATACAGGATTAATGTATCTGAGTTCAAAAACATTATTGCTGATGGAAGCAGAAGAGACCAACAGCTGACTTCATTGCATAAGTTACAGAACATAACTTTGTTTTTTGTATTGATACATGCTTTAGCCTCAAAATTATTCAGGACCTTATTTTAAAAGGTGTAAGATACATCTGCAAGAAGCTTAGATGCTCTGAAACAGGGTAATAAGGTCTTTTGGCCATGCCTCATGCCTACCATGGTTTAAATCCTCTTAAATTCAGAAGTCCAGCAGAAGAGCTGATAGTTTCCTGAAGGTAATGCTAGCTATGGCCTCTGTAGTGACCACAGTATGGCAGCTGGCATTGATATGCTATATGAACACACCTCTGCTGCACCTTCTGAAACTCCTTTAGGAGCTTTGATTTTTCCTAGGGCTCTGTTTGGAGCTGCTGGCTGTCACAGCTGTGTGACAGTGATGAGCAGCAGGATCTTGCCTCTCTACCCCAGGCAGGTGCACAGGTCCATACAGCTGTCTTCTGGAGTGGTCACTTGGAGGCTCTTCTAATCAGAGGGACAGGGTGTTTCATTCTGAAAACAGGCTTAGAGATCAAGGAAGTGAGGGGTCTTAAGGGTAGGCAGGAGCCCCCAGTTGTGGAGCTGAGGCCTCCCAGCAGGCAGTTTCCTTGCCCTGCTTACTTTTTAACTTCATAGGGAAGAGAAATAGCCTTTTGGGTGAGGCAACTTTACTTTCCTGTCCACTTCCTTCAGAGTTCAAAGCCCTACTCTTCTTTACCCCCAGCTCCCACCAGCTGTTAGCATTATGTTGCTTATCTTTTAATGAAAGGTCCTGGCACAGTGTCTAATGTCTGTAGTTTCAGGCTGATTCCTGTGTTCAGGCAGCACATGTGTGATTTCACCTGGAGCAGTATGTTCACATGAACATATTGCGTGTTCAGTGGAAGCTGTGCACAGCTGACAAGATGCTGCATGTCATCTTTTTTAACAGTAACATCCTTCTGAGGCCTGGTTTAGCATAATGAAGTACTGGGAATACTACTGATTTGACATATTTCTAGATGTATTTGGGATATAGTATAGAGTTACTTTATAGTTGCTACAATGCAGATGTATACTCATCTTTCCTGTATTACAGGCCATTCCCTGGGTCTCAGTGTTTTTGCTTATCGAAAGCTATCAGTAAAATTCGTGTTATATTTGTATTGGTAATTAAGTTGTGAATGCAAACATTCCCGTTCTGAAAGCTTACGTTTACTTTGTATTCTTATATTTTGGTGGATTAAGTTTTTTCAGTTCAAAGATTAAGTGAGAAATATTCTTAAATATCTTTAATAATATAGTTAATAGTTGAACTCGGTACTTAATTGAAAGAGGCTTTTTTCTTCTCTCTGCTGCTGTGAGCACTTAATAATGTGTGACATATCCCAAGCTGAATGCAGATCAGAGGAAACATAGTTCTAGAGGCAGAAGGAGAAAAACTGGAGTAGAAAGGAGATGGAAACTGACTCTGAATTATATCATACCTATACATAAAGAATGACAGCCAGATAGCACTCTGTCAAACATACCTAGGATAAGAAAGTAATGCAATGACATAGGACTCTGGAAAAGGGGAAATATGTCTGGGATAAATGAGAACACTTAAGAGACTGAGGCTAGGAGTATTGATTCTGAGAGTAAGTGCTAAAGTTAGCTCTTGTCTAGGAAAAAAGCATAGATATTGCTGGAGATTAAAATGATGGACATAAGCTGATTAGCATGAGGAGAGCAGGATAGGGAGTTAAAAAACTAATAGAACTAGGTAAAGTAGATCAAAAGAGTGGGATGAGGTTAGATAATCTAGAAGGAGATCCTGAATTTTATGGAAGAAGCAGAGAATTGAAAAAATGAGATTTGGGAAGGGGAGAAAGACGTATGACCAATATAGATTTGAGTTATGGGGCTGAAGACAGTTTATGGGGCGTGTTTAACAGTTTGAAAAACTCATTGCCAAAAGAGCATGTCTCATTCCAGAGCCAACTATGACACTCTGTGTTTTTAACTCTTGTTCTTATCAAATGTGTGAAAATTTACTGGCTGATTCTATCCCCTAAACCCACAGTGTAACGACTGCTTTGATTTTCTCCTCAAGCTCAAGGGAAGAGATCTGTTTGTTGTATATAAGTTTAAAACTTTATTAATAGACAAAACGGTCCAAAAGACAATGGATTTGGTTTTAATTCTGAAGGAAAAATATTGAAAGAAAAATGAGTTTATAGTCAAGTATACTCAATGCTTCTTGCAACAGAATCTTGATCTTGCCTCCAGTTGTATGCTATACAGTAGTCCTTAATTATGTTATTTCATGCTATTTTTTTCCAAAGTGTTCTTGCCTTACTTGGTCTGAGTGATGAACAGGCTTTGTTTAACGAACAGATGTTCAATATTTTGGACAACGTGGGGCCTCAGGCCTTATTTTCCAGCCTTTTATTCACATCCTTACTCTGAAGTAAAAATGATTCTTTTCCGAAGGGGCTCTTCACGATGCTCGTCACTGTAATAACTGAATAGCTTCTCCCAAAATAATTAATTTACCTTCACAGCAACCTTGAGCTGTGCAAGTTTTATCTGTCTCTTACAATCGAGCAATAAAGGTAGAGGATTGAGATCAAGTATATCAATTTTCAGAGTGCTGAATCTGAGACATCCGAGACATTGCAAGGATGGGCAATTTTTGTAAGTATCTTTTTAGGCAGAAAACATTAAAATTTTGACCTTTATTTGCAGATTTTTTTCTCATTAGTTCATATGACAGGACATTAAATTTGTGAACCTGAAGAAGCAAAAACCTGTTTTTTATAAGTATCTCAATATTTGGTTTGGGTGATTCGCTCAGCATCCTCTGGCAGGATCAGAATGTGGGCCTTAAAGTAGCAGTTACTCTGACAAAACTTGCTGCTTTCTCCTTTCTCTTAAACACGTGCAAGAAATTGGACAGGAATCACACAAATGAATGTTCCTCCTCAGTCACTTTCTTTCTGAAGTGGACTAGATTTATGCCAAAGGAAGCATCTTGTAGAGGAGGAGTCATAAACAGCTATGTCATTTATCAGCCTACTTACACAGTATGGCAGGGCCGAAATCAGATTAAGGTTATAGTTCTTGGTCCTCTATTTGGGTTTATTAGTGCTAGTATTTGAAGCTTTGATGCTCTCTTCTGTATTGCAGAGCTCTTCTGTAATATATTTTCTTTAAACAAATATGACAATCTAGAAAATGTGCCATTATAAGGGAATGAAAATGAGTATTCCCCAGTCTAAGTAGATTATGAATTTGTAGGTGTTGTTTACGTGACACAGGATATTGACTGTTTCCAATAATTTGTAGACTCTTCACTTAAGTATTCATGCCAGTGGGATTTGTAATTCTTGAAGTAGTTAATTAGGAAATTATTGAAAAATGCCAGTATAAGCAGAAATTAATTTTTGGTGTTGTAGCAGAACAGCCTAGAAGAAGCTCTGATTAGAGAGGAAGTATTGGTTACAGAAACACTTTTCCTGATGTTGACAGAAGGATTGTTTTTAATCCAATGAAATAGAGAAATGACATTATGATGCTTGTTACTGAAAAGCTAACTACTCAACTGTATTCCAAGAGCATCTTGGAATACTTGCTCTGTTCTTGGTAGGATGGTACCTTCCTGTACTGTATGTAGCTCATTGCCTGATAAATCTCATCTTTTTGCCTTATAGTGCTAATTCATTAGTATTTTATTAATAAAAGTTGTACTTGGAGGCCTTTGGGAAATACTCCTTCTGTGTATTTATCAAAATGTACATAGTTACATTTAAAATTAAAACATCAACACTTATATACAATATTATTAGTGGCTAAACTGCAAGCTTGTTTCCCAGAAGGCTTATTGATTGTCTCCAGNCTCCTCTGGACCTGCTCCATCAGATCCATGTCCTTTCTTTCTTGTAGTACTTGTGTGCACCAAGAATGATTCCTATCAGAGGGTGTTGCTCCAGGAAGGCTCTTTAATTACCCCACATGTAGGAATCTGACAGCTCTTCTGCTTTATGTAAAGGAATTTAAAAATACTCATTGGGCTGTGAGGTTGAGTAAAGATGATAAGCTGTGGGGCTTGCTGCTTTCTTGCTTGTTTGGAAATGTTCAGTTTTGGTCCCTCTGTCAAGGACTGTTTTGTTCATTTTTACTGTATTTAATCCAGTTGCTGGTAGCATTATTTAACATCCCCAGCTCCTCTTCCCCCTGCTTATGTATTTAAATGCTTCACAGTTGTCTTTTTTTTTTTAAAGCTTTTGCAGTAAGTGTTTATGTGCCTAATTTCAGAGAAAAGCCCATGGTTATAGGTAAAGATTCATATAGGTCAGAGGTGCAGAAACAGCTTTGGGAGTTAACAACTGGATGCATCTGGTAGCATGCCACTCAGGGTAGTGGTTGCTGGAGTATTGATTGCGTTTTTGACTCATTTCAGAGCTGTGTTTAGGCTACAAGGTGCCCAAACACTTGGGGCACCAACACTTGTCAACACTGAGCATTTTAATTGATATATCCTTTGTGGATGTAGCTTTAACATTTCTGTGTCTAACACTCCACTTGGTAGAGATATTTCTCTCACATGTAAATGTGAGATGGTAAGATACCAAGATACTAGGCTAGAGACGTGGTGCAGAGAGAGAAGAAATGCAAAGAGTGACTGGGGAGCTTGTGTGGTGCCCGCTATTTGCGGAGAGACCAGACCCTGTTATCCCAGAGCCATGGGGACTCCAGGGGGCTTGGGGTGAAGCAGGAAACAGAGGTTTCTTGTAGCAGCTCCTTCTACAGACATGCTGCTGGCAGCATAAGGTAGATCCTTAGGTGATTCTCCTTCAATTCTGAAATACAAGAATGTCTTCCCTGGGCTATGCTGTCCCTGTGTTGATAGGGATTTGTTGGCATAGGGATAGTCAGGCTGCTCATCTTGGAGAATAGACTAACTAGTAATTTTTTTCTAATGGCTTTTGTGGTACAATTTGTTTCTTCGGCAGTTCAGCCTTCTCTCTCCATCTCCCTGCTGTGCAAACCTGCACTAATAGAGTGCAGTGGCCGAACTTGACAAATTTTTCTCAAATCAAGAAGCTGCACCACACTTGAAGCAACCTGGAATTTTTTCCCATACTTCAATCTGTACCTCCTAGTATAAAACATAAATGGTGGCTAGCCTCTGTGATATAGTTCTTGGTTAGTGACAGACTGTGCTGTTCATTTGATGGCTATCTTTTGAAAGAAATACTTGCAGACTTCTTATGAGCTAAGCAGAAGCTGTCACTGCTCAGAAAATTAAGCTGTTGGTATAAAAGCATCAGTGCTAGCACCACTACTGGTTTTGGGAAAATTTGCTTGCTGATCTTTGAATAGGGGAATGGCTTTTAAGGTTAGTGACAGGGTTTACAGGGAGAAGTAAGCGTGAAGAGATCCTTATTCATAATTCATTTTGTTTGAATCTTATGGATTTAAACACAAAATGGCACAAGAAAGAGAAAAGAGGAAGAAAAGATGAATGGCACCATATGGGTTGCTGGAAGAGAGAAGACCAGTTGTGGGTGGGGAGCGTTGTGCCTCTTCAATAACAAAGACACTGTGCCAGTATACAGGGAACATGAAAATAGCAGTTCACACTCTGCTTTTTTCCCTAACTGAAGCTGTCTTTTCAATGACAGGATTTGACAAGGTCATGGTCTATGTGTCTTGTGAATTTGACTGATCTTAACGACCTGAAACAGGGCAAGCAGAAACTGCCACTGTCAGAGGAAGGTTTTCCAGAACACTAGAAAGAGTTAACAGCATCTAATATTTATGAATGCAGTGATGAAAGTTGCTAACACGACATAAAAATGTGCAGTGCACAACCTAAGCCTGTGGAAGGTGGAATGGCTGCCATGCCTTGTCATTTGCTCCTGCTCTGCATTTCTAATTTGTGGGCAATTTGGCAAAAGCCATTTGTATTTTCTGTGACTGTTATCTGTGTATGCATATGCATAGCAAGTATTTACTCTTTTATTTAAGAAGCCCAGTACACTCCATTGATATATTCATTTTTTTCTCAAATGCTGAAGGAACAGTAGGTCAGAGTGATGATAAAAAATGAGTATCTCTTCCCTCATTGTTATCTGTGCTACAGAAGTTGCTGTCAGTCATCTGTGACCAATACATCTGGAGTTGACACTTTCAGCTGAAACATTTGGGGGACATCAACAATGCTGAAAGCTCCTAGGAGAGACTCTGTCTGTGCTTTTGTATTTTTTAGCGTAGTGAGCATTGTGTTGGATGCTCTGCATGTTACAAAAAAATAGCAGAGAGAAGACTGGTTTTGGAAATTAGGAGTTGTTTACAATCTCACATGATGGAAGTATAAAGCATCTGTAAAAAGCATTTAAGAAATTAAGTAACACTTCCATGATTTCCAAATGGTAGCAACTGGAAAATGCATTTTTGATTATATGTATTGTACAAAGCTATTTTATAATGCACTAGATCATACTAATACATTATTAAGCTCTTACTGTGTGAATTCAGGAAGTCAATTCTGCTCTTTCCAGTGCTATTAGGTTATTTTTACAATTAGTTCAGTGCGAAGACTGTTTTACTGATATTGTGTGCAATGCTGAAGATGACCACTGGATGGAACCATTACACTTTTATGGCGATGCAAAACCTTGCTGTGTTTGACTGAAATACCTGTCCCTAAGAAAAAAAGATTTATTAAATGATGCTACTATTATGTTTGATTTTTTTTTTTAAAGAAAATTATTCAAACACATTAAATCAGATTTTTAAGTAGAGCTTCCATGAATTTTGAAAGATCGGCTGAGGATCTCACTGTTTTACAATTTGCAGTTATTTGGAACAATCAGAGTTGAAAAGCAAACAACATAAATTGCACTTTTTGAAGACATGAGGGCTTATAAGAAAGATACTGTGCACACTGTACAGTAGTATTAGCCAGTAGATTAGGCAGCCAGGAGTATTTAAAGACTTAACATCACTTGGCAGATAGTTAAAAGGTTACACTCTGGGAGATGCTATGCAAGACTTTTAAGAAGTCATGCTTCAGTTTTACTGGTTAACTAAAGCAAGTCTGTAATTAAAGGAGTAGTTGTTATCTTTTCTCCAAGTGAATTTCGAACTTAATTTAGAGCTAAGATGATAGGTTTTATTCTCTCTTGCCTTTCACTTTCAGTGGATGAACATGGTGGCTGCTGTCATAAGTGTGCTACATATAGGACCTCTAGAGATGAACATTTGAGTAGATCACCAGTTTGAATTTAAAGAACTAACTCCTGTATTTGCAAACTTTAACAGATACATGTCATTTCATACCCACACCAAAATATTATATGACAATTAATTCGATAGTGGGAAAGGATTACAGTAGAAAACTACTTTTCTGATTTGCTGACAAGGCATTTTACTTAAATACAAAGATTAAACTTCTGTGCATAGTGGTGGTAAAATAGACCATTACTTTCCCCCTCTTGAAAATCAAAATATGGTAATAGCAACTCAAACTCACTATGGGATTATTCCCTAGGTAGTGGACAGTGGGTGACTTAGTCTGGAAAAGAGGAGACTGAGGGGAGACCTCATTGCTCTCTATAAGTACCTGAGGGGAGGTTGTAGGGAGGCAGGAATTGGTCTGTTCTCTCTGGTAGAGAGTGATAGGACAAGGGGAAATGGATTGAAACTGCACCAGGGGAGGTTCAGGTTGGATATTAGGAAGAATTTCTTTACTGAAAGGGTTGTCAGCCATTGGACCAGGCTGCCCAGGGAGGTGGTTGAGTCACCGTCCCTGGAGGTGTTTAAGAGACGGCTGGATGTTCTGTTGGGGAGCATCATTTAGTGGGGTGATAGGGCTAGGAAAAAGGCTGGACTTGATGATCAAGGTCTCTTCCAGCTGTAGCTGTTCTGTGATTCTGTGACTCTCATTGCAGCCCAGGCTCTATGTATTTATACTAGAGTCCTGAAATTGTAATTCGTCTCATGTGCACGTCAGGTCATGTTATGGAGGGAGGCTGCATTCATGGATGGTTAACAATACGTAAAGACTTTTTTTGTCCTTTTCTGTCCTATGTTCTAGTGTTGGTATTGGAAAAAAGGAATATAACCTCTGAATATCTTGAGTAGCTTATAAATCACGTGATATTTAGGTCTCTAAGGATATAGATGCATTAAATATACTATATAATATTAACATTTTCCTTCTTTGAATGGGTTATACTTGCTTAATAAGGCTGAAGAGCACTGGAAAAAGTGACTGAAAATGTAAGTGTGCCAACATGGTAAGAGTTTAAGGAGTACAAACAGAAGCAGTTCAGATGGACAAGTGCAGTCCTACTTGATTTGAGAACCCTTTGTGGATGGTGCTGGGGATTGTTAATACAGTGACCCTAAAGATCTGTTGAAATCCTGCTTGTATTAGGAGGTTAGTTACCAAATTTTTAAAAATAATACCACAGTTAGGCTGAATACTTAAACTTTTTTTTAAAAGTGGAAAAGGGCCTTGGAGGCAATCTTCATTTGTTAGGAATTTGGAAGAAATCCAGTCCTTGTGTAAAAAGATAATGACGTGTCTAAATTGCAGTATGAAGCAAAGGAATGACTAGTTAGAACAAACTGTTTTCTTAGGTACTTTTTGGCCTTACTTTACAGATTGCTGAAATACAATAGAAGACAGCTGTTTTCCCTAAGCAAGATTGACTAAACCTCCTGCTTTCTCTCTGCTATGACTTGAGTGTGAAGTGGTGGTACAGCTCTTTCTCCACTCATCCTGTTAGTTATCTTAAATTTTAGAAGGAAAATAAATTTCACAAACCAAAACTCACCTTGGGTTTGGAATATTTGACAGAGACAACTATTCAAGTCATAAGTAAAAACAAATCTTATTTCTCTGGTAATTAACCTTTTCATAATGTCTGTCACTTGCATTTGCTTAGTCTTACTCTGTCTTCAACTGCAAAAATGCCTACCACCTTAAAACTATTGCTAGAGATACTTGCCATTTTGTGATAACTCCAGCTAGATAACTCTACCTACTTCTGCTTCTGGTTGTGAAGAAATTTCTCACATGCCTTTTGGCTTAGGTAACTTTCTCTCTAGATGACTGTGAGAATAGAGCTGGAAGACTAACCCTAGGTAGAGCCTTCTTGTAAGGAAAGTGAAAATTAGTTCTATTGTATCATTATCAGTCACAATGTTGACATCTGCCTGTTGTTTCACAGCACCTCCTAGATGCTGAAGTTTCCAATCTGCCCTGCTTCGCAGCTCCTTACCTGTCTTGCTCCTTTGCAAATAGACCACCACAGTGTAATTGAGAATTTCAGGTGATGTAAGCATGAGATGATGAGGGTTTTTTTTATTTAAGCCTAATTAAATGTTAACTTATTAATTGGTGAAAATTCCTACATCAGATCATAAGTTTGTGCTGCTAATTATAGTGATCTGGTATGTGAAACTGTGCTGACACTAGCAATATTGGCAGAGTGGAATAATTAGAAATAGAGAGAAGCAAAACCATAGTACTTATAACGTTAATGATTTAATATGATATTCAACTTTTTCATTGGTCTTTCCTGCCTAAATGATAATAGTGTATGAGCTAGTTCACATATTGGAAGCTTGATTAGTATCTAAGTGCACAATCAAGCTCTGTAATCAAATAGGCAATGCATGAATTAGAGTAAAAGGCTCTTTGAGTGTAGTATGAATTTGCACAACATTTAAAAGGGAAGCATGCAATTTTCTGGTGTGTGTGTGTTCTGCCTTCATGACGCTTTAAAAAAAACAAACCCCCAACCAACCAACCAAAAAAACCCCGGAAACAAACAGAAACCAAACCAAAAATCCAACAAAAGAAAAAAGTAAAGATTTGGGTGACCTTATATCAGTTTAACAGCTCCTTATACCTCAAATTATCACATCAAGAATCTACTTTGTATGAATTCTTTTCTCAGCTGTTCCCTTTTGTAAATCTTGACATACAAAAATCTGTAAATACTTGAAAACTGCATACTGATCCAACAACAAAAATGCTCATAAAATATATGGAATATGATCTAGCTTGTCAGTCACCTATCAGTTGTTCAGAGTTTGTCTTGTAGACAAGGCCAGGATGTTCTTTTCTGCCATGCACACTGGTACTGGTAGCTTTGATCACTTGCTTTATATTGCATGGATCTTAGTGCTTGTGTATAGTAATGTGACCTGTAATTCTCAGGCTTTAGGTCCCAAGGTAAATGATCAAGGACATTTCAGTAACATCTTCCAAAGTTAAACTGACAAGTTTGAGTGGTTCTATGTGTTTATCAGAGCACAGAGAGAGAAGCATGTAGTAGAGTTAGTAATAGCTGAAGATGATCTAATCCCAATGAAAGTCTGTACAAGGTTTACTTCAGTTTTCTGAGAATCAGCGGGATTTCCCTAGTGTTAAGGAGGTGTACAGCATCAAATGTTCACTATATCACAGAATCTTGAACAATTCTAGGGATGACAATTCTGTTACTTTCCTGGGTAGCCTGCTCCATTGTTGTTGTAGACTGTTTTGGAACAGCCTTAGTTTCATAAGATTATGAGAAGTTGGTTAATATTCGGGAATATAAATGTGTCTTACCATTTGATCTTGGTGTATTACTGGGGAATTGCTACTATGGTGACGCTGCCTTATTCAATTGCAACTTGCTCTGCCTCCATGTTTCTGCCTGGGTTCACTTCCAGCAGAAAAGGATTACTGGAGAGTGATCCTCAGATGGCCAGAAACTAAAGCAGTTTCTACTTGAAGGCTCAATGCATGAACATGAATGCTGCTTTTGGCTTCTCTTAAAGCTTGACCCGTTTCTACATTAAGCTGAAGTTGAGTTCTGATGGTGGAGGAGTTTAATCCACCAAATACACTGACCATGTGATAGAGTTTATAAAGCACTTGATATAGTAGTTCAGAAATAAAATCTTAAAAGCTTCTTTTAAAATCACAGGTAGGATTTCTACAGCAACACAATGAAATTACAAGGTCAAACTTGTGGAGTCACCTAACATGATCTAACCCTGTGCATGTGTACAACAGAATACCCAAGGCTTCAACATTTTCAAAGTATATTTTAATGTCTTTTGTAATGAAAATGAGACTAACACATGCATTTTGAGTGTTTTTATATATTTTGTCTGAAAACAGTAGAAGTAGTTCTAATAAGTAGAAGTCATAAAACAGTACTATAAAAGTGCAATTTATTTTACACTTGGTAATGCAGAATGCAGTAGAGTAACACTAAATAAAATCTAATGCAGTGAATTTGGAAGAGTACTAACTGTACATTTAGATGATTGTGCTATTAACTTCTTCCATATACCCTCTCTAGTTTGTGGGCTACCTTTTATTTCAGTAATAAGTGATGAAGACTACTGTTAGCATTATACAATTAATAGTGGCCCCCTAATCCAATTTTCTCATCCAAACTGTTAGGAAAACAATGTACATAGTCTTAAAGATGAAATTAATTTTGGTTCAGAGGACCAGCATACAGCTTATGATTCCCCTGGGTCCTACTTAAGCCTTACTTTCTCACCTAACAATTAAAGCCAGGCTAGAATATTGTATTATGATTTTGCCTTGCTTGTTTTCTTAAATGCTGTTCTTGCCTTAGAAATTGTTGTTCAAAGAACATACTTATATAGTTTGGTCACAAGCCAGATGCTGCTGCAATTGAAGCTACCTCAACTGTACTCCTTCAGATATGTGTTATCAAGATTTATTCTTGACTTAGATGAAATACTGTCTGTAACAGAACAATCTTGCAGTCTAAATTTTTGTAGATATGGCACAGAATGCATTTTTTGATGTGTTGGTTTCATTAATGAAACTACTTTTAAACATGGACAGTGGTAGACTACTAAAAGCAACACTGCAGGTTTTGTGAAAAATTTTTTTTTCAAGAGAATCAAGTTTCTTAAGGGTAAAACTTCAGCTTAGACTCACTTTTTACTAAAACCCACAGAATTTGGCAAGAAGGATTTTTGACTCTACCAAACCCCAGAAAAGCTTCAAAAAGAGTCTCTGCCCTGTATACCAGAGAACCCATTCCTCTGTCAAGACAAAACAGTGAATGTAATGTGAATTATTTGATAAATTAATTGAAAATTAGGTGGTGTTCTCCTATAAGCTAATGCTTGTGTCTACTTCATGAGAGTATTAACTGTCTTTAATTCCATACTTTTCATTATTTTTTTCCTCTTTTGATATACTTATGCCTTCATTTAAATGTATGAATAGCCTCTTTATCTTAGGTTGATTTTAGATATCTAATGAATTTCAATCACTTTTTTGTTTTCCCAAAAGTGTTCAAAGATTGTGCCTGTTTCTGTTGTGAGAGCTGTAGCAATCCAGCTTTTTTGTATCTGTTAGTGTTCAGTTCTGTGTGTAGTGGAGCTGATGAAGTGTACTTTTCTTTGTGCTCTATAAAGGAATTGGCACCTATGCAAAGATAAAAATCTAAAATGCAGCCATGATTTGGAATAATCCTTTCAAAGGATGCAGGAGGAATGTGTTCTACTGTAAGATTTTTCTGCTCTTCCTAACACACTGAGCCTTGAAAAGAAGTAAACTGAAATAAAGTCTGTGCTTTTGAAGTCAAGGGAACTGGATAATAGCACAGCTCAGAATCCAAATTCCAAATGCATAACTTAGTGTTAAAAATTCATTTTTGGAAAATGTGGCTCAGACTAATCCTAAATTCAGTCATAGGTCGCAGGAGACTGTTCTGACATTTAGAATAGTCCTCATCATGGCAAGCTCTCAGGGTGACATTTAGATGGAACTTTTTAGAAATATATCATGTTCTCAGGAAAGTGCTGTGGAGTAGAGCAGATTTATAGAGCAGGGAGCCTATTATGCAGGACTGTAGATCACTGCTGTCTACCAATAAGACTAGCTTTTCTCTAATACTCACCAAATGTCCTTTGCCTTTCTCTTCTCCTTGTTGAAGTAACAATTCAATTGGATAGTGTTCTTTTTAAAATATTTTTACTGGGAACACTAAACTTCTATCTTCCATCTGATCACCTGCTCAATCCACCAGCTGCTTTTCCTTAGCTGTTTCTTCCATTTTGCTTTAAGCTGCATGTTTACCTCAAAGTGAAACAGATCAACACATTGCACATATAATAATAAAGCTGACTGCAGTTACCTAATGTCAAGTTTTCTGAAATCATTTTTCTATCACATGCATGGAGTTCTGTAAATTACATGGCATTTTCTGTCACATAGATAAAAATATTTCCCAGGGATCTATAACCATAGTGTTTCAAGAACGTTCTAATTTTTTAAACAAATCTGTGGCTACTGAGCACTTTTCTACTTTCTAGGCACTGTGTTGCTTAATCTACTGGCAACATGACCCAGTTTCTGTCATCTGGGTTCAGGTGCCCAAATCCCTGCAGCTGTCATCCATCCTCTTTTTCCCTATACATCCAAATCATCCACATCTATGGAGTAGAGGCTCCGCTGGCTGTTCATGTGGATTCAGCTGTTGGCTTAGTTGGCCTTGCATGATAGGTACCCCCCATTTAGAGTCTTGAATGAGTTTTTCTATTACATGCTAAAGGAAAGTGCTGATGAAATAGGTAGATATAATGAATGCCTTATATAAATACAATACATAAAATGAATTGAGTTTGAGTATTAGAGAAATATATGATGGAATAGGTGTGATATTAGACATAATGCATAATTAAGATGTGATATACAAAGGAGAGTGGATTTTTTAGGTTAATTGATAGTTGAAGTTACTAGTTTACTGTCACATCATCTCCTTTTTCCATGTCCTCATTTATACTACTTCTGTATTCTACTGATATGGAAGTATATTCTAATTAACGTTTTCATGGACTAGAGTAATTGAAGTTATAGCTTGGTAAAGTTGAGGGTCACTGCACCTTCATGATGGCTGGAGGATTAGGAAGATATTTAAAAACTTAGAGTTGATAAAAATGCATGAGAGAACTGGTCATTAACCTGATCTCAGCGATAGGTAAATCTGCTACTGCTTTCATGATGAGGCTTTCATGATGAGTCTTTCATTTGTGAAAAGCTAACTGTGTTCTTTCTGTGCAAATGTCCTAAAATTATGTCAAGTCTTGATGTTGCAAATTGTAGGGTCCTCCACTGATCTAGCTATGCAGATGGAATTAGAAATTTTTGTGTTAATTAAGAAATGGAAGTATCAGACATTTCGTTTAGTGATCTAGATACTCATAAAGAGATTTACAAATGAAATACAGAAGACTCTAGAACTTGTGAAGATAGAACTAGCAGAGAATATTCTTGGAGAGTTTCAGGCTTTAAGGATAATTCAGTCTTTAGTTCAGCAAGACAGAGTACTTTTAAAAGCTATCAGGTAAAGGCAAGCTGAAATAAATATCTGTGTGCGTACAGTATACAAGTTTCAGCTAACCTTTTTACATTCCAGGAATTTTAGTCCTAAAACTGTGGTGCATAGTTAATGAAAAGTTTCAGAGAAAACAAAAGGAAACTAAGGTATGGATGAAAATGGCTTTATTCCTATTTTGATTGGCAAGGGAATAAAGTGTTTAGAACATTGATGCATGGATATGCAACACAGATTCAGTGGTTTCCTTGTCTGATTGTCCTCCTACCCTAGAGGTTAATTCCCTAATCACTTATCTCAAAGGTGTTTTAGGGTTGCTTATGCTCTCCTTAGGGAAACACAATCCTCCCATGCTTAGGAGGAGTATATTGGCTATTGGGGCAACCATTTTTTTAAGTGACTACAGTTTAAGAATGCTCCAAAGACTGAAAAGAGGAAAATAAAATTCTTGCAGTCAGCTTTCTGTATTAGGCCTCTTATAGAGATAAAGAAGGTAGATAGGATGTTGCTGTTTTATTTCTGGTACGTACACAGATACTGGAGTGACATTTAGATGTCAGTGTTTGGGGGGGGTGTTGTTGGTGTGTTTTGGTTTTATTGTTGCTTTTTAAAATGTTTTCTGTGGGGTTTTTGTGTTTTAGTTTGTTTTTTAGGTGTAGAAGGGGAGGCAATACATCCTTCATGTTGTAATCAAGTATCTTAACTGTTGGAAACAAGAATTTCATAAAAAAAGCATGATAATCTGTAATAGTAGTAAATAACAGGAATTAGTATCAAGCATAAACTTCAGCTGAGTAGATTTTTTTTTTTGTGCCTAGTAAAACAATGATTAGCTGCAACTCTTAAATGACTATTTCTCCCTCACTAGGCTTTTACAAAATTTCGCATAGTTAACACTCAATTAGAAGTGGAGAGTTATGTTTATTTTTTATTTTATAGAAAATAAGACTGAATGTGTCAATTTCCTTTGCATACAGTAAAGGAAAGAAGTAGAAGGATAGAGAATTTATGGGCAAAAGTATTCAGTAAGAAATTGTAAAATTTGAAAGAGGGGAAGAAATCATTATGTCAAGATAGATCTGTTTTTCATTTATACATGTAAGTATAGCTAATCACTAAAGTGATACAAGTAAGGCAATGAACTTCATTCTGGAGGTAGTGTTCCTGTGAATAAATTCTTATGGTATAGGTTCAGGTTGTTGCTGTAGCTAAGATTAAGAAATATAAGACTTACCTGATTGAAGTCAATGCATAAGACTCCTGTGCAGAACTATAGAAAAATCAAATGGCTCTTCCAAAATTGTGAGATTGCCCCATAACTTGATCTAAAGCTTTCTCTTCGAGTTGATTAAACGATAAAGGGTTGCTCAACATATATTCCCAACATATATACCCCAGTATTTTTTTGCAGAGAACAGTTTTGTCTTTGCCATGAATGACCACAGGGTGGCAACCTTAAAAAAAAAAAAAATGAAACCCCAAACCGTGAGCCCTTGTTAAACCTTGCTAAACAGAGGTACAGGTAAGGTGAGAGTTGGGTGTTGTGTGGACTTTGTCATGAGACGGCAAGTGTATGTGGGTGTAAGTGTGCCTGAGGATATGACCCAGCTTTAGTTTTTTGTATCATGTTTATGACTGCTAGCTTTGCTTAGGGATTTAGGAAGAGAAACGTGGTTCAGAATTAAATGTTTTCAGTCTTTATTCTGGTCCAAAAATTTTAATGCGACAGAAGGTAATATTTTATTCTGATAAGTGCAAGTGAAGAGTTACTGATCTTTTGAAAGCATTGAGGACAGGGGTGGCTGGCAGTTGGTGTGATTATAATAAAATATCATGTGGTGTTACCATGATAAAGGAAGAGAATTAGGAGCCAACTTAGTGCTAATAATACTACTAATCTGAAATTTTAGTTAATAAAATTAATACATGCGGCAAATAAATTGATTTTAGAGGTTTCAGTTGCAAATTATAAAGTAGATATTTTATTTTTCCTTTCTAGCATGGTCAAATTTCTTAAAGATTTTTTAAAAGCATAATTTATCTCATTTAGAACCATTTCACAACTGGTTTACATTTTCTGAATTCTTATTTTTAAAATAATGAAGTCCTTGAGACTTCAAAGAGCTTATATCTTGAGGTACATAGTTAACACCTGTTCAAGTATTGCAATGCGCTTATAAACCTGTACTATTTTCCATTCTAGAAATCGGTTAACAGAAGGCATGATAATTTTGTACTGGTGATGAGGTGACTTTAAACCTTGTTGATTAACCTGTGAATGGATTATAATCTGTTTTGCAAAGTAAGTTTGGCTGGGGGGTATCTGATCTCTAATTCACATGGTTTGCTTTTTGCTCCTTTATTGGATGATTTGGTTAATAAGTAGGAAGAGTTTCTGAATGAGTCACTGGAACTTTTAACTTTTCCAGAAGATGTAGGAGAATGTTTAATAGTAAAATATTTAGTACTTGAGCTGAATAAAGGTAAGACCTCTGAAGTTTTCTTCCATTTACAAAAGTATTTCAGTAAATCTGTGTGTCGTTCACCATAGTTGCTCATACAAAACTGAGAGAGGAAATATGACCAGCTGCATGTCAGACTTCATACCAATTTATTGTTAAGCACATCTGCAGCAAGGAATTGTTTGCACAATTACTACAAAGAGTAGCTAGCCCCCATAAGCAGTTCCTACAACTGTCATCTAACTTTTGCAAAGGCTATGTTAGCTCTTTTTACTTGAAGAAATTTAAGAACCTACAAATCAAGGTATTACAAAAATACTGTCCTTAAATGACTAAACTAAACCAGTAATTTGAAGCCTGTGAACTAAGAAGGAAATGCACCCAATAAATCTGTAAATGCATGACTACCCTATACTGCTGAATTTTCATGTATGAATTTCACCCTAATGGCATGCAGGCAGGACTGATATGCATGACTAGAGGAAAGCAATTGCTGTTCAGCTAGATATAAACATCTAATATTTTCTGTTGCACATTTTCTGTGTAGAAGCTTTAAGTCAAGATTTGAACTTTTGTGTTGTGCTAAGAGAATGTGCAGACTTTCCCTTTTAAGGTGGTGACAGCCACCGCAGATGTCCCAATTTATCACTTGGCTTTAACACAAATGTGACACGATCTCATTAAATTTCTGCCATGAGATTTTATTGCTTTAATAATTTTTTGCAATATTTATAGAATACTATGATGAATTATATTGAATTTTTCATATTATGCAATAAATAACATGACATAACAATAAATCAATCACATTTCAAAAAGTGCTAAAATTGCGTTGTCTAAAACTCTAGATCCAAGCATAATGAGGGCTCTTCTAAAATAAAAAGGAAGTTTATTAACTGAATATCTTCTATAGTAAACTGATTAATTTTGGCCTGGATTAAAAATGCCTTAAGTTACTGTCTGGAGTTTGGCAACTTTTTAAAAATAGAGTACTTTGTCAATGAGTATTATCTTCTTGTGGAACAGTTATGTAGAATGAATGCAGGAGTAGAGAATAAATAATCACTTGAGGCCTTTAGCTGAAATGATTCATGTTTAATGCTGACTTGTGTTTTGATTTTGTTGACTGGTAGTGACACCATCACTAGAATTGAAGGAGCAGGAAGGAGAGTATATGAACAGAGAGCAGAGCAGTCTGTAACAGCTCCTTTTTGTCTTAACCACCTTTTGAAGGAATTGGAGTTGCTAATTCAAGTGTTCTACGAAGCCCTGAGGAGAGCAGAAGAATAATTTTTTTTTTGAAGGATCAGAAGAATTATGCCAAATAGCTGTTAAGTAGTAAGAGTTAATGCCATATGTTGTAAAGGAATATGAGAAAAAAAAAGCTTGAATGAAAAAAGCAATCACAGATTATTTAATCTTCCAGGTTATTAATTTTTTCACTTAAAATATGGTTTCTATATGTCCAGCCTCCCCCACCCTCATATATTGAGTCATTGTAGATTGATGCTATAGTTATTTCTAAAATTGCAGCTGCTATTTGTATGAACATTTGCAACAGAGAGCAGGATGCTAGTGTGATAAGGATTATGCAACTACGTGCATAAATTCTACAAACACTACTGATGTAGATCCTTGACTTCTGTTGTAATCTAAGTACATGGTGAGAATAGGAAAGGATGCAGATGGACAAGGAAGTACAAAGAAATAATTAAAAAGTAATATCTATTTTAGCCCATCAGAGGCCTTATCAAATTAAAGTTTCTTACAGGCACAGAAGAATAATTTTTTTAAAGGATCAGAAGAATTATGTTAAGTTTGATTTTTTTTTTTGAGTGCATACAGTATGTCATTCAAGCATAATATGTAGTATTGTGCTTGTTTTCTAATACACAACAAATACATAAAGACTGAATATGGTCTCTGTGTAGAGTTGGAGCCTTTCTTAAAAGGTAAGAAATTTGAGGATAAAGCAATAATTGGGATTTCTGTGGTAGCCTGGGTTTAAAAATCAAAATATACTGAATTATGAAAGAAAATGACATCTTCCTGGTAATGTTAATTCTTCAACATTTTCAGTTGTATCAAACTGTTTATATTTTTAAAATGGAACATTTAACCTTTGGCTTATGGAACTGAAGGGGAGTGTGTTGATGTCATTCAGTTCTATATAATGTATCTCAGCCTCTAGTACAAGGGTACTGCTGCTTTCCTTCATGCTTCTGTTGTTGGATGTGTGGCACGTACTCTTCTACCAGTATGTGTGGGCAAGTGACTTCCATAAAGTGTACTGCTGTATGTAGTTTCACTGGACATCATGGCAAATACAGCTAAACTTGGAAATATAGCCTAGGCAGAGCAGAGATGGGAGGTCTAACTGCCTCTTTCTGAAAACTGATGAAATAGACCAAGTGGAAACAAAACAGTAGGAAGTTTCCAGATTTTTTGTTTAGCACATTAATGAGGTGTTTCAGTTTAGCTTTGCCAGTCTTGAAGTATACTAAGGTAAGAGCCAAATAGTTTTGCTTTTTTTAACATCGGAAGGCAGATGTCCCCGGAGTGATTATCTGAACACTAGCAAGTTTTAGTCCATGATCTGAATCTGGAGGAATAACCATGAAGTTTAGTACCCTACATCATGGTGCAGTAAAGTGGAGTTGGGGTCTCTGAGGCAGGCTCAGAACTGTGCTTTGGAGTGAGGAAGCATTTTACATTGTGTCTGATTTCTGGGTTAGAAAGTCATTATATATTAAGATCGCATGATCTTTTTACATAAAGAGAAGAGGATTCCTTACAAAACCCTAATTTCAACTGTTTTTAATTATTTTTTTGCTTAATTTGAGTACTAGACTGAACAGCTACCTCTAAGAAAAGAGAAGGAAAACACTCCAGTCAAAAAAGAACACTTGCTGCACAGTTGACTTTACTTACCCAGTTTATACCCTAGTGGAGACAAATATTACCAGAAGTAACTACTTAATTCCCTTCTTAGTTATTCTTAGTATTGGTGTATTTCTGATGACTGCTTTCAAGTTTCTGGGATGCTTAATATGCTTGCAAATCATCCTACACCCCGAAATTATTTCTGACAAGAGCAACCATTTGTTCCTGGAATATTGTATTGTGTCAGTTATTACAAGCCTATCTTGTCTCAAAAATCAAATGACTCAATTGAGCTTGTTGCTCTTGTTTTAGAAATGGTCACTATATTTGCACTCTTAATCATATCGTGATGCTAAATATTCTCTTTCTGCAAAACTTGTCATAGCTCCTTACTTTTTTCATTATTATTTTTTTTTAAATACTCTTCTATGTTTTAACAACTTGGGGAAAACATCAATTGTCAGTTGAGAAATTTGTTTCTTGTGATGTATCATCTACTTTGATCTGGCTTTTAATTGTCGGGATTTAAAAATAAAAATCAAGTATTTCCAAGTACAATGGGAAGGAAAATTAAGAGATTAAAAAGCTGGAGTAAGGTGTATTTTAAGGCTGATTCTAAATGAATAGTAGAATTTCCAGTGTATGAGTGCGTATACTCCTTCAGCTGTTGCTTTCCCTGGGCTGGTGAGGTTGGGTACCAACCCAGAGGCACAGCTCTTGAGCTGAGCTTTTCCCCTCACCATTGTTCTCTTGTCATTCCCCTATCAGTGCTTGAGAAGTAGGCAAGAAGTATTGGCATGACTTGAATATGAAGGGCTGCTTCAAATGGTTATGGCAGGCAATCAGCAGAGAAAACAAGCCTTCATGTTAGTTGACAGCTTAAAGATTTTTATCTTTTCTTGTAACAGGTTAGTGTTGTGTTCTGAAATTTTGTAGGTTTTTTTTGAAGATTGACAAAATAGGCCACAATAACTGCTCTGTCCTTTGAGAAATAACAGTAGAGCTAAAAGTTTGCTTGGACTTTGCATGTGAGGCTGTGTCATGATTCTCTGAACTACAAGTACATTTTCTTCCTTAGGACATACTTGGTTTCTTTTGCCTAGGCAGACAAGGTTATCAACTTTGCCCTTTTTGTATTGCTGCTGCAGCTTTTTCTTTCTTAAACCATTATACATCCAGTCTGAATAGTAAGGTTGCTTACAGTTAATAACAATGTATTTTATTTACCTTAACTTGGCATAGTTTTCTTCTTGGCTCATTTTAAAGAGCAATAGGACAATGAATTGGTAACTTCCTTCTAGTTCAGTCAGCAATTGATTTCCACCCATTTTTTTAATGAGGATAAATGAATCATGGTAGTGGTACTAATTTAATTAGAGGTATAGGAATTCTTAGTTCTAAGATTTACCATGAAGAGTATTCATTCTTTCAGTATTCAGTTCTTTGAGAGAGACATGTTTTATATATGGTTCTATGTTTGAGGAAATATTTCAGTTCCACTGGAAATAATGACATTTGAATGAATAATAATATTAATCTGATTCCAAGTATTCTGGCTTTCTCTGAATTGCTTTTTCAGGTACGACTAAATTTCAAGTTCGGATAAATTCAAATAAGAGTTCACTAAGTATTTTTTGATACTTCAATTTGAGTGTTCAATTTATAAGTATTGATGGCAGTGGGTCCCAAATGGGTCTGGTCTCCCCAGGGAGCCAGCAAGGGGAATAGCTCTACCAGCTTCCATACCATTGCAAGTGCTAAACTTAGAATTTGTATGTGCACATTTTAGTCATTATCTGCTTACACCTTTCAAAAATGACCTTTTAGTAATCTTATCAATAATACAATAAGGAAGTAAGCTCTTCTGCGAGAAACTAAGATCTGCTTGAAAAGCCATTGGAAATGCTTGAATACTTTGATTTTTAAGAATAATGTGTTTCACAAATATTTACATTATCTAAGCAATATTGATTTTTCTGCATGATGAGGTGTTTTTCATAGTGGTCATTTGAGAGACAAATGATTCTGTAAGACCTTGAAAGGTCACTTAATGCAGAATGTGCATCTGTACAATTTATACTTCAATTAATATCCTGAATCGTAGGAGACAACCTAGTTAAAAATCGCTGTGGTTTCATGCCAAAATCCATAACATAACATTCCTTTTTCTCTGCATAACATAATTTTATCTGGAGAATGTATTTTAGTAGATGAAGACATCAGAATGTCTTTGGATGATAGTCTGGCAGTAATCCCATATATTTGCTATAATTGTATTATACAGTTGTCACTGTGTTTTGGATTGGGAAAAAAACAAAACAACAACAACAAAAAACCACCACCACTGCCAAACTAGCCTTACTTTTGGAAGGCTTTCTTTGCTGCCTTGTAGCTTCCCTGGGGAGAATTTAATGGTTCTGAAAGGATATAAATGTAGTCAAGTTAAAAAAAATGTATATACAAGTTGGGAACTGCTCAGGCCTTTTTCTTAAAGATTCAGTTCTTTCCCAGACTGAGAAATGCTGGAGCTTCATACAGCTGGAGTTGGGATGTGGTAGATGCATACAGGGAAGTTGATGCAACTCTTGCAAACCTTTGTCTTAAATTGTTGCTGTGTAGTACAGCAATAATCAAGGATGTTAACACATTGATTCTTCCCTTCCAGATTGCTATAATGTTTTCTTATAGCCTTAAAGGAAGTTAAATATATATGTAACAGAAACAAGGGTAGAAAAAATAATTATAAAAATGAGAAGTAAAAGTAGCTTTTCGATTTCTCTCTACATGTTGGTTTAAACAAGAGAGAGTTATGCCCCTAAATTATCAAAGGATTCCTGCAAATCTAATCCAAACTGCATGAGTTAACAGTATTTTATAAATCTTTCAGTCTCTTTAAAAAAAATAAAAAGATGAAAAAGATGCCTAGACTGATCAGTAGCCTAATGCACTTACCCTTGGGAATCCTAGAGTATCACTTTAAATGATTAAGTAATGGAAAAAGAGCTTAATCTCTTACAGCTTGTCTACAAGTAAGGAAGATCAAAGACAGAGTGATCAGGTTTGCCAGCTTTGCTGCTCTTTTGAGACTAGGAAATTAAAACAGTTCTGCGTAAACTTAGATTTGTAGTCCTGTCCTGAAGAAATACATTTGTAAGTATATGGGAAGTTGAAGAGAACAATTTGTCATATCTCGAGAGAAAAACTATTACCTTCTTTAAGAACTAATACATCAATTTACAAAAGCTCTGTCAGCTCTGTGAGATAAGCCTCAGGATAGCACTGGCTGGAATTTCTCACCAGGAGTTGTTTTGCTTGAGCGTTTATATCTGCTGAAGAGGCAGCATGCAGACATGGTGCTACATGCCTCTGTGGCTCCAAGTCCACCTTTTAGCTCTGGGCCCCCTCATTTTGCAAAGTGCACTTGGAAATATCCCTCCTAGATATGTAGTGGCTACTCAAGGAAACAGATACTCTTGTGGTGTACAGTGATGATGAAAATGGATTCATGGGGTTTCTGGTTTCCCCAACTTTCTTTAAGGGTAGTTGATCTGATGCCTGAGACAGACTTCCTTTATAAAATGTGAAATCAACTCAGTCTGTTAGGGTGGGATCATCGCTCAAGGAGCCACATGGTCATTTTTATGTTTACTAATACAGTTAACATTTTGCTTTTTCTTCCATTTTGTCTTCTAATCCTTCACATGCAGATTTACTATTTATAGTGCATTTTTAATGCACGTTAGATACTTGCACTTTGTTTTCTATGTTATCCCAGAAATCCAGTTCTGCCTAGCAAAAGTAAAAGAAATGACCTGTAACCAGTTGATCAGTAAAGGAATTGATGTTTATATCTAAATTGAGTGAAAACAAAGCTCCATCCAAGTAAAGGCAAATTTCAGCAAAGCAAGCCTGGTCAGCACCAGTAAGGAGCCCTGGGGAGCACTGTACAAAGCCTGTAGCCTGTTACTAGCAGTAGTAATACTCAAGTCAGGGCTGTCAGCACTGGGCAATTGCAGGTTTTCAGGGTTACACAGCCTGAAGTACTTGATGGCTTTGTGTTATGTTACATGAACACGAAAACCTACTCTTAGAAGTGCTTGCAGGAGAGCTTACGTTAAGTCTTGCTGCAATACCTATGATTGCAGATTCCATTATTTTAATACCTGAAAAGCTTGTTGTGTGGTGGTTTGTGTGCAGAGCTTAGTAAAGACACAAGTCTGACCTGTGCTGGTTTTGTAGAATATGGTGCTAGCTTGGGTGTAACAATATTGTGCCTTGCTGTCCTGCGTTCACGTAGCTGAGAAGTAGGAAGATGTATACACTAGCGGAGAAGAGCTTTGTGGGAACAAATCTTCACTTTCTCGGGGCAGTGGCCATGCCTGGGCCTGGGAGTGAAGCATCTGGGGTTCTGGACCCCAGGCTCTGAACCAGTGTGCCATGCAGAGCATCAAGAGAAACACTGGCTGCTAGCACAGCATGGATGTTCACTAATAATCTGGTCCAACCAAGTCATTTATGTGCTTCAGTGTAGCTATCAGCAGGTGGTGCTGGTGTATATGGCTGTTACTTTTTAATCTGAGTAATTTCTGATTTGTGGGGGGAGGAACTGTAGTGGTGTTCAAGTGCTATGTTATTTCTGGTGTAATAAAAGCTAGGAAGCACTGCTGTGTGAAATGCAGGGCAGTTTACTTCAGAGCCCAGAGCTTGTCTCTGTTTAAAATACAGCCTTGAGGCAGAGGTGCATATTGAAGAGTAAGCATTGGGCAAAGGCTCTTGGAAATCTTGCAGATCTCCAGAGGGTGTAATTTCCACATGAATATATGTGAAACCAAAGAAAATGATACTTGAGAGATAATTAGATTCATATTCATGGTGTTGCCCTCTATTGTGAAGATGGCTTGCAAAGCCTTGAAATGTTTTTGCTCAAAGAAGAGGTGGCAATACCTTTGGGGGGAGGGGGGGAGAAAGGACTATGTGAGATGTTGGTCCATGGTCTGGTCCAAGGTCTCAATCTTTCTGCTCATAGACACCTATGCGGTCATATACAAATTTAATTAACAGGAGAATCAATGTAAATCTATTAATGTAGAGGTTTTCTGAATCTGTCTTTATTTGCATACTTGAGAGACTTTCAAATGTTGCTGTTTTAGAGAATTTAGTAGTTATATGGTTTCATGGTATCAGCTAGTTTAGTTATGAAAAAAAGTGTTTGAAAAGGCAAATATTGCAGTTCTTGTGGATCTGAAGGTGATTTTTTTCCTTAAACAGGAGAAAAGAGTGAGTATAATTTTACAATGAGCAAGAGAAATTGATGTGCTTGCTCAAAAAAAAAATCGCATTTTTCATATCTAAGTATAGTTGAATAGCCTTAGCAAAAACATGTGGAGATTCCAACTGTTTAATTTTAAAAAGAATTTTATAGAGAGTAAGACATGATATTTATAAGCAATTCTTGAAACACCTGTTGAGTTTAAACAACTTAATGCAATCATTTAGAACTGGTATTTTTCAAATAGCTAATAATCTGTGCTGGATATTGCTATTAGTTTGTAACTTAGACTTTTCAAATCCATTACCACAAAGTTGTATATTTAACTTTAATTGAAATGATTGAGAGAAGCAAACCAAAGGAAGAAGAGCTCTAAGAAATACCTCTGATGTATTAAAAAATTGGAAACAAAGTACCTGTTCCTAATACAAAGGAGCACAAATTTTCATTAGATATGGCAACAGTAGTCATAGAATGGCTGAAAGGGACATGTTCACAGTTGTTTCTCCAAGGCAACTCTGTGCAACTCCATTTCTTAACATAAAGAGTGACTCCACTGCCCCTGCTTCCCAGTCTGTCTCTTCTGAACGGCTTGTCTCTTTAAATCACCGTGTTCCAGTTCATTCCAGTTCATTCATGTCCTGTGGTTCCAGTCAGGTCATAATTAATTATCTAACTGCATCATGATCTCCAATTCCTCTTGCTTGTTACTTATGTTGCATGCATTGGTGTAAAGGAGCTTCAGTTTCACTATTGACCTCCTCACCTTTTGGCAGGAGCCCTCTCTAGTTTGTTTGGGATGACTGGATGTGGATCTAAAGTGCTATTTCATTGCTCTTCCACACTTTGTATCCAGAATCCAGACACCTGAATATAATACGCATATGAGCACATGTTTAGAGACTATTTCTGTTCTCCATTCTCCCCTCTCACATATACACATCAGATTGACTGCGATTTAGAGGTCAGATGCCCAAATACAACTGAATTCCAACAGGTCTCTTTTCTAACTAGTTTTCAGCTTAAGGTTACTATGCTTTCCGCTGTGCTATTATCTCACTCTTCCTGTAGAGTGACATTGATTTCCTATGTCAGTCATGCCAAGGCTACCAACTTTTAATGTGATTTCACTGTGTTTGACTTCAAAACAAGGAATCACGTTACTGGCAATAATGAAAAGATGTTAATACTGCTCATTCAGCTGCAACAAAATCACACCTCCTGCATGCTGTAAAAAAAAAGAAAAGTGGGCTTTTATTTTAATATCTAAAGTACACTTAGAAAGCACAACAAAGAACACCATAGAAGATGTTTGCTTCACTTTTTCCTGTCATAGCATATTCTACAATTCACTTTGTTATCTAAAAATTTGTCTGAGGCCATAAAAGACAAGTATTTTCAAAGTTTTCTTTAATGAAAACAATTCATTCCTCTATGTAGGAAGCTATTTTATTGTTGGCAAAATCCAGTTCAGTTAAAATTAAGAGAATGTAAAATGTCAAATTTAATCTGATTCTGGAATACAGAAGCACATTTAACTTAGTATTGGAATTTCATTTTCATAAATGGATTGAATAATACACATTGAGTTGTAGGCATAAAAGTAAAAATATTCTAAAAAAAGTATCCCTGTTGAAATAACCAATAAATCCATGGTTCAGGTCCCAGGGTCCATCATCATGCAGTTCAATGGCAACTGGCTTAGAGGTGAATTAGTACTTGGCTATTATTTTGGAGGCTGAGCAATTGAATTTAAAAATAAAATCCTGTAGCCTGTACAAAAAAATGTGGTAAGGACTTTAAAAAGAAACTATGAACCTTCTGTGAAATTTGTTTCAAGTCCTGTTAACAGCCATCTAAGTCATTCAAGGCACAGAGGACCAGGGTTATGTATCTTCTTTTGAATAGAATGGAGAATTTACTAGTGTGTTGCCTTGCATTTCAGAAAAACTTTAACTAGTGGGATAAAGTCACGTTAATGTTCTTTCATATGTGAGCTGTTCTGCCTAATGCCAAGTATACAAATATTACTGAGAAAATATGAGTTTTTTAATAGCCAAAGATTACTGCAGCAATCTGAGTGGCAATGTACCTTAACTCCAACTTTCTGCTGCAGTGATTATTTGGTATTCATATTAAATATTTGCTTTTTACATGAAACAGAATAGGATTTAAAAGTAACTGCCCAAACACTTTCTTCTTTATAATGGTGTATACCGGGGTGCTCAGAGAGATTGAGTCTCCATCCTCAAAAATATCCCAAACCCAGCAACCAGATCCAGGTTCGAACCCAGTTTTCACAGGCTGCATAGCCTGGCAGTTTTTTTTCCTCTACCTCCTTCCACTCAGCCTTGCTCAGAAGACTTATGTAGACTTTAACACTGATGACCACTTACTGTATTATGTATAGAAGGCATGCCATAAAGAACTGTAAAGGCATTTCACAGTGTATGCATTCTTTTTATAGGGGAATACTCCATTTAAACATTCAGTTGAACAAAATTTAGGTAGTAATTAAAAGTGTTTAACCCACATAAAAAATTTTATGTAGGTTATACAATTAATTTTATTACAGAAATTGCATTTAGCTTAAGAACTGATGACCTTATCTTAATGCACTAATGTATTTTTCATTAAAATGAAACATCCTGTTAGCCAGGCAATAACCAGCAAGAAAGGAAGAGATGGAAAAGGTCCACAATATACCATGTACAACATCTGTCTTGGAGGAAAAAAAAAACAGCCAGTAATGCAGCATTTTTCAATTTATTACTGTGTCAGATTGGAAAGTTTAAACTGTAATTAAATGGATGGGAACTACTAATACACTGTCATTTTACAACTTGGATGGCTTCTACTGCTGAGCTGTCCTACCTCCAGTAAATTACAGCTGTTGCTTGGGTTTTTTATGCAGGTTTTTACACATGGGATATATTAATCATCAAGGAAGATTGTTAAAATGCATTTCCAGACATAGGAACAGCCAATATTTTTTCTGTCAAATCTAGCTTCTACCTGTTTTACTAAAACACTATGTATTTTTGGGGGTTTCTTGTATTTATGTTGTATGCAGACAACAACATGTGTCTTGCAGATGAAGTTATCTAAATGACTGAAAATAACTTTGTGGAAGAGTGAATATGCGAATAATACATGTGTATAAATACCTGATAAGGCAGTAAAGAAAAGGGATTTTTTTGTCATGAGATGGTTTCTGAAGTACAGCAAATAAAAGTATTTTAAGTGTTTAGGAGCTAGCTATTTTTTAGTGACATTATACTATGACTAGGGGAAACTTTTTGTATGTATCAAGTGGGTAGTGTTTGTGGATTTCATACAGAACTTCAATCAAGGTCATGTACTCTTAGATAGTGCACAAACAGAGGCTAATGGGGTTAAGATGACATTTCCTTTTTTGAGAGATTGTTTCACTGTTTTTGATGGGAGGTAAAAACATGTTTAAGAAAATATTTTCTAGTGTTTGCTCATTCTTCTGTCATTGTGGAGAAATACTGTTGTGGATTAGTTTCTTGTGCCTAGCTACTAATAGTGTTTGCTCTTTAAGTGTGAAGAGAGAGGTCTTCTGTAAGCATATTTTTCTTTTGAATTTTCCACAATGATTCTGGAAAACTGAAAACAAATTTTGCCGCATCTGTTCAGAAGTAGTGAAATACTTTGTGCTTCTATAGATTTTCACAAGTATGAACTACAGAAGACTATTCTGTGTGAATGACCACTGGGCTGAGATTATATTGCAGGGAATCTGTGTAGGTTCCTCACACCTTGCTCCTGCTGGGAGGGAGAGAGGAACTGAGGCAATCCAAGTTTTTCCTCTTTGGTGTGTCTGCAGTGAACAAAAAGTATGTACTCCTGTGTTAATTAGGACTGATGATATTAACAGAATATAAATGAGAATATGATGAAAGGACAGTTAATCTGAAATGTTAATGTGAATCAAGACTCGATCAAAGTTACTAAATATAAATTCTCTATTTGGTTAATCACTTTCTGTTATTGTGTATATCTGGATTATTTTTAGCAGCTTAATTGCCTCTGAAAAAGTAATTGTGATTGGCCACCAGTGAGTAGTAATTGTAACTGGAAGGCAGGTGATGCAACAGAGAGATTATGCAGGAACAACTGCTCTTGTTTTATTTTGTTTTGCCGTAAAGAAACAAGAATAAAAATTAGAACAGTTGTGGTCAGACCAGGTTGGCTCCTCCATAGTAACTATAGAGGGAGCCTGTACTCTATCTAGGGAAATATGCCCTGTTCTGCAGTGAACTGAGAAGAAATACGTGCACTCGTACTGGCATGACAACCTGAACCCCCCGGGTGACTTCCAAACTTATGTAATTGCAGGACCTGAATGACATTAATCATTCAACCACAAATTTAGTTTCAAACTAAAGTAGTATTTGTCTTTCTTTCAACAAATACACCATCCTTGAATACCTAATTTCAATTGTTTGTTGGGCTTTCAGAGAAAAGATGAACACTGTATAAAAGAAAATACACTGAAATAAGAAGCCAGCCTCACCTGCCGAGTTCAATGGGTTTACTTTTAGTGAATAACCATTTTTTCCCCTGATTTTAAAAAATATTTTTCCATTGAAAGTACTCAACTCTTTTAATGCTTTTCATGCTTACACACTGAGGAATCCCACAGTACATCTTTATATAGTGACCTTAGCCACTTTAGTATTGACCCAAATTTTTGATGTTTTGCTTGAATTTAAGCTTTAAAGTCCATAGCACTAATACCCAGGAAGCCATACACAATATGAAAGGAGAACTTCATCTGTGTGCTGTTTGGATTACATATAAAGATGTTTCTTTTTAAAAATGAGCAATGACCTTCTTATATCACTGTCTGTCTGCCTCAGTCTGGAGGTAACAGAAGCAGGTGCATATGAGGAAGAGGATGTAAAAGCTTTAAATGGATGCTTTCTTGTAGGATTCAGTACTCAGAGGTATTGAGAAAGGGTGCTTTGATTTCAAATATTTCCTTAACATTGCAGTGGAGTGGAAACTGGCATGGGAAACGGTCTTGATAGTAAGACAGAGAACAAATGTGCTATTTTGCAACTTCTTTTGTCAGGCCAAGTCTTTCAAAAGATTTATCAGATAACACAGTAAAATCTACATGTGGTGTTATGTTTTGTGCCTTCCTTTCGCAAAAATCACTTAGTGCTTAAAGAAACTCAACCATAACTGGTTTAGATACAAAGCAGAATACAAATGTCAGTTATGCAGGACTGCATCACTTTGCCACACAAATTCTTAACAGGATTCGTGTAAGTTTGCAGATGACACCAAGCTATGGGGTGCTGGTGATAAGTTGGAGGGGCAAGATGTCATCCAGAAGGACCTGGACAAGCTGGAGAGGTGGGCTGAGGGGAACCTCAGGAGCTTCAACAAGACTAAGTATACAGGGTCCTACACCTAGGTCGGAACTATCCCCACTGTCAATACAGGCTGGGGGATGAGATGATAGAGAGCAGCCCTGCAGAAAAGGACTTGGGGGTGCTGGTGGATGAGAAGCTGGACATGAGCACACAGTGCACGCTGGCAGCCCAGAAGGCTAATCGCATCCTGGGCTGCATCAAAAGAAGTGTGGCTAGCAGATTGAGAGAGGTGATTCTGCCACTTTACTCTGCTCTGGTGAGACTTCATCTGGAATACAATGGAACTCTCAATACAGAAAGGACATGGAGCTGATGGAGCGGGTCCAGAGGAGGGCCACGAAAATGATCAGGGGGCTGGAACACCTCTCCTACAAGGACAGGCTGAGGGAGCTGGGATTGTTCAGCCTGGAGAAGAGAAGACTTTGGGGGGACCTACTAGTGACTTTCCAGTACCTGAAGGGAACTTACAAGAAGGCTGGAGAGGGCCTGTTTGCAAAGGCCTGGAGTGAAAGGACAAGGGGCAATGGTTTTAAGTTGGAGAAGAGTAGATTTAAAGTGGACATTAAAAAGAAGTCCCTCACCCCGAGGTTGGTGGAACACTGGAACAGGTTGCCCAGGGAGGTGGTTGGGGCCCCATCCCTGGGGAGGCATTCAAGGTGAGGCTTGCCAGGGATCTGGGCAATCTGATCTGGTTGAGGATGTCCCTGCCCACTGCAGGGGGTTTGGACTAGATGACGTCCAGAGGTCCCTTCCAACCCAAACCGTTCTATGATTCCATGCTAGAGAGGAACGGGTTTTCACTGCCTATTCTTCCATCTCATATTCATAATGGATTAAATGCTAGTTCATTAAAGGGATCCATTTAGGCCTGTTGATTTCTTACTCTAATTCACTTTGTGGGCTGCCAGAAAGGAGAAGAAAAAATATTCTGTTCAAGGTGCACTCTACAGTGGGGATGAGGAGCATGGCAAATTAACATCCAAAATGTCCCTGGAAATTTTAGTTACTAAAGTTACTAAAATATCAATGCATTAGTCAACTCCTGTGTGAGATTTCAAACAGTCTAAGGACTAGAAAGGTCTTTTTAGTGAGAAAGCAATGAAACAGATATTTTATGCCTGCCATTTCACCAGCTCTTTGTTTAGCTGGAATAAATCTGTATGAAATGGCATCATTTAAAGGACTACATAATCTGTGGGTGTTGATGATGAATTTTTAATTTGAGAAAGACTGGCTTTTTACAAAATAAGCTTCATAATCTAAGATGTAATGACTACAAATTGCTGTTTTAAATGCCAGGGCTGTGGCTTCATTATTTTTTGCACATTAAATAACGATTTTAATAAAAGTCTGGAATTCATGTTCTCTTGTGAAAGCTATTACCTCTCAGCTACTGGCTTATACCTCTTTGTCTAGAGGGCAAAGTGAACAACATCTCATATTTTTCTTAGGCACTATATGAAAGCATTCATTTCCTTCTGATGCTTTGATGGAGCTCTAGTGCTGTGGGGCAAGTTAATACAAAATGATCACATTTTCAATCATAATCAATATAGCTGTATGACTGGACATCTATTTTTCATTTTAGCATTCAGTAAAGCTGAATGGTGTGTGAATTTTCTGCAAAAGCATCCTTTTAAGTAGGGATGGAAATAGCATTTTTAGCAGGAGACCTAGTCACTTTGTTATTACTGCAGTTGCCTCCCAGCAAAGAAAGATCTTGATGTGTTTTACTACACACACACACATTTTCCCTTATTGCTTACCTGTTGCATTTGAATAAATCAGATACTTGCCATTTTACTTAAAAGAAAACAAGTAGCTATTGATTTCTTGAGTTTTTTGTGGAATTATTTTTTGCTATTTCAGTTGCCCTATCTGATCTTCGGCTTCTCACACCAGGGTGATAGAAGCAAAAGCTGAAGACCCACACAGGCTGCCTTTCATTATTGAAGGAAGAATGATGGAAGGAAAGAAAAATGTGGTTTTCTTACAGAAATTTGTTAAAGCATCTGTTTGTGTGATTCTTCTAAGAGACCAGACACGGATATTTGGATATTAATATAGATGGTAGTTTATATACTAGAGAGGAAACTTATATGAGAAATGTGCTATAATAACTTCTCCTGTTAATAGTTTCCTTATCAAGTACTGTACCTCTGATAAAGAGAAACTAACTTTATTTTACTGGTAGTTTGGATACTGCTCCAAAGGTTTACAGAAGCACCAAAAATAAACAAAACCTAAATCCATACTTCAACTGACAGAATGTTCTCATGTGAGATAGAATCATAGAATGGTTAGGGTTGGAAGGGACCTCTGGAGGTCATCTAGTCCAACCCCCTGCAGTGGGCAGAGACATCCCCAATTAAGTCAGGTTGCTCAGAGCCCTGTCAAGCCTCACCTTGAATGCCTCCAGGGATGGGGCCTCAACCACCTCCCTGGGCAACCTGTTCCAGAGGTACTTTGAAACAACTTTCAGGCTAAGAATCTTAAGAATAAACCCTATTTTGAAAAAAAACCCTATAATTGGGTTTGCATGGCAAGGTCTTGGTAGCAGGAAGGCTACAGGGGTGGCTTCTCACAGAAGCCACTGGCAGAGTCCATACTAGCTGGCTACAAGATGGACTTGCTGCTGGCAGAGGCTAAACCCATTAGCCATTGTGGTAGTGCATCTGGGATAATGTATGTAAGAAAGAAGGGGGGAAGGGAGAGTAGGACATGTGGAACAACAGCCAGGAAGAGGAGTGACAATGTGAGGAAAAACAACTTTGCAGGCACAAAAGTCGGCACAGGAGGAGACAGAAGAGGTGCTTCAGACACTGGAGCAAAGATTCCCCTGCAGCCTGTGGGGAAAGACCATGGTGAAGCAGGGCTGTGGAGGACCTCATGCCAGAGCAGGTGGATGCCTGAAGGAGGCTGTGATCCTGTGGGAAGACCAGGCTGGAGGAGGTTTGCTGACAGGACTTGTGATCCTTTGGGGGGCTCGCACTGGAGTAGTCTGTTCCTGAAGGACTGGATTCCATAGAAGACACCCATTCTGGAGCAGTTTGTGAAGAACTGTAGCCTGTGGAAAGACAGTTGGAGAAGTTTATGGAGAACTGCCTCCTGTGAGAGGGACCCTATGCTGGAGCAGGGGAAGGGTGTGAGGAGTCTTCTCCTAAGAAATAAGGGAGAGGCAAAGTGTGATGAATAGACCACAACCCTTATTCCTTGTCTCCCTGTGCCACTGGAGTGGAGGAGGTAGAGAATATTGGGAGTAAATTTAAGCCCAGTAAGAAGGGATGGATGGGGGGGGGGAATTGTTTCAAGATACTGGTTTTATACCTCATTATCCTACTCTGATTTAGAGCTAAATTAAACTAATTTCTCCTAGTTGAGTCTATTTTGCCTGTGACAAACATTTATTGAGAACGTAGTAGGTTGTTCCTATTAAGTGGTCAAGAATCAGAGTATGTTAATGTGATATTTTAATCTCGCAGGAGAACAAATAGAAAAAGCATCTCTTCAAGAATAAAAATGTTTGTTCTTTGAGGGGACAGAAATAATTTTCAGTAATAGAATAAGTTAAACTGAAGATCTTTAAAATGTCTTTTATAGACTTAAGTTTAGAAGCAATCAGTTGTACAACTCCTGTTCTTGTGTTGATTGGAGGATCCTACTACAGATAAGAATAGGAGATTGATCTCCTGAATTTCTGCTATGAAATGTGTAAATAGGAGGCAGGTGAACAGAAAAATGAGGTTTAAAAATGAAAAAGGTGTTTGATTTATAAAAACTGATGTTATTTTTTCATCAGTTTCCAGGGATATAGAACTTGAACCTCAGCTTTGATTGAACAGCACTGATATGGCAACTGGCCACTAAGAACAATAGTGAACTGATTCTGCTTTTTAGCTGCTTTTTGACAGCAATGATAATTACTAAACCTTTTTTTTTAGGTCTGTCAGAGTCACCATTTTTTTAAAGTAGTACAATGATAAACTGTCAAATTATTTTAGTAAAAGATTTTTAAAATTTGAGTAAACAATTAAAAGTATTGACCAATTCAGAGAACAGCAGATGCCAGAATCATGTAATTATAGTACTGAGGACATTGTGAAATATATTATGCAAGATAAGCCTTACTTGGAAAGTTCTATTTCTGGCAAGAATTCTTGTTTCTTCACAGCATTGATGTGTAAGATAATTCTAAATTACAGTAATACAAAGATACGTAGAGATGAGGAGCTGAGTGAAAGGGGAATAAACAACTTTGTTCAGTTTTGGTATTCTGAGAACTCTAGCTCATGTGAAAAAGCAGGTGTGAAGAAGCCGCTTTTTGTCTCACTATATAAGTGGGATGTTTAACTTCTATTGCAGCTGCAACTGTCTGTAAGGTTGCCTTGCCTTCCACTACCTGGAGTTCTGAGCAGGCTTTATGGTTTGTCCCAAAGGCACTGCAACTGATTAGTCTTGAACAAGGTGTGTGATATTTTTGCCTCATGGAAGTGCCATAGGGTTTCCTAGTTGCATGAATTTATGTTGCAAGGAAGAGGACAGGCAAACTGGAATGGATCTGACAGCCTGAGAGATGTACATTGCTTCACCAATAGACCAGCAGATGCTTACATGTAAAGAAGTGGTATTTGTAAATTTTGCCCCTTCTTCAGAATGCTTCCATCTGCCAAAACAGCGTGACCCTCCTGTTATCTGGACTGCGTATCAGACAGCTGTCTCCTCTTCTGGCCTATCTTTCTGCCAGAATAATGAAGTGGGTCCTTTCGAGGCCAGAGGAAAAGAGGTCTTAAAAACTCATTCTTGTCAGAATATAGTTGGTTTTCTAGCCTATATTTACTATGCTCTTCATTTGTTTGCTTTACTTAGCTAGTAAAGAACTGAAGTGATAGACAAGCTTTTCATGAGGTATGACAGATTAAGCACCCTCACATTAAAAAATAAATAGATTAGAATGCTTGACAGCAAGATATGGAATTGTTTTTTATTCTGAGGTAACTGGAGATCTAGCACTCTTATCAAATGCAGATGACCGCTGATTTGTCACCCTGAAGATGTAATTATTCATTGGTTGCCATCTGCAAGCATGGCTAAACCTTTCAACAACTGTCAGACACATCTAACTCTTGTTAACTACAAGACTGACTGTGGGATCACTTAGTTCTTAAAGGCTGCTTTCCATGTTCTCAATTACATTCATTTTGTTGGTAGTTTCCTAAATTAAGGATCCAAAATGATTCTTTAGCGAGAAAGGAAGGAGCTGAAACATCGCACAATGAATTTTCTAGTAATTTTACTTTTACTTTTGCAAGTAACACACAGAAACCCTTGAGTCCAGTGTTCTCCAGAATTCGACATGTAACAAAGTTCTGTGGTGTGGCTGTGGTTTTTTTCCTTTTTTTTGGTTGTGTTTTGTTTTTTTCTAGAATCTGTAAGTTGGGTATATTGAAAGAACACAGTAGTTATCAAAAGCTACTCAAACTGAGAAAAGACTGGTTATGAAAATTATGGAAGGAAATCTAGGTTGGTGAAGTGCTGTTATCAAAAACACGTTTTGAGCAATTGCATACAGAATGAGCAGAGTCTGGATGCTAAGGTATGCAAAAAGCAATGTTACCTATGGGAAATCACTGGGAAGCTGTCTTCCTTTTGTGAGGTTGGTGCAGCCTTTGGGTTTTGAAGATCAGTACCATTGGTGAAAGATACTTTTTTTTGTTTTGCTGGACAGCTTTACTTTTGTTCCGCAGAGCTCTCAACATGCTTCCCAGCATAAATGAATAGGTGCATTTAAGTACTGTCAGTGTTTGGTTCATATTCTTACTGTGAAAAGTCTGCAGTTGTGCTTCTGGTCCAACTGGGCTGCACTGGTGATCTTTCTATATAGGTGGAAAATAACATATTTGAGTCTGTTGGCCAACNACAGAATGAGCAGAGTCTGGATGCTAAGGTATACAAAAAGCAATGTTACCTATGGGTATATTTGCAGAATAATTAGATGATGAGTTTGCCTTGAGTTGCTTATCATGCTGATGACTCATCTCACAAGGCATGCTTTACATACTGTGAAGGAGGTAAATTTAATGTTTATCTAATTTTACTCTAGAAAAATTATTGTCTTTATTCCTTACTGCATTACGGCCACATGTCTTGGTGGATACTTGAAGTTCAGGGACCTGTCTAGCTACTATGAGTGAACCTTGGAGAAGTAATTTCATTACAGCAGTGGTTTAACCCCCTTTCCACTAGATAGCAATGTGTTTTTCTAGGAAGGATTGTTCTGCTCTGAAACATCTGGCAACTTTGAGGCACTCTGAGGTGAACTCTTAAATGAGGATAATATTTATTTCACAGATAGAATCAATTGGAACTGATTCAAATATATTGTTTCCATGACTGTTATAATTCTTACATTACTGAATATACAGTAGCTGACAGGATTGCACTGGTATAAAGAAGTCTGTGAAGGTAGACAAAACTAGCATCATTAACATGTAGAAAAACCTTAAGCATCCTTTCAAATCCAATGCTCTTGTCCCCTACAGCAGCATTCATTAATGAACTTCACCTTAAAATCCATTTTAATATTCTTATTTAATTTTGTTTGCACACTGGTCATGATTTGAAACAGCTTTTTGGGATTTACATGAGCTTTTATCTTTTGGAGAGCTTACAGAGGTTCTCCCTTGTTCTCTTTTTTGGTCTTCTCTCTGTTTCTCTCCACATCTATCCTCATTTCCAGTAGCGAAGCATGCTATTCTTCCCCCCCTTCCTCCTCCCATTTCAGTTCTTTTGCAGCAGTAACATACCTGGGACTCATACCCTGTCTTTACCCTTGGCATGTGGATGTTCCTTTACAGCTGTAAATCACACTTTAAAAGTTTTATCTACCGCTACCCACAGATGACTCTCTTCTGCAGTGTATTACTACTGAATCTATAAATAAGGGAATAAATCACTGGTTTCCAACCTGCAAAGAACATGCCATGGCATATGAAAATATATCAATTTTTAATTCATTTCTGAAGGTGACCTAGAAGCAAATAATCACGATGCAAGTAAAATAGAAATATGCATACAATACAGTCCCTGATGAAGAATTATATTTTAAGAGCTTCTGCAGGATTTATGATTTCATATTTATAATTTGCATATGTTCTATATTTGTTTTGAATTTAATATGCTGTAATTTCGTGGTCATGTAAAATTCAGTGGGTGCTGCTGCCATCTCGTGGTCAATATCTAAAAACACTGATCTCAAAAATTACATCTGAAGTTTAAGTGAGGTTTTTAAGGTCTTCACTGCTAAAGCTGAATTTAAAATTCCCAAGCACTTCAACTCTCCGTATAGGACCCCATATATTGGACAGATTGGTGTTTGTGTTCAGATTCACTTGAACTTAACATGAAAGACTAGCACTGCTTAACTATTCTTTTTAACATGACGGACTTCAGTAGAAATGTTATGGCGATTTACTTAAAAATACGTGCACGTCTAGATTTTGAAATCAAATTTTTTATTGTCCTTTGCATTTGCAAAAATTAAAGCCATATGGAGCCTGGTGGAACCTTTCCAAGAGAATTTGTGATTTATGGTCATTCCCTGTTTCCTTTCTCCCCACCCAGCAGGCTTATTCTCTTTACTTCCTTCTAATATTTGTGCTTAAAAATGTCAGCAGGGTAAGATTGGTTTAATCAGTGAGATCTATTTTGAGTAGGAGCTGATTGAACTTCCTGGTTAATCTGTCCATTTTCATTATAATAAAGTGACTTTCAGTTTCATAGTGAATTCAACTAATCCAAATTAATGCCACAAACCTCGATTTTCTTAGATGTGTGATCTCAAGTGTGCCTAAAATGTGTTAAATCTCAGAAAACTTGTATGAAATGGTGTGTTTGCTTTCCTCAAGGCCTATAGTAGAACATCCTGCAAAGCAGTCATACTCTCCTTTTTCTCCTTGTCTTATTAGTAGATTTACCTTATCTCATTTTGAACAAAAAATACGAAAACACCTCAAAACAGAGTAACATTTTATGCTAATTTCATTTATATGTAGCCTATTTTAAACTGTGCTCCAAGCTGGTGGATGTGCAGGGTCTCAGAACTAGCATTGTTATCAGTCTTTAATTTCTTATTCCTGTGAACTTTAACAAGTTAATTTTTAACACTTGTTGTAGTGGTATTTAACATCTTCCTTTGCCACAGAGTTAGGCTGAGTAATTTTTCTTGTTAAGCGTTTTATTGACTCATGCATGAAATGAGAGGAAAAGCTTTTGGGATTTTGCCTTTGTACTATCGTTTCCAAATTGAGTGGAGTCACTGTGCTACATTTTGGGGGCAAGTTTATGTACAATATTAAATTCTGCCTGGTCACTTTGAAATGCCTAAAAGAGACTACACACACAGGGAGTAGTGACCAAAGGAAATGCTGTTTTTCCAGGTGCTAGAGCAAAGGCAAACAAGGTAACCATTTTTTATATCATGCAAAATCTGAACTGACCAGAGAGCTTCTAACTTGACTCTTGTCTTTCTAAGTTTTGTGATATGACTGGAAAAATAGTTGATGCTGTAAAGTTTACTCTTTTCCCTATTATCTGAAGAAGGGAGAAGAAAAAGGAAAGAGCAAGATAGTGAAAATCTATTAGATGTGAATTTGACTAAATGCAGAACTGAACTTAATGTGATTGGCAGCTTCTTTCTTTTTTGGTTTCAGTGTGGCAGCATTGTGCCATAGACCAAACCCCACATCACTGCTTTAAAACTCATCTGGTTTTGAGTAGTAGGAGCAGCATAAAAGGTTAAATGGTAATTACATTAAATATAGATGGGAAAATATAGCTTTCTTTTCCAGTTACAAGATTCTGGAGGTGCTGTGGGGATTTTGTTCAGGCTTTCCATTCCTCCTTCATTCCTCTTGTACAGAGAGTTCCGCTTCTCAAAATAACTTAATAGAAGCAAGCAACCTGCAGAATAGCAAGTATTCAGTCCCACTCTGAGCACCCCTTCAGAGTCAGGACTGCACTACAGACTAACAGAAAATATTTATCTATCTCTTCAGGCAAAAAATAATGTGTATGTATAAATATTCACTAGCTCTCTGAACAAGACAAATTTCTTGTTTAGAGAAGTCATTTGGGATGTTTTGGGTGGGCCCAATAAGCTTCTATTAATAGGACATTTCCTACTGATTTCCAAAGAAATGAACCCATCTAGAGCTTGAGAGTGCCTAGTAGCAATGTTTCTTTTTTCTATGAGATTGTGCCATGGTGCCAGCTGCGACATTTTGGGTACTGCCAACTCTGGTGTTCACCTGGAATTTGTGGAAAAGTTTGTTCAGGTTGAGGAAGTGTAGAGCATCATGGCGAGACATTTACCAGTTACAATTTGTTTGCAACAGGACTTTGTCTTGCTTTTATTAATTATATTGAGGTATGGCTTTAACAGTTTATTTGGACCACCTGCAAGTCTACACTTCGGAGAGAAGATGCTGTCAAGCCAATTCCTTGGGTGAACCAGGAAGACAAAAGTTTGTAACTAGCTCACCCATCAGACCTAACAAGTATTTATTGAAAATGAGCATTTGTTTTAAGAGCTCACAAATTATGGTCCTGAAACCACTCCTTAAGAAATAGGGATGGACAGACAGATAGTCTTTGAAAGTAACGTGGGAAGACTGATTTCAGAAAATAAGTTGTGTGAAGCTCTGCAGACAAAAGAGGGTATAGATGGGGGTGATGATTTGCAGTCATACTTCCTGAAGTGGTGGTGGAGATGTAAAGAATGTTAATTGGGCTGTCCCAGTATGCACTCCCACATGAAGAGGTCCTATCTGGAAAACAGCCCTTTGCCTGTGGTTGCATTTGTTGAGGATAACTTAATTTAAGGAGAACGCTTTAAGGATGGGGTAAGTAAAAAGTGGAGTCCAGAGAATGAGTTAGGACAGAGTGGTCTCGTGGTGTTTTGAGCTTAACCTCACTGAACAACTACAAATGACTTTGTTGAGGACAGGCTTTAAAAAATAACAAAAGGAAGGTTATATACTAGGAGTTTATGGAAAACTCAGAGCTGTATTTCTCCAGGTGAGTTCAGACAAACTGTATGTTGCTTAATAGATGCATAATGGATTTCACTGCGAAAGTATTGATGTCCACAGATAAATGAAAAATATGAAGAATGAGTACTGTCACATTTAATGAGAGTTTAGAATTTCTGAACCAGTACCAACCTCACTTCCTCAGCTTAGTTGTGTGAGTTTACTGTGTTTGGATGCAGCATGCAGCATCTTTCCCATAGAGCTGATGTTTTGCTTGCTTAAACATGAATGATTTCACTGCATTTTTATGAGGAGGACGATGACAGCATCAAGGCCAAATATTGGGGGGAATGGCAGATATTAAGAAATAAATTTAGTCTAAATTCTGTAATGTCATTTAGTTTCTAATTGTACTTCACTCTCTTCCATCATCTCTTTTTGTAGTGCTGCTCTGCTGCCTAACATAGCTTTTATTGGGTTATTTTTTCCACAAAGGTTGATTTTATTTCCTTGCTTGTTTATTCTTACATATCGTGTCCTTCATGGAACACTCTACATCCTTGCCTTTCACATGCTTTTAGGAAATTGCATCTGTCAGACTGCCTTGGTGTGTGTGTGTGTCTGAAGTACAGATGTTGCCCTCTGAGAAGAGTTTGCTTATAGCAGCACACCTGTAATGGGACATCCTGCCTGTGCCAGCATGTATGGAACAAGATAGAGAAATTAATAATTTCACTGCAAGAAAATTATCTTCAGAAGCAGTATATCTGTTTCAGTGTTAAGTTGTGCTTGAGCCAAGTGGCATTCATTGTGGGTCCTAATGTTTTAGTGCTATCCCATGCTGATAGTGTCCCCTGTAGCCATACCAGCATGCTAGGAATTGGGTGAATGATCTCTGTGCTGCACTTCTTTGGATCTTATCCATGTGCCAAAATCCCTTTCCTACCTTAGGTTGTGAATGAATTACTGACCAAAATTGACTAATTACATATTGCAGAATACAGCACTTCTAGCTAGTGTAGCTGTGCTGCAGAACTTAATATCTTTACTTAAATACATAAATATCAAATTTAATGTTGTAGTAACAAAAATCCTTTTAATTATTGCCTTTAGAGAAAGATTTTAATTATAATTAAACATGAGTTCTTCACTCTACTAGGTATTTTAAACAATCTGTTTTCAGAGACAAAAAACACTTTTCTCCAAAGAACTGCAGGTGAAGGAATAATTATTTAGCCAAATGCACAGCTAAGGCTTCTGTTGCCCAACTGCCCCAAACAATCTGTAGTTTAGGAGCTAATTGTGTTTACATTCTACAAACAGATCAGATCTGCAAGAAACAAAATTATTAAAAAGCTTAGAGATAAGTTATTAAACTTTGATTTTGTTCCACCAGAGAAGAATCCTATAAACTTAAAGGAATTTCATAGATTCGTGACAAGTATGACTTTAACCCATGGATTTTAATGCCTTTTTTCTGTAACACTTGAAGACATCTTGTGTGATTGGAGTCTTGCATTTGCACACCCTGTGGTGGTGTGCATAATTGACTAATGATGTCTGTAATTTGCCTGTGTGATTAATTCATTTGAATCCATAAATATTCTATATTCAATTATGCAGAAATTCAGCAGGTTTTTAACCAATTTATTGAAATTAAAAAAATTGTTTCTCTTTTTTATTCAGTAAGCAACCCAAGAATTAAAAGATGTTAAATTACATTTTAGTGGCAAAAAAATAGCAATTGTAAATAATATAGGTAAATGGGTTTTCTGTAATATAAATGGAAGAAGAAATTATGTTTTAATTACAATTTTTGAAGCTTATTCTCTTATTTTTACAAAATACAAAAATTAGCTTATGTTGAAGTGTGTTGTGAACTCAATACAACAAGAGTCTTGTGGAATTTTAGTTTGGCTGTTGTCATGTGTTCTGTATAAAACAAGCAAGATATTCTTTGGTTTTTCTTTTACTCTTATATGAAGTATTTTCTTTCTCAAAATGAAAAAAATCTGAAAAATAGTATTGAACTGCTCAGAATGTTTCATGAAACTATTTTTAAGTTAGTGGACTGCTGCATTTTATTTTTGCCTGGTTTGACTTGAGCTTACTTGAAGCAACTTAGTACCAAGCAAAGGGTAAAGTTTAGTTGGGTGATTTTATGTATCTTTGGTAATTATAGGATACCTTGATGCCTCACCTACCAAAACCTATACATGTTTCAGATGGGGGTGGGGAGGGAAGGGGAAAAGAAAAATGATGGCTTATATATTTCTCTTTGTTCTTTGAACATTTGAGAAGACATCCTGTTAATAAACTAGTATCAGGAATTAATAAACTAGTATCAAGAAGAAAAAGGTAGCTTGATTAAATCTAAAGAAATGTTTTCCTGTCTTTGCTTGCTGTGTGCTCAGTCACATAGTGTATCATCTTGAAGAGGAGTAAGACAGGACCATTTATATTTGTGCTGACTTTTGCCTTGGTATTTGAGGCTATCTTGCTATTAAAGCCTGAAGGGAGCAATTCTTTAGATACTTCTATCCTATGCGTCATTTCCATGCATTAGATACACACAGACTGTGATCAGGACTCAAGATCACGCTCTTACTTGGTTTAGTTCCTCTTAAATAAATTTCTGAAGATTTCTGTGGTGTTGTAGACGTGAGTTTTCAGTAGGAATGAAATTTTACACTCAAAAATATGGCCTTATCCTTTGTTAGCTAGAACCATATTTTTACATTTGGTATCTGTTGGTTTGAACCTCCCAAGGGACAAAAAGATGTGAAAGTACTGCTGAAGTTGAGAATACAGATCTGGAGTGGCAATTCCCAGGTACCACCTATATTTGTGTGATGAGAAAATGTTGTCTTGTCCATGGCTTTGGAAACCAAGAGTGACCAAACTGTAAAGATGCTGGTGCTGACTGCCAACAGGCTGTACACCTGGAGAACTGAAGGCTTCAGACGGATACCTGAAGGACTGAGGAACAGTCCACAGATGAGACTATAAACAAAAGTGGGAATAAGCAGATAAGATATCTCTATCTGAAAAGCAAAGTAGTAAAGAGCAGCAACTTAGGTGTGCGTTCCCTCTTCCATCTGCTTGTAGCTTCCAGGTTTCAAATAAACCAAAAAGTGGTATTGAAGATGTCTTTGGACTAACTGAAATCACTCTGGTGAGAGGCATTAGGGAGGAGAGGAAATGAGTGTTGCTAGAATTGCTGCAGAACTATGTGGCTACTGCCTGTGTTATGGCAAGCATTGAAGGATATCTAGCCTGTGGGAGATTTCTGTCTGTATACTTAAGTAAGGCGTTGAATTTGAGCATGTGATTTATTAGAACAATTCGAGAATCTTCAAAAATAAAAACTGGAAAAATTATACTCTGAACTATTTCAAAGCTCATGATGCTTGCCATAAAGCTTTCGCATTAAGCCTATGTCATACCTAACGTTAAATTAATGGCACTATTAGGAGCTTCAGTAGTACGACATTAGAAAAATTACAGCACTAATTGGCACTGCTTTTACAGACCTTAATATTGATACTTTAAGCTCTCATTGTTCGCTTAGCAGTTACCTTACAAATCTTCTGATGAATAGCTTTTTGCATATAATAATCAGATTTAGTTTTAACAATTCATTAAATTTAATGGATGTGTAATTCAGGTTAACTTGAGAATGAATGGGTCATCTTGAGGGTGTCTGCAACAGAAAACAAAGTAATTCCTCGCATCTTTGATGAAATACATCAGATATTGATGCTTAATCAGGAAAAACATGAAAACTATAGAATTTGGATCATATGCAGTGTCCATTAAATACAGAAATAAGATAGAAGTAGACATCATAACACAGTAAATTAAAAAGTAAATTGAGAGTGATTGAAAGTATGTAGTCTTAAAAAGAGGGCATTCCCAAATATTTTGAAACTCTAGTTTAAATCTTGTTTTAATAGAGCAGATACTTGATTAACTAGTATATAATTCATGTTGAATTCCTAATACTGTATAACCCAATAAATGGTCATGAAATTAAAACAGTAAGTTACTGTTGTGCATTGAATGACAGCACTAAAGAATGTGATCCCTTTGTAAACTAGAGCAAAAAATATGCTCTGAATGGCAAATCAATCTCCTATTGAAAAATCTAATTACAATTTTTTGAGAGTAGCTGGTTTTAAACTAACTACAGTAACTTCATTCTCCTTCCTAACTTTTAACTTTTAACAGACGTTTAACACACAATGTGGATAGGATGCAGCCTTCTTGGGAAATGACTGGGAGAAAGATGATGCTGTGAGGACTGTACCTGTTATCAAAAAAGGTGACAACAGGATGCCTCCCTAAGGTGCTTGCAGGGGAAAGCATCTCCTCTTGCCATGCTTATGGTCCTCCTGACTGCAGAAATGGGTTCAGCCCCTGTGATATTGTCAGAACAACATGTTGTTTATTGTTCTCATTTACTCTGCAGTGATGGTGAATAGGACTGCCATATGTGTCCCCACGCAGGCCTGAATACGGGGACATTTGCACACCTTATTATATTTCTTCCTATTTCTTCACTCTCCTTTTTATCACCTTTGTATTTCTGTCTTTGTCCTGGTCTTCTAGATAACCTGTCCGTAAATATTTTTTCCCTATTGGTGCCAATTTCATTAAATCTGTACCCCTTTGGCATTTCTGACACAATTATCTAGATAATCTTCACCTTTATGATATCACTGAAACAGTGGCCGAGATACTGTTGGCCATGCCAGACAACCTCCTGATCCTCTTCAATGCTGCTCTTTTTGATTTTCTGTGCAACTTGACTATTTCTTATGTAAGAATCTCCACAACCATCTTAGAAGGCCAGCAACCCTTTTTGCCATCTGCAACTTCTGTCAACTTCTCACATTGCGAGTTGTCTATTTTCTTATGCCAGGTCCAGCAATTTCTCACATCCCATCTGTTAGGCAGGGTCTCAGCAGCAGCCAAGTTATCTGCATGCAGCCCTAACATGTCTCACCTAGCATAACAATATCTACTTGGTAATATGTTTGCTATGATGGCATAATGAAGGATTAACTTCAAGTTGGGGTGTTTTTTTTATTCTAAGTTCACTTTGATGTTGGGAACACCTAGTAGATGAGAGCATTATTGATTATTATGTGAAAAAATTATAAGTATGTACTAGAAGATGCTAGAAAGTTTGAGTCTCTAACATGTAGTTTGCATGGTCAAAGTCCTGTGTGTCCAACAGGACCAATTCCTGCAACTGAAGCCAGGGTGTGCTCTAGAGTAGCTGCATTTGGCAGGTGTTTTCTCTGACTCCCTTTCTACTCTTAGCTCCCTGGGTGCAATTGAGACCTGAGCTTTAACTCCCTCCCAGCCTGGCTCCGTGTTTAAAGACATTTGCTGAAGGGGGAGGGCCAAATATCCCAAGAATGAGTTCTACTTAGGCAAGAAGACGGAAAAGCCCAAAATGTCAGCAGCTCAGCTCACGGAGTTTATTCTTGAAAGGCAGCAAGCTTTGCAGCAGTGATATCTGACTGGAGTTTTAGTTTCAAGCAGCTCACTATTTTTATTTCATCTCCAGTGCTAGCAGATGCAGTGCTAGGTTCATGCTAGATTCCAGTTTTCAGAAATGTTTTTGGCTTTGGGAAAACCTAGGAGCTGAAACTCTTGAGAAATTCTGTGCTAAATGAATGACAGTAAATTCTGTTTTACTACAACAGCTGCAGTGGGCTTAACCATTCATGCTATCATCTCAGATCGCCATGTAGTGATCCTACGCCTTTCCATAATATCCTATTTGCTATTTGGTTTAGTACTGCAAGTTGTTTTACTTAGGGGTTCTTGAGCCCTATTTTGGAACATTGAACTCTTATGTCTTCTAAAGTTTACTCCAAAGAAAAATGAAATTGTAGCTAATGAAATGTTTAAGAGATGAAATCTCATGCTTCTGAAGATTTTGAACTTAAATGCGTGGAGTAGTGAATGATTATTAATTTTGCAAGAAAACTGGAGAAATTAGTTTTAAGCTAACCATAAGGCCAGGCTCATGTGTTCTGCATCTCAGAAGCAACGAGCTAGATGATAGACTGACATTGTTAGTGTTAGCTTGGAGTTAGTTGGACCAGTGAAATGAAAGAACAGAATTTGGGAAAATTTAAGATGAAAAATTAAAAGTAAAAATCATTATCATCTTTAGTTAGAATAGTTCTTGTTGTGTGCATTGGGTATGTTTAGCTATTTGTCCTCTTTCTTAATGTTTTGCAAGAGAAGTTATGGAAGAGAGCAGATTTCCTTCTGTTTTGAATACCTGCTTGTACAGCAAGACTTTCTTCTCTTGTGTTTGGCTATGTTGATGAATGGTGCTGTAGTTAAACCTCAGATGAGCCCTTCATGCTTGGCTTCTGCTCCAAATTTTATGCGGTTTTTGTTCTGTCTAAGTCTGTAACTATCCCACTGATTAGTCTTTAAAACCTTGTTACAGTCTTCTGTGTGTTACAAAGACCTCTCTACTGCTGCTAAATCAGTAATAATCACACAACATTGTTACTGAAGGACTATATTTGTATCAACATATTGTAGAATAATTATGATTGGAAAAGACCTCCGAGATCAGAGTCCAACCATCCACTTAATACAAACGTGGTCACCACTAAACCATGTCTCCAAACACCACATCTACATGTTTTTTGTTGCATGACCATATGCCTGTCTGAAACATCCTGGTGGCACTTATCTGAACTCTGAGATAGAAAGGATTTTTACTTTGCTTCTTCTGTATGAAGTATGCAATGAGAATATAGTGACTATTATAGCCTATGATGCTCTTCAGTTCCTTCCTCTGAATCTGAATTGGCTTTTGTATCTTGCCAGTGCCTGGGTGCTGAAGTGTGGTAGCTGAAATTCTGGTCAAGGGAATATTTTTTTGTTATATATCTGCAAATCATTCCTTACTCAACTCAAACTATAATAAACAAATAGTTTTTCTTTTAAAATGACATTTTGCACTTCCCTCTTTCCCCACCATGAAATCAGTATTACTCACTGAGAAAACCCATTTTATTTCAGACACATTTTTCTACAAGACTCTACAAACCCATTCCATCATTTTGCTTATCTTCTCTTCTTTCCTGAAGATAGAAATATTTTTCCACTGACTTAAGTGGGAATAATGTTTCTTTAAAAATAATGATATATATTTTAAAACAGTGTATGTCCGTAACGAGGTCTTTACATTTCAAAATGATTTTGTCAACATATCACTGCCATGCTTGTCACAGCCTCTCTAAAGCTGTTAGAGTCAGAAAGTGATTTTTCTGCCCGAAGAGCCTGGCAGTGATTACAAGCCTAGTGATACTTCTGCTGTGAAGAAAATTATTATTGATGGTAGTAAGGATAAGCCTGATGAGGAAAAGATGTTGAGCTGAGTAATGATAGGGAGAGGTGGGAGGTTTAAGTTTTGCTGTCACTGAGTTGACCCCGGTAAAGTCCAGTAAAAAATAATACCTTTTTATAGGACACCTGGTACTATAATCAACAGTCTTAATCCTATCCTAGTTTTTCCCCTACTATTTTCAATTATTTTTCTGAACAGCCTATTAATTCTATCAAAGTGTGTTGATAAGATGGTATCAAGAGAGAAACATCAATTTTTTTGTGTGGGAAGTTTCCTGAAGGCTGTGAATGAGAATCTTAATAAAACGGGGCAGTAAATACTTAAAATATTAGGAATCTTTAATTTTTCCACATGCATGTAATCTAGTGATTTTCTTTTGTGCTGAATACAGTATAATGCTCATTTTTAAAATTCCCTTTCAATTACAAAAACTCTGTTTCTCCTCTACACATATCTGTAGTGCAACCAGCTTCTCAAGCTTCACATTCATCTCTATTTTCAGCAAAATAGGCTCTAAATAGATTGAATGTGTTATGCACATGGGGAGTATGGGTATGTCTAGTAGGAAATCAAAGTAAACAGTCATTGTGAGGCTCAAGTGTTGCTTCAAAGTACACACTTGAAAGTAGCCACTGGTATGCTCTTAAGAGTTTGTAATAGCATTCACTTAGTGCATCTTGGTTCCTGAAATTGGTGCTGAGTGCTGTAGTAGCTTACAGTATTTTGGTGAGATGTTTAGTGTTTGTCACTCCTGTGTAACAGAAAAGCCTTGATTATGCTGCATATAAAAGCACCAAATACAATCCCATTGTTTTCCCTTGTTTTTGTGCCAGCCGTCCTTGAACTATTTGGAATGAATAAATGAAAATATGGAGGGAAATTAACTAGGTGTTATTTAGTTGTATTTTGCTGGGATAGTTGTAGGTTTTGGTGTCAGGCCTTGAAGACAGCTAAAATGTGGAAAAAAAAAATCTTAGATTTATTAAAAAAAATTAAAAGGGAGGAGTAGCAGGAAGGAAAAAAACCAAGTGTGGGTTGTTTGTTTTTTAAAGGTTGCCAAAATGGAGTTTGCTGCCATCATGCAGGCACCAAAGCTATGTCTTCATTAGCAAATAAAAGAGAGTTAAAGTATAGTCTGAGCACTAGCATGTGATTTGCTCCTTTTGTTCTGTTGTTAGGATGATCCATGGCATGATTTTGTTGGCCCAAGCCTAAAGTTAGTTATGCTTTTGCAGAGACTGCCTGAGTATAAACTGGGGGATGGCACAGTCCGGGGCTGTCCCAGGGACAATGTGGCTGATGGTCTAGTGCCCAGGGGCTGCAGAGAGAGGGTCAGGGAATTTAGTGCAGTAGATTTGAAAGGTGTTGCATGGGGCTGGTTGACCTTGAGGCTTTGATCCTTTGTTACCCGGTGGGAAGCTGTGTGGTAATCCTGAGTGTCTGTAGACCTCCAGCTGAAGTTATGGAAGAAGTCATAAGCAGCTCACTTTTTTGGGGGTTTTCAAGATATTTTTTTCTTGCAAAGTGGTAATACTTTTAGTGCTGGTAGTAGAGGAAGCATGCTGTGTTTGGACACTTAATAAATGTGACATATATGAATTCGTTTGTAACCTTTCTGTCAGGAAATATTTTTATGTCCCCAAAGTCTGTGGAGATGACTGCTATGATTTTTAATGATTTTTTTAAGGTGTGTTTTCTTCTATGTCTAGTAAAATTTCAACCAATACTGAAAGCAAAGTGCATTGAGGAGCTTTTTTACTTAGAGGGTGGTGGAGCACTAGCCCAGGCTTCCCAGGGAAGTGGTTGAGTATCCATCTCTGGAGATATTCAAAATCTGACTAGACACTGTCCTGGGCAACCTGCTCTAGGTTATCTTGCTCTTGCAGGGAGGTTGGACTAAATGATCTCCAGAGGTCCCTTCCAACCCCTAAAATTCTGTGATTCTGTGTGTAATAAAAGATACACTAATGGTAACCTCTGTGACCATTTGTTTACACTTCCCTGTGCCCTGTCTGAATATCTATTGAGCTGTGTCACTAGCATCAGATTAAAAGGTCATATCCTGATGTAAGGTTAGCAGCACAAAAGAGCTGATTGAGAGTTATTAATCTTAGATTCCATTAATCCTAAAAGTGTTCCTTAAACTTAGGCCAAATTTGTTACATTTAGTATTGCCAAAGCAGCTGAAGTTTTCACACCGGAAAAAGTCTTACTTTTTTATTTAAAAGGAAGCAAACCAACGTAACAAGATGAAACCTCATACAAAAACATAGCTGGGGTGCATTGCTGTGTGATGGACTCCTCTGATCCTATTTCACCTGCAGTTGTGTGTGTTAGCTCAGGTTGTGACCCATCACCACACAAAGAGCAGCAGCAAGAATAAATGCTGACTTTTAATTCAGCTTGTGCTCCTTTCACTCTGTCCTATCTTTTGACCTAGAATAAATCATTTTAATACACCACACAGACAGAAAGCTAACCTAAACTAATATTTTTGTGCTAGCTGTTTGGCTTAGCAAATTGAAAGAGCTCATCACAGAAGATGACAAGTGCCAGGAAGGAAAGCAAGACTGCAGCAGTGGCTGAGAGCCTGCCCGAAGCTGCCAAGGAATCACAGCCTTAAAGGCAGTAAAGCCTTTCTGTCCCTGTCTATTATCAGATCTAGGTCATCAGTCTCTGTTAGCTTTTTTTTTTTCTTTTAGTTTTGTGGTGCATTACTCAGTCCCAGCTCTGATGTATGTACACTGGAAAAGAAACATACACACGTACGCAACTTCCCTCCCTCACCCCAATAATAAATTCAGTGACCTAGTTCCTCATTTTGCAGAATGTTTGTCAGTTGATCTCCAACTTGCTAGGCAAGAAAAAGACATGTTTAATTGATATATAGGTATATATGTACTTAGTAGATATATACACCTATATATATGGGAAGAGAGGCTGAGATATTGTTGAATAAGATTTTTCTGTGTCTCAGACAGTAACTGATATAAACAACATGAAAGATGTGAAACAAATAAAGTGCTACTTAGGATTGCATCCACTAGAGATAATAGATAAGTCTTTGCTCTCAGCCCCATGATATTATTTCAATTCTACAGTAAACATATTTTCAATTTCAAAACGAACTTCAGGCAAATCTCTAGCAGATACTCTCTTACCTGCTTGAAGGATCCAGTCAGCTAGATTACAGTGTTTTATGAAAAGCTGATATGCAATCTTGCTCTTCCAGGAAAAGAAAGAAAACTTTTAGGGAAATATGAAAAACAAGTATTTATGAAAAATCTGTTTTATTCCTTTTTAATATGTCTGTGCCATCGTTGCATGTGTGAATAGTTAAGCACCATAAATAAGCAGCCATCTAGCTCAGTGGCATAGCCATTGCTTTTCTGTGAATACTATTTGTGTATGTGCATAGGGGAGGGGGTTATTGAGTTACTGAAAAACTCCTTACAAATTTTTAGTGAATCTATTTGTTGATCAGAAGTCACTAATCAAGTATATACCACAGCGTTTCTTTACTATCGCTTACATATCTGACTAGATGTCTTGTAAGGAGTATTCACAGTTTATTTTTTTTGTGATAAATATGATCATAGAAGTTCATCTGTATTTTATGTGGCAGTTGATGTTGCTCCAGGTTTAGCAAAATCTGTTTGTGTAGGAAAACTGTCAGAGGTCTTTAATTTGGGTTGTTCTTGCTTTCCCCGATGATACTGGTAGGAGTTTGCATTGGAAACTCACCAAGAATGTTCAAATATATTGACAGACATGTTTCTTTTTATCAGGTACAGAAAGTCATATTAAACTATGTCATGATTATGGTATAATGTAGTATAATGTAATAGGAAGAATACTGGATTTTTGAGAGGAACAGAAAAGAAACTCAGATCTGATTAGCTTTGATTTTATTGGCTTAATCTCATACTAAGCAAATACTCATAGATATGGTAATGTATATTATAAAGAATTTAGCTTTAAAATTATTTTATCTTGCCTTTTTTGTCAGTATGACCTGTTATGAAAATAAATGAGGAATGTTCACAGAAAAATATATTACTTAATTACTGTTTCATGAAAAATTCTGCAGGTAGAAGATGTCTTCAAATTTGTCTTTCTCTGCCCTTGCAAATTTTGAGCAGGAAGCTGGTTGATAGGATGGAGAGAGTTACAGCAGCTATGAAGACAGGTAGAGCTCAGCACACCAGCTCCAGTCATACTCCTCCCATCTGTTAGCAGAGCTGGCTGTGTGCCTGCACCTCTCCTGCTACAGTGCAGATTTCTGAGTTTTAAGTTGCTCATGAAAGGGAATTGGAGCTAACTCCAGGTTTTGCAACCATGTAGGCAAGGCATGCAATGAGCTCTCCTCCAGTGCCTTACGCTGGAGGAGAGAGGTGTGTGTACAAAAGAGCTGGAGATGGTAACATCTTTCCCTAGCACAGCTAAACTTGCAAGTTATAGGTTTCTAGTACCCTCACTACCAAAGCACACCACACTCTGCCATGAAACAGCAGATCCCTTTTTCTACAATCCGCAGGGTCCACAGATGCAGGCAAACAGCAAATGTGGCTTTGAAGGACTTGTACACCATGTATACTTCCATTAGGAAAGAATAGCCTGATTGCTGCTCTGAAACATTAGCTACAGTGTATTTCTCAGTCGTAGGAAATCACTTCTAACTTGAGTTAAAAAGCATTTTGCTTTTTTCGCTATAGTTTCACTTTACCAGAGGATAAAAGTAAATGGTACAGAAGATGAAATCTGATTTTGATGGCTTTTATATTTCCTTGTTTCAGGAGGAACAATTGCTTCTTTGCATTTATGTGCTTGGTAGCTGAGGGTGCTGAGACAAGTCCTAAAAGGTGATATTCTGAGGAAACTCCAAGAGTAATTTTTAAATTGGAAAATCAATATTTATAAGATCCTAACAAAACCCATAATAATTTATATACTCTGAAAGTATATTACGGGCTTTACTCAATTCTAAGTTTAAATTAAGTTGAAATATTTTCATTGGCTGAAAAGATATTTGTATTTCAGTATTTTTAAATATAAAGACATATTTCAAATTAATTCTTTCATACTTGACAGACTGAGGCAGAAATTTTTAGGCAACTCCATCAGATAGTGCTGTTTCAGCCTCAGTGAAGGCAAAATCAGTTGTTGTTTGAAGTATAACTGACTTGAATACTGAAGTATAATTGTTCTGACTCACCCCCAGGGCAGTTTGGTGCAAGATTCCTTTCTGTTGAAAAGTTGGTCATGAAAGATAGAAATGTTTTGTAGGGTTTTCTTCGTTTGTGGGGTTTTGTTTTTTTTAACTTAGAGGAATTTTGTGGATTTCTCTAGGGCAAGCTAAATTTTACACTTGGGGAAACTGCGTTATGTTTGCACTGATGTGAGTATAGCCAAAGAGAACAAAAACAACATTGTGGAGATCCAAGTGGAGAATTGGCAGAGGCAGGTGACTGCATAGGACAGAGACAGAAATGCAGTAGGTGGTGGCAGGGGCTGAAGAGGAGACCAGTTTGGGGAGGTGATGGAGAGGAGAGCAGCAGCAGGTGGTAGAGATGAATGCTAATACGCAGCTTGAGGTCTACTCAAGGTGACTTTTAGGAACACAGGGAATGTTTTTGATTTGCCTCTTGAAACAGACCCTAGGGAAATCATCTATTGGAAAGTGTTCTGAGGAATTGCCTCTTGTACAAGAGAGGAGTTTTCCATCATGTACTTCTGCAGACTATGGATTGGGGTTATGAATGCTTTGATGCGGAGAAGGTCGTGTGTTTAACCCTGAGCACTTCTCCATCCTAGGTCTTCAGCCTATAAAAAGAAAAAGATTTTCTAGAAAACCACAGTGCAATTGGTTCAACCTAAAAACTAGTTTGAGAGAAATTTTGGGGGCGTAGGCTGAAAACATTGTTTAACAAACAATTTAACAGTAAGAATAACACAAAAATGTAACACTCCTGGAGGAAACCTTGCTGTTAAATGAAGAACATACTTTGATGATTGAAGAGGTCATAAAACTCCTCAAAAAACACTTTTTAGCTCTGATTAATGTAATTTATTTAATTAAAAAAATATAATAATAAGGGCTATGGGAAAATAGCTTGGAAAAAATAAGCTGGCTCTGAAGAGTTCTCCAAAATGTTAGCAGGAAATATGTTAAAGAACCCAGAGGTTTATAACCTGACAAATGACTGTTACCAGGAGGTCTGTTCACATTTCAGAAAAAGCTGAAAATAACAGGATGTATCCTAGTGCCATGTCTGCTTTTCAGAAAAAAAGTTCATCCCAAGTGAGGCTAGAATACCAGCCACAGCTATTTCTGAGATAGCTGCATCTAAAAATTGCCGTCATTGCTGTTAGAGCTTTGTTCTGCTTGGTAGGTGTGTGAGGATGGATTCAGAGATCCAGCATCCAGTTCACATTGTGAAGAAAACAAACAAAAAAAAACCCCAAAGAAACAAAAATCAAAACCAACCAACCAAAAAACCCAAACAAATCCTAACAAAACCAGCACCACCACAGAAAAAAACACCAAAAAGTCCACAACCTGGTGTGTGTGTTTGTCTGTGTTTTGGTATTTTGTTTATTTGTATTTTTATATAAGCAAGACTAAATAGGAAAAAGTGTGATTCAGACTGTAGTAAATATAAAATATTTGGGGTTTTAATGAAATGAATTCTTTGTGGCACAGTAGCAATTTTAGCCTGGTATACAAGAAAAGGAGCAGACTAAGTTCACAAGCCTGCTGTTTCATTGCACCTTTTAAGGAACAGTCTGGAAATGAGCTTACTCACTGAGAATGGGAGAAAGCAAATTCCATTACCTTCTCTGCTGCTGGGATCCTGTATGCTTTTCTCTCTTAGAGTATACGAAAATCATCAGATGAGTTGCTATTCTTTATGCTTGTAGTATACCTTCACATAGTAAGTAAGTGGCTGGATTTAATTATTCTGGTGACCATCTTGAAAATGTACCCTGAATAAACTAAACATGAGGGATTGGGAAATTTTCTTGAATGTGTGATACCCAAGTTTAAATGATCTTTACCTTCATTAAAAGCAGAACAGTGAACTGACTTTCAAAACACTAATAACAGCATGCTGACATGGGAATATTTTTCAATATATTGGTTTAGGCTTATCCTTGAGAAACTAGTTTCATATTTAAGTTCCTTCTATATGTTACACAGAGTCCAAACCCATAGTGACACCAACTAGAGTTGAATTACACTAACCTGAATTTTATTTTCAAAGAGCATAGCATATTATTTACCTTACTACTCCTTCAGAGAATAAAATAATTACTTAGCTCAGATCCTAATATCATTTGCATTTGGAGTATGAAAGACATCTAACTATTGTTTATCTTCAACTAATGTCCTTATTAAAGTAGGCTGGTGAAAAATCCCTTCCTAATGCTGGTTGTGGATGTTACTTTTTCCAAAGACCTCCATATTGCCAGGTCCCATATGTGCCTNTGGATCTTCGTTGGCGAAGCCTAGCCATACATATGTGCCTTTGTAATTTGATGGTGCAACTGAATCTTTAAACATATTGGCATAAAATTCAGTAAGTAACCAATATAAAATACAGCAAGAGGCTAGACTGGAAAAATTCTTGTACCTAGACTGGAAACTGAAGGTCCTTCTTTGTCATGATAAGTTACAGGTACAGTCAAGGTAGGTCTTATAGCACTTTGTCTTTTGGGTAGAAACTGGTTTACAAAATGTATTAGCTGAAGATACACTAAAAGTAATGAATTACTTCCTGGTGTCATAGTTGTAGAATTTCTTTTCAGTAGACATGAGAATTTGAAAAATGGAATCCTATTCCAACCTATGCTGCTGCCTAGTGTAATTTAGGAGTTGGCGCACATCCATGTATTGGAAAACTTGTATTATTCTCAAATTTAATATGTACATCATGCAGTTGTACTCTGAAGCTCTGTGTTCAGTTAATGTACACTGCTAGTCTTTCCACTTGCTAGCCTTCACTTAGAAACTAAAAAAAAAAGAAAGTTCATTTGTAATTAATACTTATAAAACTTGGTGCTTATTATGAAGTGTTTTAATTTCTATAATCCTTGACCGTAAAGATAACAATATTTCCAATTTTATCCACATCAAAGACCTCAATAGTGTCTTAGAACTTCATAACCTAGGGCTTTGGTGCAAAGTTACACCTGCTTAGAAAAATCACAGAAGTTCAGAAAAAAAATAAAGGTATTCCCAAGGGAAGGCTTTAATTGATAAATAGCACTTTTCTTGTTATGCCTGGGTAAACAGATTTACTCATTCAGCTGGAATTAGCATCACACATGAACCATGGGACAGTGTTTTGGCAAGAAATGAGGCTTGTCGTCTGATTTCCAACAAAGATTTGAGATGAAACATTGTATGATGGCTTAATCTTGTTAAACGTAGCACAAAACACTAAGTGTATTAGAGCGTGTATTTAAATGATAACAAATCCTGCTGTTAGACCTAATAGAAAACAGTCCTTTCTGTACTAAGTTGCTGCTCATAGAAGGGATTCCATTTCACTTCAGAGCTGTTTACTCTGCCTTTTTGTGGTTGACTAGTGTGTCTTGAGACAATTTTCACTGTTTGCTTTCACATGTTTACATTTATTTATTGATATATATATATTTAAAAATATAGGTATTTATGATGTAGAAATATACATTACATACTATACTATAGATATACAAAATGTGTATCTTTGTATAAATGCATGCAATAACATGAAATGTGCAATGCATATTATCATATAATGTGTTATATTCTGTATTACAATATTGATAATCTGTGCATCCAGCTCAGAAATAACATCATGAATAGAATGTCTGAAACAGCCACACCTGTTACAGGAAGAATCTGCATCCATTTTATTTTCAGGGTAGTTTGGTTTTTTAAGTGTGTTACAAAGTGAAGCATGGTAATAAACCTTAGTGAAATGGGTAATGGCAAGGCTTAACAAAAAAGTAAGAGCTCTGCAATGATTCAGGAATTGTAGCTAGCTCCTTTAAATAGGTATTAATCTGTTTAAAAAGCAGTGTAGATGTCATGAGTTCTGTTTAAAATCTATTGCAATAGCTTATAATGAACTATGCAAACACTTTCTTCAGGACCAGTACAACATCTGCTGTCTAATGGGTGTTTTTTCCAGCCCTTTTAGTATAAAGGGTCATTGTGTTACACATAGTCCAACCCTGCAGCTGGCACACCTGTCACGCTGGCCTCTTACAGCTGTTGGAGCTTTGTGTGATGTGCTAGATAAGAATGACATAGGTTATCCGCACTTATAATTGTATTCAGTTTTTGTGCTCGCTATGTCTGGTTGTGGTGCCTACTCATGGTTATGCAGGTTGCAGTCTGACCCAGGTCTGCACTGCCAGTAGCTTTCCATGCGTTAGCACCAGGATGCTTTCCTAGTATTGCTCATCTACACCATTTCACAGTATTTCAGTGTGGAAATGTAGCAAATAGGAAATGCTTACCTTGACACAGAGGAAAAGGGAAAAATTTCATCAAGATATATATGGGAGTTGTGTGTCTCTTTCTGGACTTGAGACTAAGGAAAGCTTGTGCACTGACACTTTGCATTTGTTGCTGCTTCAATAGATGTGTGTGAGTTCCACCTGCTGCTTCAAAATTACTGCTTTGTTTTGATAGAAGAGATATTGCTGAGGTATAAATTAAAGTAGGTATCTCCCAACCTGTTCTGTAGAATTAAATATTCAAATACAGGAATAGGGGCCTGAAATAAGATTAGCCATTTATAACTCTGAATATCCGACTCATTGAAAATTGATACTGTAATATCAAAAATTTGGGTTTGTGGCTCACGTTTGAGTATTTTGGTTAAAGTTTTCCCATAGTGTCTTTGTGTGTTTACTCTTAACATTAAGCTGTAACTGTAAAATATTCATGTTTAGATTAGTGGATGCACCTGCATAGTCTTTTGGTGAAGGTTCATAAAATACAGAATTATAAAACTACGCACATCTGAGATGTTGTATATTCTTTGGATAATATCAGTTGTCCTTCTTCATGTCAAGTACCATTGCATGCATGCATCATCCTTATAATTTTCATCAGATTTATGTGATTCATTAGCTGTTTAGGAGGAAGAGGCATGTCAGATATTGTAGAGTAGATTAAGAAGTATAAGTAGGTTTTATCAAAAATGGAGAATTAGAATTCTGCAGACTTCCCTTGAAGGTGTCTAGCATGTGCATGCAAAGTAAGTAAAAATGATGATGGCAGAAATTCCACAGCTGGGCACACATTTTGTTTTCCCCAATGCAAAATAAAGTGTCTGGCAAATTAAGTGTATGTGTCTCCACCACATTTGCTGGTGCGATTGTACTCTGCAAGTCAAAGCAAAATAGTAAGGGACAGGATTAAATTCACTCTGTTGTACTCTTGGTCTGCGGATGCAAACTCGGGGATGCAAGGAAGGAGCTGCTGTACTTACTGCCATGTTTTGCCTGCCTACACACCATGCAGTGTGGCCAAATTCTGCCTAATGAGATTCCAAATCAAACTGCTTGGAGCAGTTTTTGTTCATAAGGATAGCAAAGTGTTGAGAATGTGATAACTACAAATAAGAAAAAATGCCCATAAAGGAAGGGCTCACATTGGCAACTTGGCCTGTGTGGTGGTGGGAGGGGAGAAAGAAAATAGGTTACAGTGTTTAATAATGTAATTACAAAAGGTGATTTGAATTTGATTGTCTGTGAGAAGTGCTGATAAGGGTAAATCTCTGTGCACTTGGAGATCTAAATGCTGAGGACAGATCAAGTCTCTGCAGACTTGCAGGGAAAAGCACAGCTATTTCATGACCTCCTTCTCTCCCCCATTAGACTTCTGTCTTGTAAAAGCAGGATATATTTTTGGACTGCATTTTATAAATGCAAAAATGACCAAGTACTTTTAAGGTATGGTTGAAAAAGGTTAATTTACTTTTGTACATTCTTTGAGAAGAGATTAAAAAAAAAACAAGCCAAAACTCTAGGGAATCCACTTAATGAAAGCAAATGCAGTGATGGTAAATATGTGTTCCCCATTTAATCTTTATTCTCATATAAGCAACATACCAAGATCCTGTTTTGCTTCAATAGCAAAAAGAAGAAAAAAAAGTCTTAAAGAAAAATAGAATAAGCTGCTATCCGTAAAAAAAAATAAAAATTCATTTCCTAGGCAGTCCAAAAGAAGCTGTAAACTCAGATCTTAATTATTTAATGTATAATTTATTATGTTTAGTCTGTAAAAGCAGTTTGTGATGAATTTCGTGGCTTGTGAGGAGGCTTTTCCTGCCCTGGTTTTTTTTTTTTTTTACTTTTTATCTTCAATAACATTTCTGATCTGTCAGCAACAACCTCAACCTTATGTTGTATAAAACCAAGTCACTTCAAGGTCTTCTATACAATCACAGTGCATTGAGACTGTTTCTTATACTTAGTGGAATGGTATTACTAACATGCTATACTATTTCAGCCTACATTTATTTCAGCTTTTTGTAGAGGTTATTGCCTCATCTCAATTGCAAGGCAAGCGTCTAGCAAGCTGACTAATGGATGGTTTGTTCTTCTCTTCATCCTCCTCCTTTTATCTTCCCTATCTGGCCTTGGCACCTGTAATTCCAGTTGACTTTAATGGTAGAAATACCTAGCTTGGTGTCTAAAGTCACATGTTCGTGTGTCTTTTATCGGATAAGGAAGAGAAGAGATTATCTATTGTATCTCAAAGATTTTAGATCTTTCCAGGCTCTAAAGGGAGAACTGAAACAAAAGCAGATTTTTGATTTTTAGGGTTTTGGTTTTTTTTTATCATAGAGCATATGTGTAAATAGGTGAGGGGCAGTAGCAGAAGATCCTGGAGAATTCCTGGAATCATTTCAGGATCTTAGCTCCTGCTAAGAGGCCAGACTCATACCTACTCAGAATATAAACCTATGTAGGAAGAAGATTTCCTATCATATACATATTTCCAATGAATGCAATACAAATGTTGTAGCTCTTAGAGCAAAGAGCTCACCTCTAAGTAGAGAAATGAGATGCTAATGGCTGACTTGGAATAGTTTGTACTTCAAGACCCTATTTATTCACAGTAACAGGATGACTTCATCACATTGCATACATGGAAGTAAAGTGCAACCCCACCCATTTGCAACTCTGTAAGCTTCTAAGTTTAAGTCTTGAGAGCACTCAAATTTCCATTGTTCCTTTGGCATTTTCTTTAAGATGGTATATCTTTGATTTTAGCAATGTCAAATCTATTTCCTTTGCTTTCTGTCTTTAATAATTAGTTGCTATTTGGATTATAGTGTATCTTTAGGCTTTTTTTTTTTCTGATTGGCTGCATGAAATTCCTGTGTCTTCTGGGACTTTTTGATATGCTGTTTTAAAACAAAGTAAATTTTCCTAGTTGGTGGAGTAGTTATGTGCAGGAGTTATCCTTTTCTTGCAAAATATTGGTGTTCCTTCCTTGCTTTAGGTACTATTTGCTATTAGTAAAGGACTAGACCTGAAAACTTTCCATCTACCTTGTTAATCACATTAAACTTTTAATACAGAAAAGTTACAAATGTGACATGCCATATCCTGTAGTAAACCTCAACATTTACTGTAAATAACATTACATGAGATGACAACTTTAAAGCATGTAGTTACTCTGTGTTGATATTGGAGAGCACTCCTTTAAACTACTGCACTTAAATCGTGCTCAGCAGCATGACCTACACTGTGCTTTTTTTATTCCTGGTATTAAAAATAATCATTATCATTTTACATATGGAAACAATTTTCAAGTTTTTTATTTGTTTGGATATTTTTCTTCCCACCAGAAAAAATAATTTGGTGTTTAAAAAATGTACCACATGGTAAAGCATAAGTGAACTCATAGGATAGAAAAATACAACCAATACTAGTAACAGTGCTCAAGGAAACATCAGTAGGTATGAAACAGAATATGGTACAAAGCTAAGAAAATGTTGCTCAAACATTTCTTTCTTGTACACAGGATACTGGGTAAAACATAAATTGAAGAAAAAAATCCCACGTGCATTTTGTAATGAAGAGCAGAAGTTTATATCAAATTTTAATAGTTGTCTTGGCAATAGCTTGGTACTAGTGAAATCAGAAATGTAGGGAGCTATGAAAAATGAAGCAGCTAGTTTAGGAGCAGGGTTGTTTGTTGTTTTTTTGACCACATAAAATGTATATCAGTTACAGGAATAGGTTAAGTGCCACTAAAATAGCTGTTTTTAAGGGCGGGGGGAAACCCCTAAGCACTTTTGACAGTTAGTGAAAGCAAACATATGAAAAGTCCTATGTGACATATGTATTATTTAACACTACATTTAATGAGAAGCGGGTAATCTTGACAGATGATTTTTGATTTTTTAAGTCTTTAACCAAATCCTTAATGAGCTGGACTTTGTATTTCTTTTTACTTTTAAACCTTGTCCTGCTTTTGGCTGGGATAGAGTTATTATCTTCCTTGAGCCATGGGGAAATCTGAAATATTCAAGTGGGGTGAAAGCTTAGCTGTGTATTCCATGTAAATATCTTAATGATATGGACTATACCAGTTCCTGGTTGGTGTAGTAAACCAATGTGGCTGGTTTAAATGAAGTTATTCAGTCAGTAGGAGGATTGGTAGGAAGATTGTTGTGTTTTTTTTGGCAGTCTTTCAGTTTGGCTTTTTGGTTGTTTTCTGTAGCGTGGGCTTTGATAGCTCAAATACTCCAAGTGCGTTTAGTCTGGCTCTGTTTTGATTTTTTTGGTGGTCAAGTTTTATTTCCAGGAATAGGCTAGAAAAGGTAACAATTAATGTGACCAGAAATGAAATAGTTTATGGTTCTTTCAAAGAAGGTAAAGCTGGAAAAAAGTGCCAAAGACATGGGCATACAACTTGCCGTTCTGTACACCCACTGTATATAGACAAATTGAAGTTACAAGGGTATCGACAGGGTGCTTCTCATAAGCAACAAAAATTAGATAAAATTGGAGAAGGTTATACTGTTAGAAATCATTTGAGCTGCTTCCAAAACTTGTGGTATTATTTTCAGAAGAGTATGTCTTAATGCATCTTCTACATTATGATGGGTTATTTTTCAGATTCATAGGCTAATGCAACAGGGTAGCCCTACAGTGAAATGCTCTGTACTTCTTATGTTCTGCAGGTAATTAGCTATTGCACTTTAGTTCATTACTTCATAGGTGATAAATTACTTTGGGGAAAAATGCTTTTAAAGAATTTGACAAGTTTAATTAATCTATTAAAACTTTGACTCTTGGATGAATTTACAAGAAACATAGTCCTGTTTCAAGGGCAGCTCAACTGCTACCCTCTACCATCACATCAAAATGGCACTGAGGAGCAAAAACAAGACTAGTGAGATAAAGTGAAAAGGTAGTCCTGTACTTGGACACAGAGTATAGGCAATTACACATTTCACTGAATGTACAGTAGAAAATGCTGTCTCTGTACTGTCTGTGTAAAGCGGTGGCAGGTAATTAGTACCAAAAGCACAAGAAATTCATGTACTCAGATTCCATGCCTTTTCCACTGGCCACGCTTTTATTAAATCACAAAACCAAGGAAAAAATATAAATAATGTACAAAGAATGCAAACTTGAGTACTCTGAAGGAAAAGCAAGACTTAAGGATTCCCTAAGTGTTTGCATTCTGATACGTTTTAAATGTATATATTTTGTTCTCTTTTGCATCATTTAAGGTAGAAAATATCTTTATGAAGCAGCTATTTGGCATTCTTGTTTTTCTAGTTCCATATGTTCCTTTTTATTTCTAATCTGTTCAAATCCTGCTCTGAAAGTGGAATTACAATTTTTTTCAAGATTTTCTTTGATACTGTATCTGGTGTTTCCAATATATGACTACAAAAAATGATTCTTTTTTACAGCATCTTTATAACTCAAGATACTATAATTATTTGTAGTTTGGTGTCAGTCATATGAGACAAAAAAGCAAAAGCAGATGTATATAATTAGATACAGTTGAACTCAATTTTAGAGGTCCTTAACAACCTTAATGATTCTACGATTTGGTAATTCTACATGGACTCCCATTTCACCCATGAAAATGTACCACATCTCAGTGTACTTTGCATTGTAAAACATCCAATATGTAAGTCAGAAATCAGCTGACATTAACACAACTCTCTGGTAAGAACATAGAGCAGCTGGATGTCATTTTTTTGGCCACAAAGCAGATGAAGAAATTTCACAACTTTGTTTGTAACCATTGTTCTCAACAGGAGTAGCAAGAATGTGTTGGTATATGTCTTCATTACTACATAGCTCTGATTTTTTTCTCATTGGAAAAGAGTTAGTAGTTAAAGTAATTCTATAATTGTATAGTTAAAGACTGTAGCATAAGCACAGGCAAGAAAAGAAGCTGCAGAAACGAATTTCTACATGTGTGACAATTGATAAAGTTTAGTCCCACAAAGTGCCTTACCAGCAGTAGGTATGAAAATAACAAAAACTGCAGAGTCTATTTAATGTATATGTTTTATCAAGTAGTTTTGTCTATTTTCAGGTTAAATACTATAAACCTCAGGAAAGAGATAAATTCCCATCTTTTCTCACCTCTTTCACCCTGCAGGGAGTTAGTGTGTACAGGCCAAGGTGACCTTTCTCTGTCCATTGAACATTATGCATCAACTTATATATTGACAAGACCATTGAGACTACCATCTAAATGGATTAAAGCATATAGGACATTTCTGGCTATTGATTAAAACTGGATACAAAATGAATAATGAACCACTTGACAGTTGTGGGGTTCCTAATGGGTGACTGACTCTTAAAACCTTTTCTAGCAGGACACAATATTATTGACCTGGTCCGATGGTATTAAGTGTGTGGATGCAAATGCATGCACACGAAGCAGGGCTCAGCATGTAGTTTGCTCATTTGTTAGGAAGCATTTTCTTCATATGGTACCATACTGCCACAAGTGCACATCATCTTCAGTGTTAGCAGGTCTATGTCTACCCCGTGGACATTTGCTGTTCTCACTCATGGAAGAACAGGTAGAACAGAAGGATGCCTGTGTGTATTTCTTCTGTTTGCAATTCATAAAAAGCTATTTGCTCCAATTTGAGGAGTAAAGGATGTTTGGCAGCAACATTGATACTTGCATGCACCTCAAGGGAAACTCTTTTCTTATAGCCCTATGCGTTCACATTTAATTCTATTAAAAATATTTAGCACTTCTTTTATAGAGTGCTTCTGGATTAACTACATTCTGGAGGAAAGGGTAGCACAGGTAATCCAGCAAGCCCTTAGGCAGCCTGCAGGCACCCATATTTTACAGCATAACAGTAGTAGAAGACCCCTTGCAGTACTAGCAATAAACTCAACAACATTCTTGAAAGGTGGAAGTCTGTGCCTCTAAGGGTAAAGCACAGGCAGAAATGGGCAGCATGACTAAGTGGTAGTTGTCTTAGGTTCATGATAGTGTTCTTAGAGATTTAGTAAAATAATATTTGAGATTTTAGAAATAGAGTAAATCGTACAAGAACAGTGTCCTGAGATGAAGGGCCAAGGCAAGAACTGCAGGAGAAAGAAAATTCTGCATGCTCTGCTGCAGCAGGGTTAGCTAATTTATGCCTTACTCTGCAGCAGCATTAAAAGGGGTGAAGACAGCAGTCCTTTCTCACTGTATGGCCTTACTTAATGGTGGGAGTGGTTGACTTGGTTACGTATCTCATATTTGTGTTCTTCAGCTTATTCTTGCATCCCACAGAAAAGATGACTGCTTGGAGCAGCCTGTGAACTGGATGGATAGCCTCAAAAAGCTCAGGCAGAGAATTCCTCCTCAACAGGAGGACACTACTAGTTTCGGCATCAAGACTTATCTGGAAAAAAATTAGATTCAGAGACTGAGAATTTAAGCAGTGTGTGATGGATGGCATCCATTTTATCTGTTTAAATTAATGTTACTACTTAACAAATGATTTGGCTGAATCACTGGAAAGGAATGATTCCTGAGGAGGGAGAAGACTGCTCCTTGCCTTGGATGGTAACTGGGCTGGCTCCAGGAAGAAAACATGGGATGTAAGAGGCCACGGAAGCAGAAGCCTAATGTGAAGGGGCAGATAAAATGTAGAAAGGAGTGAGGGAGCAGCCCCTTGGGCCACAGAGGAAATGGTAAAAGATTTGTATGGATGAAAGAGGCATAGATAAGGTTTGCCAAAACTCATAAAAAATGTGTTTAGAAACAAGGGTCTGCCCTAGTTCTTTGAGTTCTTCCTCATTAGAATGGTAATTATTCTAATTAACAGTGCATTAAATCATTGTTTTATTTTTATTTTCAAAGAGTTCAGATCTATTTTGGTTAACTCAGGCTACAAGACACTCTAGAGCTAAAGTTTTGTCCAGCTGGGGATCCAGTCTTACAAGGCAGCTGCAGGAGGTGCTTTGTAACTTTTGTTCACGGGTTGTGATTCCTCTTTTGGGAAGTGTCTGTTCACTTTTTCCCTTAGGTTTTCTTATACCATTCGTTATATAGAACAGGTCAGTAGAGGAATAATATAAATTATTCTTGGCTGTTGAGTTTTTAAAATGTATTTCTACTGTGATCAAGTTTTCATCAAGGTCTTCAGTTATTTCTTTTGTTATAGTAGAAAGGGGAGATGTTTGCTGGGCTATCAATATGGATAATACAGTAAAGCGATAACTTCCTCTAGGTTATTGTTGCAACATGGGATTTATTTTGCCCAGCTGTTGGGGTGGAGGTCTTGTCAAGGTGGACCTAGATTAATTTCTTATTTGGGTTTTTATAGTTGCATTTGATATTTTTTCCATTTTATTGCCAAACTTATGTCTAAGTTACAATAATATGTGCATATTCTTTACTTAGAATATTCAATTTTCATGTACTAGGGAAGTGGGATAAATATAGTGAAATTAAACTGAAATCCATGCTTCCTACTACCTGCAGACACATGCTATTTGCTTTTTATATTAGCCTTTGAATTGTGTCCCATACAATACAAAACCCATGTTCATCTATGTGTCCATATTATCTGCATTTTGTTGCTCTTCCTCCTTCTAGGGTGTTAAGTTTACATAGTCTTACTTTCAAGCTCTTGGTAAGAATGTTCAAAGTACAAAGGTAGGAGCATGATGTCATTTACCTGGACTTTTGTAAGGNAGGCATGAGCAGCAGTTCTAGGGAGGTGATTCTGTCTCTCTACTCTGCGCTTTGTGAGGCCCCACCTGGAGTATTGCATCCAGTTCTGGGCTTCTCAGGATAAAAAAGATGTGGACCTATTGGAGCGAGTCCAGAGGAAGGCCACAAAGATGATTAAAGGACTGGAGAACTTCCCCTATGAAGACAGGCTGAGACAGTTGGGATTGTTCAGCCTGGAAAAGAGAAGGCTTTGAGGGGATCTTATAGCAGTTTTCCAGTACCTAAAGGGGGATTATAGGACAGAAGGGGAGAGACTTTTTAAGCGGTCAGACTGTGATAGGACAAGGGGGAATGGTTATAAGCTGAAGGAGGGGAAATTTAGATTGGAGATTATGGGGAAGTTCTTTGCCCAGAGAGGTTGTGGATGCCCCATCCCTGGCAGTGTTCAAGGCCAGGCTGGATGCGGCCCTGGGTGACCTGGTCTAGTGATTGGCATCCCTGCTCAGTGCGGGGAGGTTGGAACTGGATGATCTTTAGGGTCCCTTCCAACCTGGCCATTTATGATTCTATGAGTTTGCATGTGGGTATTTTGTGTGCACGTGTACATGGTGTATACGTGCAAAGGCACACGTGTACAAAGGGAAAGGACAGCATGGTGTTCAGATGTAAAATAAAACAGAAAGGTATATTCTTTTTGAAGCGTATGTATATTTGGGTAAAAGTGATTTTATTTTTTTTAAGGATGCTGTAGTGCACATGCATGTACAGGACTCTGTAGGAGCATTTCTTAGGGAACCTTGTAAAAAGAAGAGCTCTTTGGACCCCCTCAGTGGGTGCATCAACTATCTGTCCTAATCACTTACTCTTATTATAATTGAAGTATGTAATAGCTCAAACAAAGTTAATGAGCTGCATCAGGCACACTGTATTTTTTTACAGTACATGTTTTTCTCTGCCACAAATTTTTGAACTTCAGCTAAATATAAATCTAGCTAGCTGTAATTTAGTAGCCTAACTTACATTAGATGAATATTGTCCCTAAGATTTTTATCACAAACTACATTGATGAAACTTATATGAATGTTTAAAATGTGTTTTCATCAATGACATATATTTTTTTGTTTTTATTAGCTGGTATATTATTTTTCTGAGAAGATGAGGTTTTCAAGTTACTTCAGGTTCATGATTCAAAGAGTAGATCAAATGAAGTGTTAAAATAGCTATGAAATCAGGCAGACAATGTTTGAGTGACATGGATTTCATCCCACTTCCTCCCTGCTTTAGGTTGATCTACATGATGACCAATTGTAAATTATTTAAAAGCTCCATGTATGTGAATTTGTGTGTAAAAAAATTAACTAATAGCAACCTTATCTGCAGATTACAGCAGGTCACAAAGAAGAAAATCTGTATAGAAACAAAAGTTCACTTAAAATATTGCCATTTATTCTTTCTGTCTTAAAAAGCTGCTTGCAAAATGTTATTTCTTAAATAGTTATTTTAATATTTTGCGACATAGAGCTGTATTTAAGCAAAAGATTTTACTAGTAAAGCTGGACTATTTTACCTCCACTAGCTTGTTAGTACTTTGAGATTCTCAGTTTCCCACCTGACAATCTTTTCTGGTCATGTTTTGTCATTTGCTCTAGCAGTGTAATCCTTTAGGATTACCTTTTCCGAAGGTGAACCTAATAGAACCATATCAAATATCTTCACAATTGAAGATTTGCTAGTTCTGAGCAAATGAGTAACCAAGTCCATGTGATAGAAACATATAAATGTAGATAACAGCATTCAGGAACTCTATAAAGTGAAAAGTTAAGGCACTAACAGGACTGTGAAATGTGGTATTCAGTCAGGGGTTTGTGAAGTTTAAAATTACATGAAGCAAGGAATTCAAAGTGTTATTTATCTAAATAGGGTACTACCTGAGGAGCAAAGACGACAGTTTAATACTAGCCTTTAAAGAAAAATCCTTAATGAAAATACTTTGTATGATTTTGTCTTGTCTCTTAGTTGAACTGCTGTTCCAGATAAGCACCAGAATGAGGGAAACTAATCAAAGTCTCCTCAAGAATGGCAGTGATATTTCCTATATCTTTGTGTGCTACTGAATGGTTAAACTGTGTGTTTTTATTAATATAGCTTTTTAGTAAATCAAACAATTTGAATAATTTGCTAAAGAAAAAAAACTGGAACCTGAAAATTAATGAATTGGTTCCAAATTCTTCAGCCTTGTTCCTGAGCTTGTCACAAAACTAGAAAATCTGAGATCTTGCTTCTCTTTTTTTTTTTTTTTTTTTCAATTAAACTGAGGGACTAGAATTCAAGGCAGGTATTCTTGGGGTCCAATGGTTATAAATAAAGCTGGATTTTTTTTTTTAGTGTACACCAATTGACAGTTTAGTTATATCTTCACAGACCACCATGTTAGGTAGCATGGTAGAACATAGCAATGTACTTTCGCTATTACTTTAAGCTGCTTTCAAACTGCTTGTCTGTGAGCACTCTTTTTTCCTTGCCACTGTGGTTAGAGGACTTTGTTTTCAGTTTTGATGAGCTACTCAGTTTAGCAGTACAGTCACCTAAGTAGCATCATAGCGCAAAGAGGTGGATAAAACTTCTTCCCAGAGCTGATGACAGTTTTGCAGATAAGTCTGTGACTGAAACCACCTTTCTTTTAATTTGGGTGCTTTCTACTCTCTTATCAAAAATTTTGAGTGGTAGAAGTTAACAAATGCTTGTTGGATTCCTCTCTGGCCTCCATGTCTCTAAGAACAGACACTTTTAATTAGATTTCTTTATTTGAGATTAACACTATATTTGGAATGGTGACATATACAGAACTGCCATAAACAGCTCTACCTTAGATTTTAAATAATATGAGATTAATTATTAGCATTTTATTTAAATCTGATGGTTTAGAAATCTAATATACTTGTGGAAAAATCAAGAAATGCATTTGTATAAAACCTATTGCAGATGTATGCTTGTGTCTTGATACCAGTGCTATGATTTTTAAGCACACTGTTCCCTGCCAGAAGAAATTGTGGCCCAAGTTGAACCACACACACAATGCCTTTGTGTGTGTACTTGCATGCAAAGATAGGATTATGCTTCTGTCAAATGCATCAATTCTAAGAGACGTCAAAAAAGAGGTAAATGATTTTGAGGGAGAGATCTTGAGAGGTAACAATAGCCTCAGGTATGGATAACCCCAAACTGTCTTTTAATGTTTCTATTGATTAGGCATAGTTAGAAGTCTGTAGCATTGTATCATTTGTAGGTGGCATTGATTTTACACTCACTGAGAATTTAGCTGTTCTTGATACAAAGAAGGCCTCTTTTTCTTTTGCAGAGTAGGAAAAGGGAGGGCATCTGATGCACATCTAGATAAAGAAGTTCCAAATTAGCTCTGTGGGTAGAAAAGACAGAGGTTAGAAATTGATTGTATATTGTCCAATCTAAAATTGCTGTCTAGGCATTGGCTGAAACACCCTGACAAAAGCTATATATGTGAGCCTTTCCCCATGGTAGTTCACTGTAAACAGTGCAAGTTGTACACACGTTCTTGAATATGGAGTGAAAGGAAAAAAATTGGTAAGGTTACATAGTACTTAAATTCAATCTTCTAGATACATCAGAAATCTTTTTTTACTGAAGGTAAATATGATGCTTTAAAATCATGAAAGTTCAGGACTGATAAGTAGCAGTGCTCTCAGATAATTTTGAAAAAGCAGACAGTGAAGACTCTCAGAGGAAAAGTCCTAATGAATAAATGAAAGAGGCTAATTACAATTAGAGTTTGACAGGACATTTACAATGCTTCAGAATTGAAATGCTTTTGGAAGAAAGGGGTTATAAACAGAAAAGTTCACTTGTAGGGCTTAATTGTAATGAGAACGTGCTAAGCTAAGGGAACACTGCTAAGGGAAAGCTCTAAGTCCATTTTAGAGATGTTTTGTCACCACTTTCAGATAGCTGGACAAATAGTAACTATTTACTTTTTCAAGTCTCCTAACTTCTTGACTCCTCCCTTCCACCATTTTTTTTTTTCCAGTAACAGAGACACATTGCTTTAATGAGAATTAGAAAGGCTATATGACTTAGATTGCTATGAAAAGCTTCCAAGCAGCTTGTAAGTGTGAGGTAGGAGTCCTGAGGTAAACTTTATTCTTCTGGGGGATATAGTTAGATTTTCATGGTACATGGAAACTTTTTAGATGATAACATAACACATGTATGGCTTTCTTGTATGGAAATTGAAGATCCATAGGCATTACTCTAAAACCAAAGTTCTATCTTAATTACTTGTCGGAACAAACTTCCTATATACTTTGACTGGCTTGCTGGTCTGTCCTTATATTCATTTTAGGTGTGTTGTAACTGTCCTTTTGATTTTCTGACCTCTCCATGCTTCTCTCTCCTTGCAAAGAAAATAGACTAGTAGTTGACTCTATTTGTCATCTATCTAGCAAGAAGCAATTTGGTCACCAACAAAAAAGGCTACTACCTTTCATGGAAGAAAGTCACAGAGGGTCTTTGTTAGAAGAAATTTAAACCAAGAAATCATGAGAAGCTTACCTGTCGATGAGGAAGGCAATGTCTGTGATTTTCTAACCAGCCTGAAGTCATTCATAACTCTAGCAAACAAATTTACACTGAGTTCAATTTTACCCAAAGGCAAAGCTTAAGACATCCATCCCTGTTTTGAAGATGAGTGTGAAAAAGCAAGACAATAAGACTTTTTATGAGTGCACTTCAGGGCATAGATACTTAATGTATTGGCTTTGCAAGAGGCTATTTGAGACACTGCCAACTACTCATTATGGGTTCCTGTGCTTTCCTGTCAGTTTTCTGAAAATATTAGATACTGAAATTATCAGTACGAAAATATAACTTGTTGTTTGTTGTTGGTTTTGGTGGAGATGGTGTGGGAAAAGAGAATCATACTTTCAATTTGGGCTGTGCAGTGATCTGAGGATCAGCAGCTCCACGGACCATCAAACTACCAGAGTCAGTGCGGCAGCGAAGTGAAGCATGAGCAAGGGCAGGGCAGGGGTGTGAGCAGCAACTTGCCTTGTAAACAGATATGCACTCTTCTCTGATATCAGCATGGCTCCTATGAGCCATCAGCTCATACTGTGAACAATTTGGGCACTTTGAGAACTTGTGCTTTAAACAACTTCTGCACTTCTGAGTTTAAGAGGAGAAATGCTGATCTAGTGCAAATATCTCCGAGGTTTCTATGAGCTGTAAATAGGTTCTTTAAGGACTACTTGTGAACTTCCAACCCAAGTTATCATAAAAATATCACCTTATTTTTGCCTGACAGCTGAACTAAGACGGTCTGGTTGCTGCTGCATTAGGATGGACTTGGCCCCAGGTGAGAGGTGTACTGTTTTGCTTGAGTGTAAGCAAATGCATTCATGCAACCTAGACAAGCCAGTAGTAGAGAAATCCTATCACTTCTGATGTTACATACATAACACTTCTGTAACATATAATGCTTGAACTGCTCATCCTACAAACAATCTAGTGAGGGTAAAGAAATTACCACTAACCATGGAGCAAAACTTCTAGGAAAGTCAGTGGTTTAACTGGGTAACACTTTCCTTCTTCCAGAATTTACTTGGTCAGTTCAGGAAAAGAAACCTGAGAAGTACTTTGTATTTCCTCTTTCTGAAAGACAAAAAATAATACATAGAATATGTGAATACACAGAAACAGGCATATACAATAGTTTAGTCTGTTTTCTGTGGAAAATGCTAAAATATTCTGAATTTTGTAGGATTTTCAGATTCTGTGGTGTAAATCATATCTGCTTTCTTTAAGCCCTTCAGGAGGAACAGGGGTTAAAACTTAAGACAAGGGTTGGTTTCTTTGTTTATTGCAGAACCAGAATGTAGCACATGTTAAAAGCAAGCCAGAATGAACCTTCCTAAATATATGTATCTGTTATGAAGTAATTTCTGAAAGAATTTATTGAAATCCATGTAATCTGAAGATGGAAAGTGTCAATGTAATTAACAAAACACATTTTCAAAAAAGTCATCTACAGTAGGTACTTAAATACAATTCTTCAGAGTAGTTTAGACGTTATCCTGAAATAGTAAATATGAAAACAATTCCAATAATCTGGATTTTTTAACTGATAAGTCAGCATTCAGCATTATTTCAACAGACTTCACAGCTGTGTTACATTATTCATACAGTGAGACAACTGCCTGTTACAGGAATAATTACTCTTTCTTTTTTTCCCCACTCACCTTTCTGTATCCATGTGTACTTGTATATTTTAATTTTGTTCTTTCTTTGTTGCTCTATACTTGCATATCACTGAAAATGTTAGGGTCTGAATCGCTAGGATTCTTAGGGTCAGTGGGAGTATGGAAACAGCAGCAATCTATCTGATAAATTTAGTTACATGTTTGTGACACTCACTGAAATATCTGAAATGGTAGAAGATTCTTGGGAAGTATTGTCTCACTGAAGTCTGTTCCTTGAAAAACAGATTAATCTAGAACTGTTTCAACAGATTAATATAAAACTTTTTCCAGAGAATAGTTATTTAAGCTTCAGCTTTAAATTGAAGGATTTACAAATAGGATTCAGCTTGGTTCTTTCTTGGAGCTGGTGTTGTGGAATATCTTTGCTAAATGGGGTATTTGGTTAAGTTAATAAATAGAATAGGTAAAAGTGGCTGCATGTGCTATAAGAGAGGAGACTGGGATTTAAAATAACCTTGATAAAAGCAATAAAAAAATCTGTAAAAGAAAAAGACAGCTAATAAGGGTACATTTCTGAGAAAAAAACCTATGTGTAAGGTTAATATTATCGGTGGGTCTAAAATTACTCTTGCCATCAAATTCCATTTCCTGCATTCCTGACTTTGTGAACAGCAAGCAGCATTCTTGCCATAATTTTAAAGAACTGACCTTTTATGCTTTCAAGAAGAAAGACAACAACACCTCAAAGAAACTGTATTTTATCTTCCTTGGATCTTTCATGTTTTTCTTCATATTTATATTCTTCAGTATGCAGAAGTAGTATTTTTTTTTTCCTTATATTACTTTCTTGACATATTTCCTATGCTCTGTTGTTTAAGATAGGAATCTCTTCTCAGCTTTGGAGAAAAAGAGAGAAATTTTCTTTACTGGGGTATTGTTTGTTTTGATTTCATTTGTTATTTACTGCATTTTTAATTCCTCTAGAAAATAGTCACATGTCTGAGTCTATGTTACTTTAAATGATTGCTTGATCAGCTGCTGACTTCCGTGTATTTGCTTATTCCTACTGTTATCCTTAGAAGTTTTGCTGGTGTTTGGAAAGATCTTACACAACAGGGAATGATCGAAACTCAAAGTCACTTCATAAGAAATAGCACAACAAAGTAGAAATGTGCCAAATTACCCATAAACAATTTGGATGGCTGGCAAACACGGTAGCCTGCTGGTTTGTGAACAGTGTAAGTAATTTGCCACTCAACTCTCCTCTATTTGCTTCAGTAAATTGTAGGGTACTTAGTACCTTACTGTCTGTTATCTATCTGTCTATGTTTCTCTGCACTGTCAGTGTCTGACAGTAGTTCTGTTTCATTTTGTCTGTGTCTGTCTTTCACTCTCAGCTTGGTGAAAAACCTTTAAAAAAAGAGACGTGTGTTGTTTGTGAGGCTAAGATCCAACACTTTATACATCATAGTGCATCTACATAGTCTAATCTGAAAAACATACTTGAAAGGAATAAAAAGGATTAATACACTGAAAATATAGTTCAGCAATGCTATTTGAAAATAAATCAACAATAGATTCTCATAATGTAGCTAGGAAAAGTGCCCAAGTCATATCATTTTCAATCAACTGACTCATAAACAAGATATTACAAAATTTGAACCACATATATGCAGCACAAAGATTGTTTAACAGTGCTGGTCAGTCATTCTCCTTACACCAGAACTGCAACTCCATTTATATAGAGAGACAATTGGTGTTTTTGGTGTTTGAAGAAAAGAAAATAGAAATTAATAACATGTTGGCAAGTTGAAAGGGGAAAAAAAAGACAAATTCTTAGAGTTTTGGTGGTCTTTTTTGTTGTTTTTTGGTTGGTTGGATTTTTTATGTATGTCTATATTAATGCTTGTGTGATAATTTACTGTTGCTATCCTTTTGCACTGGCATTGCCCAAATCCAGTGTGGATACCCCACTACATTTCCCATGTTATTGTGGCCAAGGATTTTTAAGTTAAGGCCTTTGTTCTATGGAGAATGTACGGCTTTAAAGTTTGGACAGAGGTTTCAGTATTGCTTTCTTAGAGTATGTTAGCTATGAGATATTTACTACTTGTTTGCTAGATGACTGACATGTACATTTATTGTCTTTGTTTCTGTAATATTTTAGAAAATATAGTATGATGGAGGTATCTCCATCCTTTATTAGATGCAGTGGGGAGCATGGTCACTGAGGATGGGGAAAAAGCTGAGGCACTCAATGCTTTCTTGGCCTCAGTCTTTAATAGTCAGATCAGTTATCCTCAGGATATCAGCCCCCTGAGCTGGAAGACAGGGATGGGGAGCAGTATGAAGCTCTGTTAATCCAGGAGGAAGTAGTCAGTGACCTGCCTTTCCAATTAGACAGCGAGACTATGGGGCTGAATAGGATCTATCTGAGTATACTGAGGGAGCTGGTGCAGGTGCTCACCAAGCCATTCTGTGTCATTTATCAGCAGACCTGGTTAACTGGAGAGGTTCCAGATGACCGGAAACTTGCCAGTGTGACACACATCTACAAGAAGGGTCAGAAGGAGGATCTGGGGAACTACAGGCCTGTCAGCCTGACCTCAGTACCAGGGAAGATAACACAGCAGATCATTTTGAGGGCGATCACATGGCAAGTCCAGGACAACCAGTCCTGCTTGACTAACCTGATCTTCTATGATGAGGTAAATTGCCTAGAGGACAAGGGGAAAGCTGTAGATGTTATTTACTTGGATTTTAGTAGGCATTTTACACTGCCTCCCACCACATTCTCCTGGAGAAGCTGGCAGCTCATGGTTTAGGTAGGTTTGTCCTTTGCTAGGTAAGGAAATGGCTGGAGGGCCAAGCCCAGAGAGTAGTGGTCAATGGGATTCATTGTAGTTGGTGGCTGGTCACAAGTGGTGTTCCCAAGGGCTCAGTTTTGGGACCAGATCTGTCCAATGTCTTTATCAGTGATCTGGATGAGGGGGTTATGTGCACTCTCAGTAAGTTTGCAGATGACACCAAGATAGAAGGGAGAGTTGATCTGCCTGAGGGTAGGGAGGCCCTGCAGAGGGACCTGGATAGGCTGGATCAGTGGTATAAGACCAATGGGATGAGCTTCAACAATACCAAGCACTGGGTCCTACACTTTGGTCACAATAACTCCATGCAATATTATAGGCTTGGGGAAGAGTGGTTAGATTGCTATCTAGCAGAGAAGGATCTGGGGATGCTGCTTGATAGTCGACTGAACATAAGTCAGCAGTGTGCCAAGGTGGCCAAGCAAGCTAACAGCATCCTGGCTTGTATCAAAAATAGTGTGGGCCAGTAGGGTCAGAGAAGTGATCATCTCCCTGCACTGGTGAGGCTACACCCTGAATACTGTGTTCAGTTTTGGGCCCCTCATTAAAAGAAGGGCACAGAGGCATTAGAGTGCTTCCAGAGAAGGGCAATGAGGCTAGTGAGGTGTCTGGTGAATAAGTCTTATGAAGAGCAGCTGAGGGAACTGGGTTTTTTTTAGTCTGGAGAAGAGGAGACTTAGGGGAGACCTTATTGGTCTCTACGATGATCTGAAAGGAGATTGTAGCAAGATGGGAGTAGGTCTCTTCTGGGTTAACAGTGAGAAGACAAAAGGGAATGGCCTCAAGGTGCACCAGGGATGGCTTAGATTGGACGTTAAGAAAAATGTCTTCACTGAAAGTGTTCTTAAGTCTTGGAACAGGCTACCCAGGGAGGTATGGTGGAGTCACTGTCCCTGGAGGTGTCTAAGAAATGTATAGATGTGGTACTTAGGGACATGGTTTAGTGGCATGGTAGTGATAGGTAAATGGTTGGACTTGATGATCTTAGAGGTCTCTTCCAACCTTAATGATTCTGTGATTCCAAGTTCTGACTGTGACACAGAAGTGTTTGCAAACCTACAATGGCTAGATTTCTGGACACCCAGCAACCAGGGTTTACAAAGATTGCAGAAACTTTGCAGAATGTCTTTCCACTTGGGAAGGTGGCAGTGTCCAGCTAGAAGTGATACAGATCTACAGATGTGATCTCAAAGAAAGGTCTTTATGCACAAAGTATATTGGATGATTATCAGTGTTAGTGGGAATGAGAATTTCACCTCATCAATTAAGTCAGCTGCTTAAAGCAATGCAATATTCTTTTAAATTCTTCAAACCCTGTGTGTATTAACTGCCTAGTTGTTGCTTTGCTAAATATACTGCTACTGGGACATCCATGCAATAAAAATTTGTATTCTCTGTGCTTTCCTCTTGTTTCAATGACAAATAAAACTTGAGAAGATGCTACTGTCATATTGTTAGATGGGGATTTTTTTGTATTTACTTGAGTATAATGGACAGCAAATCAGTGTCATCATGAGTGAAAAAGACTGTCACAGGATAATTAGAAATTATTTTCTCTTTTAAGCCCTGCTTCTGCTTCCCTTCAGTATTTCTGTGAGTAGAAGACCATTATCTTACTGCAGCATCCCATCTCATTGCTGGGCTCTCCTAATGAAACAGGAATTCTGCAGGAATCCAGGATATGACTAACGAGATTCACTGAATAATAAGGTTTCCAATTTCTGAGTTCTGGACACCTCTTCAAGAACTCTCTTGACAACTGTAAATGTCTTTTAAACAAATATTGACATACCAGTTTGAAAAGTAATGAAGCCTCTTGTCTTCCTGCAATATGCAGCAGTAAAAAAAGATGTGTGGATTTTTTTTTTTCAGTTACTTTAATGGCTAGAATTGAAGATAAACCAATAGGTAGTTTGATTATACAAGAATTTTAAAATGTATCACTGCCTATTAATGGCAGCTTGGAATCTAGGTTTGCAATTATCTAGAGCTGTAAATTATTTAAAATCAATATGTCAATACTTTGATATGTTTTTAATATAGGGTTAGACATTTCTTTATGAAGATACTTCCTTTTTATTGGTCTGGTAAATGTAGCTATTTAGAAGATCTTTACAGACGATCATAATTTTAATAGCATATGTATATTATTGAAAATTACAGATGGCAGCAGCCCAGCATTCCATCTATTTCTTAAAACTACTACATATGTATAAGCTGCAAAAAAACTTGCAAGGATTCTACTGTAGAATCATATATAGGCTTCCTTTGGTATGCAAAATTGATTGGGTTTTGTTTTTGTTTTTGAAATTGAACACAAGAATGGCATGGCACATATATACACATATCTATTTACAGATGTTGGATTACTGTTCTCAAAAGGATCCTCAAAAAGTTGGATTGTTGTTCTCCAAATATTTTTGAAATTAATGTTCTCTTTATAAGGTTGTGGGTTTGACAATTTTCTGTATCACCCTAAATACAGCTGTTTTAAACAGATTTTTAGTTTAATTGAAAACTCAGTTTTGCACTAAAAAAAATTGAAGCAGTCAGAAATGCCAAGCAAATCTCTTACTGTTCCCTGCTACAGCTTTTTATAGCATGTTGCTACAATTAGAGTACTTGACTTACATTAGAGTTGATGGATCTAAGCATTGTCCTCTTCCCTTATAAGGAGAGGAAATACCAGATAATAAAGCGATAATTTTCTACATTGTTTTTTAGGAACAGAGGGATGCAATTGACAAGGTTAGAATTTAGTAATATTGATACCACTCGGTGTATAGGACAAATATTTTTCTTTACAGTAGTTGCACAATTTCTGATTTCACATCTATCTTTGAATTGCATCGGGGCAAAGGAGAGTGCTCTCCTACAAGTCTGACAGTAGTGTGCTCTGCTTCTGTCAGAATTCCTTCTCATTATTTTTTTTCAGATGGTCCCTCTCAGTTTTAGTGATGCTTCTCAAATCTATTTTTATTCTTCCTTAAGTAGAATAAACTTCCAATAAATGAAACTTCCTATCATGCTGTCTTCTATCTGGTCTGATCGATCTTGTCCTAGTCCAGTAACTTGTTTGTTTAAAGTGATGGAGAAACACAGAGCTGGGAACAATTAATACATAAACAATAGTAGTCATTTTCATTACGTTTTTATCCAACAAATTTGAGAAATTTCTTGCTGGTTAGTTCTTATTTTTGCAGGAATCATTACATCTTAAATGAAAGTCTTTCAGCATTTTATTGTAGAGTGAGTTCAAGACCTCATCCTGAAAGTGCTATTTATTGTAGAAAATAAAAGCATGGCCAGAGATGTCTGGAGTGGGGAAAGCAGAAATATCTTTTTTTTTTTTAATAGTAATGGAGCAATTATTTTATATATGGAAATATGTTTCTTTTCCTGTTTTTCATTCTAGATTGTGCATGTGTTCTTAAGTTGCCAAAAGTATGCTGGGAGGCAATAGTGGCTTTTATTTTGGCAATTAACTACTTTGGTATATTTCTTAGTGTAAAATTTTCTTACGCATATAATTGACATTTCTGTATTTTCTATTTAAAAAAGGAAAATTTCTCACACTCCATATTTCATCAAGGGGTTTGTTTTTTAACAGTCAATTCTGCTGTGATTCCACGTGATTTCTATATAAGGACCAGAAAGTCGACAGAAATTGCACAAGCAGGAGCGCACTGCATGCTTAAACTTCTAAATATTGTATTACTATCAATGTGATCATAGCTACATACACATGTCTAAAGTTATTAATCTCTCTGAAATTTTAGAGGGGCTTTTGGCTTAAAATGGTTTGTGACCATTCACTTTAAATCCCTTGCAGTCCAGTTTCAGTGTGATTCTACAGAAGCACACTAACTTTAGGAGCCAATATTGGCTTCTAGAGGTAATGACACAATGTATAGAGGAGAGGGCTGGGGCGAGGGTAATTGGGTTGGAAGATCTGTGTCTCAAGAGACCATCAGCACTTCTTTCAATCTTACAGGCATATACTGCATCTTTTCTAGCCTACTGCATCAAAATTACTCAGTGGCAGAAACAGGAAGCTTGGTGGCAGGAATAATTTCTTCTAAAGGTTCTGAAGATTGAGGAGAAAAGTTTGTTTCCTAAAAAAAAAAGGGGGGGGGGGAGAAAACCCTCAGAAACAGATCTTTAATGCGGGACTATTAATTCCTATGTGCTATTCAAAATTCAGGGAACAGGAGCAAATGTCTAGCTATGTAGCACAGAAAAAAAAAAATAAATATTTCCTGTTCAGATGAAAACTCTGCTCTTCCTTTCAGTAGTTTTTCTGTTGAAGCACTTGTGCAGCTATTCCTTGACATGGTAGACCATTGGTGTGGGACTCCAGCCCCTTGGCTTTTTGGAATGTTGCAGTAGTTAGTATGTGCACACCCCCTAAGAGATCATTGAAAAGCAGATGGGCAATTTTATTGCTAGCTTGAAATAGAGCTCCTGCTCTGGACAGTAACCCCAAATTTGCCTTCTGAAGTTTCAAAATGGGACCACATCAATATTCAGTTCATAACTCCCCTAGACATATAGCTTTTTCATTAAATTTAATTTTTCTACTGAGGTACAATACAGTCCATTTCACTTCAGCTTTCCCCAAAGTAGAGCATAAAGAATATAGCATGGGATGGTTTTATGGGCAGCACACTGAGAGCAATTAACACTGGAATTGAATCTACATCAAGATAACAGGTGATTATGCTATTTAACTGTTAAATGGTGGTAATGGCTAAGCATAGACCACAGGCCCAACAGAGTAGGATAAAATGAAATTCAGAAGGCATGTAAATTAACAGAAATGAAATGGACCTTTTAGGAATATATTTGATACTGAAAAGCTCCAAATTATTTTAGAATTTACTAATTACCTAGATTTTATGTAAGTGCAAACACTGATAGGGTAAGGAAGGTCATTTTTCTGGAGACTTTGAAAAAGACCAATTTCATTGAAGTATATTTGAGAGTGGTGTTTAAATGCATCACTTTCCTGTTCTTTATGTCCAAGTTTTGTGTGGTGATATGTGTTGTTTTGATGTGTTGCACAGAACTTAGGGATTCAGGTGGACAAAGGAATATAGATGACAACAGCAGGCATTCAAGTATCCAAATGACAATTAAATCCTAGAGTAAAAGCAATTTGAGTTTCACACTATCTTGGAAATAAAATACTTCAGTTTAATTCAAAAAACTGGAGATGTATTTCTTTAAATCAACCTAGCTTAATAGAGAAAGTTGTATTTCCATTCTCCTAATGGAAAAGAATTTAAAATATATCTAAAAATTTGAAATTTTCTCTGAGGAATCTGTTTTCACTGCTCTAACAACTGCTGTGAGGACATTTTTAAGATAGCATTCAAGTTTACCATCTTTTCTTCCTATTCTGTCAGCCGCTCCCATTTATTTAACGTTTGTTTAGGCATCCAGAAAAGGCGAATTAATACTTTCCCTAAGTTCCTTTATAAAAGACAACTTTTCTGAAGGTACTCTCATTTACTCTGTGGGAACAGGAAAAATTAAACTGGTTGTTTGGACTTCAGCTGTATGAACCCAAGGACATGGTCCCAGTCTCTCAACTGTTGCATTCAGGAAAAGAACCCACACAGGTCTTGTGGGACTGGCCACACACCTCTTGCCACTGACCTATACTCTTTGTAGGCTACTACTGTCATGTCAGTCTTGGGCTTCTTGTGCGGCTAGCACACGTCACTCTAGTCCTGATAGTTAAAACTCTTCTTACTGAGATGGAGGACTTTGTGCCATGGAAACAGTGATGGATACAGAAGAAAACACTGAAGCCTTTTGTAAGATTTCAGGTTTTGTTACAATAAAGATGTCTGCCTGTAGTCTTTCTTACCATGCTAACAGAGTGAAGATATTTCTTTTGGAAATACAATTGCAACTGACATACTAGGTTATTTAACATTTTTTGTTGTTTATCCCCCCTACCACTTCCCAATCCCAATTTGGAACTCCTACTAAAATCTTCTTGTAAGCAGCTTTAGAATTTGGTGACAGGAAATTAGCTGGAATTGGCTATTTCAGGCATCATTCTCGGTAGTTAAGTATTCATTTAGTACAGGCCAAATACTAAAATTGCCTTCGAATGGCAAGTCCCATAAGGAGAAAATGAACACTGATGGGTTATCAGTCCAGATAGGTGGGAAGAGGGTAATGGAGAATGTGAATGATTCATTAAAAATACCACATTTTGTTAACTCAATGCATGTAGTAATCTCCTCAGTCTAGGCCTCGCTTTCCATCTATTAATTCCATGTTATTAAGGTTTTGATTTCTCAAGAAAACAGATGGCTATCAACTTAAACAGATGTTCATATTGCACTTTTTAAAGTTTAAATGCTGAACAGGTATAACTTTAAGTTTGCTTTGGTACAAAGGGAATTAGTGCTTTGAAAAATATACGAGTAGAGAATAATATGAGGGTAAGAGGGTCAAGTAATTCACTGGAAGTACACCTACATATACTTACCTTCACCATTCTAGAATTCAAGGAGACATGACAGCAGAAAGATTTAAAGGAACATGGTTTCTTCTGAAACCAAGTCCTGTGTCTTGTTGAGAATGTATGCCTTGAAAATGTGACCTAAATACATCACAATAAGTGAAAGAGGAGGATGTAGGGAAACATTTGCTGCTCAGTGATTCTTCCAGATTTTTTGGGTGGCTCATCATATTACCACTTCATTAGAATGCAAACATGCAGGACTAGACTTCCTCTGGGTGAAATGAAATCTCATTCGGACTTCATAATTTGTTGCTCCAGTCAGCAGTTGTAAAAATTCTCTAATTCTGGGGGGAAAAAAAAATAAAAATTGCCCCCATCTTTTTTTTCTACACTGATGTGCTCTAAATGATCGAGAGGAGGGAGTAATTGATCAAAATCTTAAATTTTCTTTTGGAAGCAGTTCCAGAGTACAGGGTGATATTGCTTTCTACCTCTTGTGACCCATCTGTATTTTGACTCAAGATCAGAACGTGAAGCAGAATTACAGACAAGGATGTTATTTATCCATAAATACATGAGGCAGAGTCATTCAGAGAGGAACTAAGGATTTCTTTTTTTCTAATCTAAGTTTCTAGTCTCTAAGGACAGGATGCTGTTGAGCTTTTTGAGATATTTGAACTGTCATTGGAGTTGCGACTCTGGGTGATGGTAGCCTGAATATGCTCACATTTGTCAACCTACTGTGTGAAACAGCTGATTAGCTATGGTACTAGTAACCTCACAATATATTAGACTTGAATCGATTCAGTGGTGCATGAAGAGTGTGTCTACATTAGTAGTCTAGTTTGCTGAAAGGCACAGATTTGCTTTGCATCTGACCTCAGAACCTTGGAGCCCTCACCTGAGCATGCTCTGACTGCACTTGAGCTGTGTTTCTTTCAGGTGGGAAAAGGGTGAAACTACGTGAATGCAGAGTCCCCCAGTAGCTAGCGCTTTTTGCATGTTGATGCATTCCAAGGGTAGATTGCAGCTGGTGTAGGCTTAATTTACAGTAAAGCCAAAAAAGTGGGCCTGTGGTCTTAGATGGAACCAGAGTGCACTGGAGGTTGTTTCCTAGTCACACTACTTCTGTGGACTTGGCTCGGTTCTGAGAGGAGGGTTCCAAAATTGTATGTAGAAGAGAAATAGTATGTGGCATATTATGTTAAAGCCAAAAACCTCCTCCTCTGTGGGAACCAAATATCAGTAGTCAACAGAAATATAATCTGACCTTCATAGCAAGGACCGTGATTTAGGAAGAAGAAAACAACAGTTGGAACACTCCGTTGGGAGTGTGAAAACAAAACAGAACACCATCTCTTGAGAACAAGACTGTATATACCAAATAAACCACTCAGAAGAGCAGTTGGATGTGAACAGGGAAAATTCTTGGCTAAATAAAGTATTTGGAGACAATAAGTATGTGGCCTATCTTGACTGAGCAGAAATGTCTCTCTGCTCTCGAGGTGACCACCCCTTCAAACAGACCAGGCTCGGGTTCATTTGGTTTGTCAGCGCGACTTCCTGGATTCTGGCTGGATCAAAACCAGCACTCCTCACTCAAAGACCTCCTTTAGTCTATTGGTGAGGCTAGAGAAAAATGTATTAGAGATCAGGAACTGGAAAAGACTGCCAAGGAAGTGCTTAGAAAATTATGTAATTGTACTTATTCCACCGTTTGCATGTGAGTTTCATTACAGTAGACACAGTTTCTGAGTCTATGTTCATTTGTTTTCTTGTACTTTAAAAGGTGGGATAAATATGAATTTAATATTGTGGATATTGGTATGTGGTGAAAACATAGAGCTAAAGGAAAACAGACATTTTTGGAATTACTATGCTCTACTTGTTTTCCAAATGAGTTGTTTTCTTGTGAACTACCTTAATAGATACTAGGAAAGGAAGCATAAAAACTCTATTACCCCTCTAGTCAACTGAACAATAAGATTATGTAAACAGGAGCAAATGCCTTTCAATTGTTGACTGATGCAATTGATGTTTTCTATTAAGAAGACGACTTCGTCTAAGAGGCTAATACACATTTTTTACAGGTCACAGGAAATTTCCCATAGCAGAATCAGAGCAAAAATCTATTTTAAAAGGGCATATGGAGTCATACTAAGAAAAGCATTCACTGATATGAATAAAGAATTATTGTCTTAGTTGAACAGCGACAGGGAGTGGGCTGGCTAATTCTATACATGCTGAGTCAAATCTCCAGTTATTATATATCAGGGCATCTGTACTGACATAAACTTCCCTACTGACCTTTAGTGCTTAAGGATGTAAGGATGTGGTCTACTGTGCTGAAAGGGCCCTTCTGCTGTCGAGTGTCTGCTGTGTTAATGTAGCTTCAAATGAATTTCAGACATGCTTTTAATCTGCTAGGGTGCTGACGGATGCAAAAGAAGATGCGTTTTTTTTAGTTTGTAATTTTTACTGATAGAACAGAACATGTATTTATGCAGATCGCTTAGTTTTTGATACAGTATTTTTTATTGTTACATAAATGAGCATAACAGGTGGGTGTTAGTAAGCTACCAACAGATGTTTCAGGACTGATTGTTTCTTGAATATATAATTATAATATACAATGTGTAAGTTTATATTTAGTTCTTTTGCTGTCTCACAAGCATCATGCTAGTGACAACTGCCATTTCACATGATGATGGGTACAGAAACCACTACTACAGATGAATATTTGTGATATTTGCCACCCACCGTGCTCACTGTCCCTGCTTGGTGGATCTGGGGTGAGGAGGAGGAGGAACAGTCCAAGCAGGACATGAGACTGGCTGACCAGCTGGATCCCAGTCCCCTTTGGCACAGCAGGCACGTGCAGCACTACTTGTGTGGCTACTGGCCTTGATGCTCTGTGCTTGCTTTTCTCTTTTTTTTTTTTTTCAGGGATTTAAGTACTTTTTTCCATTTTTTTAATTAATAATTTCTAAGTTGCTGATAATTGCATAAAACCAAGTCAAAAATAGATACTGATTTTGTTTTTAGGTATTTGAGGGATTTAGTAGAGATACCCTTGAAGATAGTTCTAGCTAAAAGTGTAAAGGAATGGGGTTAAATCCAGTCTCTGTCATAACGTTATCACCCTACATGCAAACTGAAATGCATTTCAGATGACTCAAGGCCACAGTTCTGCAACACAGTGACAAGAAAATGAGGAGAACATGAAATTAGAGAAGGAATAGATAGCAACCCTGAAGACAGTTCAGTGCCCTTACAACCACTGCTTCATTCATGTTAATAGAAATATAGTTAAATTTCACACCATATTCCAATTTTACTCTCATCTGAAATACTTCTTACTGTTTAGCTCTGTGATTACCCTTTGATGTTACTAAGCAAAGTATACACGTAAGAAGTATGTAGAAGAAATCTCTGCTCTAAAAATTAGAGATGGTCTGTAATTAACATAATTTGTTTGACAGCTTCACCGTATGCCTGTCTTAAAATATATTGATGATTTTTATTTTTTTATATTTAATTTTCATCTGTTCCGCTTAAGTTACATGCTACGTTGACAGAAATTAAGATGCCTTTTACATTAGACATTTTTATATTTGTCATGTGTTGGTGTAAATCCCTTGCATGATCGTTCAGGCATTGTGAAGGGAAGAGACCTCCACTTATCATTCCCCTTTTCCTCAGAAACAAAGATTAAAATAAGGTGGCTGACAAATAAAACCATACAAAGGAATATGGAATCAAATCAATTTAAACACAAAAATGTCCTTGATTTATGAGTGATTTTAGTGAAATAAATGAAATATATTTCATTTGATTTTTAACATTTGTAGCACCAGGAATAAACCTTGTTGAAATAATGTCATATCTATTATCAGATGTATTGTTTCTGCAGTCTTATGAGCCCTAGATAAATGTTATGCTTTTTTTTAAAATAATAAAATAAAACAGGGATTTGGCTTGGTTGGTAAAGATAATGAATTGCTTTAAATAAATTGCCTTCATGCTAGGGGAAGTAGTGGGTTGGGGCTTAAACTATAAAAATGTAATATAGGTCAATTAATATGAGATTTTTTTTCCCCTACTGGACTTTTGATTCATTCTTAAAGTAGAGTTTAGGAATAAAAGAATGTAATTTTTATTTCTTATATTCTCCTTCCAGTTAGTATAACAAGCCAGTTCAGTTTTTTTCTCTATCCTTAGGAAACTAAATAATGATTTGCATTCCCACTTCCTTATTATATTTCATTAGCTTGATACAACATTCTGTGATAACTGCATAATGAAATATTTAGAAATATGCATTGTGTCATTTCAAGTCTTAATACCTCTTAAGATTATGGTGAAGAGGAGGAAATGGAAATGCTATCCAAGGTTCATACAATGAGTCCAAGACAAAGGATGGTAGGAAAATGATACAGATCATGCTCTCAGCTATAACACCTTCAGTGTGTATTGGAAGATTTATAAGGATAAGAATTTTCAATTTTAAGAAGGTATTTTTAATAACATTTTAATTATTATTTTCTGTCTATAGCTTATTACTATGCAGCACTTAAAGATTAGTGGTTTAAAATTCATGTATATTTCTAAACTTTCCCAGTACATTTAGGAAAGCTAGACCAATTCAAAGCTCACCTAAATCTAAAGGCATAGGTAAATTTTTCCAGCTCTGTATTTCACTCTGGAACGGATTCTGAAATGCAGTGCTTGACAAGAGAGAACTGTTTGTTCTATTATATCATTCTACAGTTTAACAATACTTAGAAATCCATAGCCCCTAACTGCTGCTATAAAGGGTTAACTTAAATATTTTGCTTCTTTAATATCTTCTCAGATTAACTGTATTGATCTTGTTAGCAATTGTGTAGCCTCATTAATCTAGTTAATGAATTGATCTTACTGTTAAGATGCTCAATGCAACCAACAAATAACATTGTGAATATTTAATCAACCATTGATCTCACTCAGCAGATCCAAATATCAGTCAGTCAGATCAATCTTATAGTTTCCTTGCATGCTATCTCTTACTTGTTGAATTAAACATATTTTATTATTTCAGGAAATCAGACTTTTCTGTAGGAGGAAGAGCTCCCAACTCCCCTCTTTGGCACCATTGACATCCACATCTGTCCTTTCTTGTTTTAGTTTCTTTCAATGCACTTTTCCCCTTTGAAGAGGAAGGAGCTGGGAATTCAGTTCTGTGGATTTCGTGATTTCTTTGGCACAATGTTACTAGTCCAGCTGCCTCTGTAGTACAGGGTTCATTAGAGGCTTGACTTCAGAATTACTCCTTTAGATAGTTCAACAGTCCTGCCTATGGCAAAGCAAATGAATTCTGACATTCACTCCATCAGTCTGCACTTTATCTTCCAGTCCATAATATGTACATTACAGTCTGCAAGAGATGAGTTTTTTCACGGAATATGTTTTCTGCTTGATGGCAATGTTAATGACTGTGCTGATTCTTTCAATTTGGAGAACTGGAAAGCCAGGATCCCTTCAGATCCAGGCATTTTAAAGCACAGCCGTTCTATTCTCTCAAGGACCTGTTGTTTGTCCCATGATTCGACCTATTTCAAAATGTGTTTAATACTAGATTCTCCAAATATATAGTAACAGAGAAAAAAAAGTATCTCACCACATTCATGAACATGTTATCATAAAAAGACAGACTTTCCATTTGAATGAGATATCTTGCCCTTTTCTGAAAAGTAACATAGTGTCACGAAAGTTTTAACAGAACAACATAAACCAAAATTCTGTACCTGACAAAATTCCTTGGAAATATCTTTAAAATACTGAGAGATACTCGCTGAGGTGCATTCTTCAGCTCCCAGTGTTCAGGACCTACATACTCATTGGACAGAGGGAGAGACAGACACACTTGGTCTAGTAAACTCATTGAATATGAGACAAAGATTTTTCATAAAATGCAGATGTACCTAGAAACTCATCATTGTACCAATGTTACAAGGCTGAACAGCACAGATAATTTTGGTTAGTACCACTACACTCACCTGAGACAGAGGCAATTTTGTTTCAAGCTGTTGCTCTGAAGTAGGCAGAAATAGAATTTGATTCACTCTGCATGTGTTTTCAGTGAACACCAAACCACAGTGTTACAAGGCCTTAGTGGCCTTTTTGTGAATAGCCCTTCAGAGCCCAGGAGATACTTAGACATCGTTGATATTTCTTTTCTGTTTCCATTCATCTGAATCACTTAGCAAATTGAGTTGAATTTTACTTTTTCAGGAAATCAAGTAGTTTTAAAGCTATGGTGAAAAATAGGTGAAATTTTTTCACTGTGAAAACAGTGAGAAAATTCTACAGCTAAGTAGCATCCTCTGACCTTTAAATTAAGTTACCTTACCATTAGGTTCAGCACCACTCAAGCATTATCATCCAAAAATGTTGCAAGTCATGAATATTAAAAACAACCAGTGAAATTTAAAAAGGTGATATCCAAGATTTTGACAGAAACAGTTTTCTTGACTAGTCGATAGTGCTACTCAGATAGACAAATTCTACTGCATTTTTAGCTTCCTTCATAGCTTAAAATTTTACTGTATAGATTTAGTAGAGATACTGCTTTTCTTAGATGTTATAAATATAAGAATACACTCAACTGTAGAAATAGCATTCAGAAACTTCCTTTGTCTAATGAAGCCATTTCACTGACGATAACTTTTTTTTCCCCCTCTGTTTCTTTATCTCCCTGGAATTGAATGGGATATGCAAAAAAAAAAAAACGAGGAGCTTTTCCACTGAACACATGCATATTCCTTTCTCTCAGAAGGTCATTGAACATCATCAAATGACTGGATTTCTGAAAGCTAATCCACTGCAAATAGATAACAAAACTATATAAGTGACAATACTCTCTGCAAAGTGAGTGGGGAACTTGACTCTAAATAATGACAGAGATTTTCCCCTGTAATCGTTGTGTGTTCCAGTGAATAAGTTGTCAAATAGAAAGGGTGTTTGTTTTTTTTTGTGAAATGGGGAGGTCTGTGTTCCATTTAAAATTTTAAACTAAGCCTTTAAAAAAATGCTTTAGGTAAACTTCACATTGTTCGCATATTCATGTAACAAGTAGGTATTCAACTCACTTTCTTTACTAGTTGACGGCACAGATAAAGCAATTAAAAATTAATGAAAAATTAAAAACCATGTTATTGATCCTCTTTGACATACAGGTGGAGCGTAAAATCAGCCTAAATATTTTATATAGATGCAAATATAAAAAATAAACCCAAGTAATTTAATATTTAGTTTATTTTCTATAATACCAAACTAGCCTTAAAAATTAAAGCAGGGAAAGACTTGGTTGTCCATGAAGTAACTGAGATGTTTTAGATTTTATTATTGATTAGTTATAGGGTCTTGAAAGCATAATACTTTTTCTCAAAATATGCTTCATAATGGCGAAATACACATAATTTTGAGATATAAGACTTTTTTTGTGGTTTGGGGTGGTCTTGTTTACCTTGAATGTAGTGTTTGTGTTTTCCTTCTCTCTTTTGAGACCAAAATTAGTTCTAAATAAGTAGCATGGACATTGTACATAGAAGAAAATGGCACTGTTTTTCAAGCTATTTCAACATAATGGTAGGATAAATAGTTTTACAGTCCTTATTTTGCTGTAGTTCCAAACAATATTCTGAAGTATGTGTCTGAGCATTTTCTTCAGGAAGGATGTATATTTCTAGTTTTCTTGAAAAACACAAGACTGCAATTTGTCTGACCTTCTTTCTGTTTTCCATCTGCATACATTAAATGAATGACTCTCCATTTTGCAGCTGAGGGAAGCACAACTTTGAATGAAAAATGTTGCCATTAAAAAAGAAGGAACAAATTGCATAAATTATAAATGACCTGCAGAAGCTGAAATATGCTACCACGTTACTCTGATTATACATGCATGGGGTTTTTTGTCATTAATCCAACAAAATAGCATGGCAACCTATGGAACTCATACAGATACACATCTTTTGGTGAAGAAAGAGAAATCCAAATGGATTTAAATTTATAGCATTGCATTATGCTTTACAAGGTGTGGGGGGGGGAAGGCTGACTCAATTCCTGAGTTTATACTGTTAATTTTACACATCCAGACAGCTGGGTTTTCTTTATAGTTTCTAAAAGTTTGTGTTTTATTGAAATACGTGAAAAACCCAGTAATGAATGCATCTGTTTATCTCCAAGCTAGCTCTTCAGATTTCACTAAAAGAATCCCGTAGATAAAAAAGCAGCTTATTGCAGCCATGCTATGTCAAAGAATTTGGCTAGGTTTAAGCTTATGAGTTTTTCAATGCTTCCTGACACGCTTAGGCATTTCACAATTTCAGATCACTGAATATTTATGCAACAATAAATCTCATGAATAAATTATAACCCATAGTTATTATTAAGTACGTTTCATTTATGAGTCTTGTTAGGATTATTATAAGAACACAGAGAGAATACCAGGTCAGGCCACAGATTCATCTGCATAGTGTCCTTTTTTCAGTGTTCTCTGGTAAGAGCAGGTATAAAAATACCTTTCCAGTATTTTTTCACAATATTTGTAGCTGAGGAATTTAAATTGCTGTCTTTTGATGTATTCTTGAAAGAATGTCTTCAGTAATTAGAAAAAAAAAGTAAATCTAAAATGCAGTAATATTGGTCAGCTGGCTGGGTCATAGCTGAGCGTTCCAGTGTGCAGAAAATTGTACCTTTGGGTTTGAACTTATTTTTTGGTAGTTTCATCTAATGCTTCTAATTCTTATATTGAAGTAGGGACGCAATGAACAGTTGTCCTCCTCCTTGCCATTTGTGACTTGAGTTGACTGCTATCAACTCTGTATCTCATAATCTATTTTTCCAGGCTAAAGATTACAAGGGGTTTTTTTGCCGTTCTTCAAACTGTGGTTGTTCAGTCCATATGGATTGGCTTTCAGCATCCATATTACCTTTTCTATATATTTTATGTACATAATGCCCTGTCAAGATGGAGAGAAATGTGCCCAGCATCCAAGACATGGCTGCCTTCTGACTCATGTACACTGTCAAAATGTCTTTGTCCTGTGTGATTTTGTTAGGAAAGCCAAATATCAGAAATGGTTTATTTCATTTGCCTCCTCTTCCAGGTAATTTTTAAATATTTTCAGTAGCATGCCAGCAGACATGTTATCGAACAGTATTTTCATCAAAAAGGAGAATTTTCTATGTTTTTCCGCACTATTTTAACAGTTGAAACATCTCACATCCTGTAGGTGATAGGCACTTAGTGTTATTTCAAGTCTATTTCTCAGTAATTTATTAATTACTCCATCATGGTGCTTTTAATAAGAGCATCTTTAGCACTCTTCTGAATATACTTCTTTTGGGAATGTCTTTATGAATACTTGAAATTCTACAAAAAAGTCTTTGCCTTCTAAAATAGTATTGCTAAATCCATTAAACTAGGATATTTTTCACGTCACCCCCAAGCTCTTTATGTCAGTTCAGGATTCAAGAGTGACTGGAAAACAGTGTTTGTTCACTCATGTTCTTGAAGCATTAGGGCTCTCATGCTAAAGAGCAGACTACTGGAGCTACTAGTCTAGTAGACTACTAGAGCTTCTCCAGTTTTAGTGATATATCCACTGTTTCAAGTTTCAGGACAAAGGCATTTCTGTTTCTCATAAACAGAGCAGTAGCTGTGCAGCTCTAGTGTAACTGAAGACATGAGGATCCTTGATAGTAGTTATGTGGACAAAATTATTGTGTTTATAGACCTGGAAAAGACTTGCAGTTTAAAGCTTTAAACTTCTGTTATAACAAACTCCTTATGTGTTTACACTACAACTTTCAGTAGAACCAATGATACATCCCACTCTGATATGCCAGTAAATTGGCAAATGGTGACTTCATGGCAGGTGATATAAAGCTAACCTTAGGTTTTTAGTATGCTTTCATAAGACGAATCTTCTTTTTTTCTTTTTATTTTTTTCCTAGTCCCTTTGTCATATTAGTAGAAAATTAAGGTATCTGGGAAAGGGGAGAAGTAAATTATGGAGCACAAAATCTGAGTTACTAATGAAAATTGAAGGATGTGAAATTCACTCCTGTGTTCATGATCAATTTTAATGTGCTCATTAAAAGTGAAGTTGAGTTCATCCAATTGAACATGCTTCATTTTTACTGGGTATATGTACACAAGTGAATTTTAATCTTCCTTCTGCCCTGCCCTGTATATGAAAAAGAACCTTTGGAAAAAAAAAGGAAACAGAAACTGCCCAAACTCGTAACTGATAAATAGTGCCTGCTTTTAATTAATGATATTAATCTTGGATGCATTGAGTCCAGATATCTCTTGGGAAATATAAAAAGAGAGCTAAAACAGTGTTCATCACATAAAAGAAATTCTGAAATTACTTCTCTGTCATTTTAAACTTAATACTGTATAATTTTTCTTAAATTTTAAAGAAACATTTGTGAAATAACATTATAACATCTTAAACTTCCAACACTTTCAAAGATAATGGTGGATTATAATGAATTTTCTTAATTAAAGAAATGGTTAGTTGTGCCTGTTTTCCGTAAATTAGTTAAACTTTCAGTCATTAAGCAAAAAATTAATTAATTATTGAAGGATATAGGAAGTGCAAGAAATCTTGCATTTGAGATGGATGCTATACCCTAATGTATCACTGATACGGTATTACATGCTTAAATGTGTTCTTGATAGTATAAAGTATCTTGTGCCTAAATAGGGGTGTTTAAAGTATTTTAGTTTGAATTATCATCTCTGATATGAGAATTTATAATTGGTTTTAGAAAAAGGAATTATTTTCCTTATGAAATATTAGTGGACAACTTAGAAAAGGCTGATGAATATCATGTTCTCATTGAATGTTCACTGATTCAGGATGTCAAGTTTATTTTCCTATGAAGAGGAGAACTGATATCAGAGTATTAGCATTATATATACCATTTTTTTGAACTGCACGAATGAGTAACTTGGTTTTTTTTTTCCCCTCTGCTGGACTTTCTATGCCTCAGATCCTGTTTTGTCATAAAGCTTCTGTTTCTTTTAGTGTAACTCAGCATAAAATGTCCTTGTTGAGACTTCTGAACAAGGGTGCAGTGCAGAGTGACTCTGCAGAGGAATTTTCTGCCCAGTATTCTAGTTTATTATCAGAGAGAAAGGAAAGTGAATCTCCTATACTTTGCATATTAATAATTAGTGGAGCAGATCTTATTTGATCTTGTCATTGCAGTGTGGTATAAAAAAACCCTAGAATTTTTGGGCATACCTCAATCTGATCATTTGCATTCTGTGCTTTGTTTTTCTGTGTTAGAGAGTAATATATCTAGAGGTGAGCAGTGTTGTTTTATGATGTAGGGTAGAACTCTGCCTTTACATGGAGTGAAGGGCTTCACTCTGCTGATTGCTGGCTGTGCAGCTGGAATGCCACAGCTTGGCCATTGCAGTTTGAGTATGTATCATGAGAGGAAATTCAGGTAGTGGCTTTGTGATATTATTTACATCAAGTACTCTTATTTTAAAAAAGAAAAAGAAGGACAATGATTTTTTCCCTTGAAATATAAAGTCTCTACCCTTTCTAATATTTGCCTAACATAAGGAGAAAGGGTGGCTTTTTCCTTCACTGCACGAAAGTGGAATGTGACAGTAGAAACCCTGCCCCTGCTATCAGTGTTGTAACATCAGCAAACACTAATCTAAAAGAATGCATATGCAGGTATGAATGTGCACATGGAGTTATCTTTATTAATGTAACCTATTTCCTATCAGTCATGTTCATGTAAAGCTTTGTGTTGGCTTTGATCAGGATATGAAAGTTGTTATCAAAAGCTTGTAATCCAATTTATTGGTGTATTTTACTTAAAGAGGCTGCATTGGTCAAAACACCACTTTTAAGGGGAGGAGGGGAGACTTCTGTAGCCATGGCTTTCTGTGTGTTTTGCAACTAATACGAATACTGTGGGATGCTCATCAAAGAGGAACTTATCAAAGTGGGTTCTATCATAAAATGCAGCTCTCTGGGGGAAAAAAACCTTCTATATTACCTGTTTTCTGTGACAGCAGATTCTCACTAGTTTGGATGTTTACATGATCAGCTACAATCTTATCTTCTGCTTTTTTGTTAACTGCATGCTTCTCCATGATATGGCTGCTTTCTGTTCAATGTCAGATAGCTATGTGAGTTACAAAATAATGATTAAATATCTCAGGAAAATAATGATTGCCTGAATACCCAGCCTATAAAATTTAATGGTTTTTCCTTTTACAATATTATATTATTGGCTGCAGTAGATTAGGACAACTTTGATAGAAGAATTGCACATAATTAAATTTTCATGTGTGATTCAAAGTGCAAGAAGATTAGAAGGCCATTTAAGAGGTGCTGGAGCTGTCACACCATATCAGCAGTCTGTGAGATAGACAGCACAAAAATACTGATTTAGTGCAACATGTCACATTTCCTTGTAGCAATTGCTATAGAAAAGTCAATGGGTGGGTGTCTATGCCTATGAATACCTGTAAAGATTCTGTAGAATCCATTTTTAAACGTTAAAATGGGTAAGGAAAATGGATTCAGAAGGTGCATTCAAAAGTTGCGATTTAATCATCCACTTATTCAAATAGGATACTGATACTGCATCACCTTTCTTTTATCTAGGCTTAATAATACTTCTGTGTCATGGACATTTATGAAATATTAATATACTTTGAGAAATTTTACATTTTGACAAGTTCTCTTGTGTTGGCTTGTGGGCAATGTTTGCCAGTTCAGTGATGGAGGGGCAGGGTAGTCTGTGCAGGTAGAGAAGTGCAGAGTTATTCCTATTAGTTCCAGCATAGGATTTTCTGGCAGTGGTTCAACTCATAACTCATAGGACCAGAGGTAGGCCCATATCATGGCAGCTGGTTTTTTAGCACATATGGTTTATATTTCCCTTGCAGATATAAGCTGATATTTAATGATGGAACATTGATCTGAACCTACTGAAAATTGCTTTATATTTTACTTTCGGGAAAAATGTATTTTGATTCAGCTAAGGTGTGACTCTTCAAACATGATTTAATAGGACTGTTACGTAGAAACAGAATTCTGACTTAGATCCTATGAAGTGTTTTGGGGAATGTATGTAGTTCTGGGAATAATCTGAATTGACCTCTAGGAGAATCAATGGAAAAATAATAGTTATGAACTGTTTTCTTTTTATGAAAGATTGGATTGAATCCAAGTGGTAGGTAGGCAAGGCATCAAAACGTATTTTAGTAACAACCCGTGTGTGTTGGAATAATCTACAGCCATCATAATGGGAGGACAGGCTCTTTCCAAAGGGCACTAGTGAGATTTGGCTGTCTCTCTTGTACTTGAGATCAGAGGCACACCTTCGAACAGCTGTGAAGCAGCAAACAAAATATTGACCATGTTATTGTGTCACTTAATTTGTAATGATCTTGAATATTTCTGAAACATTGGACATGACATGGCAAAATCCAATTATGTCGTTCCTTGTAATCGTAGGAAATAAGACAAATCACAATATAATGGGAATATGAAAGATTAATGTAATTTTCAAAACTAATGTACAAGCACATATTGCGCCCCATAATACTCTTGTATCTCACAGCCTAGTATTTTTCTGTCTAGTTGGAGACAATATATATGTCTAGCATTAAATGATTTATGAGACTTTTATTACATTTTGCCTTTGTAGGATGGATTAAACTTCATTTTAGAAACACATATCAAGTTATAAAAGTTATTAAAAAATCCAAACCAACTGGCAAGTTAGTTTGGACCCAGGTGTTTCTCCAATATGCAAAATGTGGGTTCAAGGTCATGCTTTGGAATTTCATTTCCTTGGTCACAAATTCAAGTAGAAAGAGTAATATTGTTGCACTATCCATCTCCCACCAAAAACAGTGGGAATGTTGCAATGTGACTTTAAGAGAATGGAAGCAGGACTCTAAAAAGTATTTTAATCAGAGAAGCATAAATAAGACAGTCACTCATCCATGTACCCAGCTCTGCTTGAGGGAAGGTTTTGCATTTTGCATGAAACAAAGTAGTGGCCTATGCTTGACTTCTTGAAATCCAGAACAGAAAATAGAAAGCCAAGAGAGGATGAGAGGAATACCTTTTACTGTCTCCTCACCTCAAAGTACAAAACATCTTGCTAGAATAGCCAGTTTGGGTTTGGGGGTTTTTTTGGTTTTGTTTTGTTTTTGCCTTGAGTTATCTTTTTTGTTTGTTCCCCCACTTACTTTTCTTTTGGGCATTTATGCTAGAAAAAGAGCAAAAGGCAATTCTGACTCAAAGGCTGTAGTACCAGGAGTAGAACCAAAATATAGAAGAGCAAGAAACATTGAAATTAAAGTTGCAGGTTTGGGACTTAAGAGATTTTTTTAAGTTTGTTTCTTGCCTGCGTCCTAGAAATCAAACAAAATCTTGTTACAATTTTATGTTTTGCCTAGAACTGACGCTCATGTAATTCTCAAAAAGGGAAAAGTAGTAGAGCTTTGTAGTATTAGTAATACCATGCAGGTCCATTTAAATATAATATTTGGAAATGTTGTTTTCCCCCAAATAAATGGCTTCTCTTCCTGATTTTATTGCAGGGGAAAGTCAAAATTTTTAACAGGTATTTCATGGGGGCCGATACCTTTTTGCTGCATTCTAATCTCCTACTATGGGAGTGTCAAGTATGGGACCGTATGGGGAGCCAAGAATTACCTGATCCCTTGCTCACTACAGAGAGCATGGGTTTTTTTGTTGTGGTACAAGCCTGAATGGTGGCTTATATAAGGCAGTTATAGCTTTTCTCTCCTCTCTTACCACTATACTTTAATCAAAAGGTTTTAGTAAAGGAGGCCGATATTTGAATAATTATAATAGATGTAGTCCTTTACTTTGAACTACACTGCTCATGAAGCATGTTGAACAGGCAGCTCATCAAAGGAGCATGTTGGACAGACATTCTCTTTCAGCTTCTGTGAACTTTCAAAAGTAACAACAGAAATGAACAACACTTAGTACTGAAAACTGATGCAACTGAATATAATGTTTTATTCTCCTACTATCTTTCCAAATACCTTGAAAAGCATTTCCTTGATGTAGATGTCATATACCTTGATGGAGTAACTGATGGTGCATCCAGTCCAGCCTTCAGTTCTGGTAACTTTTGGGTGATGACACCATCTTACTCCAACATTAGGTTTGGTTTAAGGCTATCATTTCAAGCTTTTGTGATGGCTTGGTTGGTTTTTGTTTTAAATAGTGAAAAGGTTTCTTAATTTACTGCATTTTGAACATTTAACACGAGTATAGTGAGATCAGTGCAGCAGGAGATTCCGTTGCTCCCTGACAATGTGTCCTTGGAACATTACATTTTCACAGGGAAAATCTGTAAGACATGCTTACTGCTTTTTGCAACAGCTGGGTACTGTGGCAACTAGTTCATCCACTGTAACAATCCCCCAATATCCATTACATTATAGAAGTTTTTCTGGATCACTTTGGGATATTTATGTGCTATTACAAGAAATCTTTTAACCTCATTTACTCACATTCATCAAGAAATTACATTTAGCTCAGTCCATGTTTTTGAATCATAAAGCGTATGCCGTGTTTATATAGCTATAAATCTTTTTTTTTGTCCATCCCAGAGCATTTTGGATCACTTCTTACATGGATTCTTTTGGTGCATTATTGTTGTTATTACCTCTGGTTTTACATTAGCTCCCAGGCCATTTTTATTTTTTTTTTTTAAATCCCTGCAGGTGGGCAGGCAGGCAGCCATCTACTCCTCTGGGGCCAGATCTGTAATCTGTGTGGAAAAGGGCATCTAACCAGTGAGGCTCTGTCCATAGTCCCTGAGTAGAGAGAAATAAGGGTCATTTTCTGAGACGTACAGCTAGCACGCTCAGTGGAGGAAAGAAGCCATAAGATAAGAAGGCAGTAGGCCAAAAGCAGCAGGTTGAAAGCAGGTTACAGAGGGATGATTGATTAGGAGCAATTCGCCAAAAGGTAGTCAGGTATGCCTCATAGCTGATGCTGCTACAACAGTAGCTGTAATATGAAACATGTAAAGCAATGATGTGTGATTGACATCATTACCTGTCAGGAACAGAGCTGGGGCTCTGCCAGGTGAATGGGCACTCTGCCTTGGCTAATAGCAAGTGGTAGCAAAATGATGTGGCTTTCTTAGGAGAAGTGCATGTACATCGGTGTGTGTGGAGTTACAAGGACATAGCAAGGGCACAGACCACACGGCGCCTCTAGCATCAGCTGTATTCCCTCCTAAACTTGCTTGATGGGCTATATCATCAAACAGCTAAGAAGTGGCAGCAGATGTGCCATAAGAGACATTACTTCTAATCTCCTCTAACCTGGTCCAACTTCTCTATACCTCAAAGAGCTGAAGTTTTGGCTTTCAGAAATTGAGGGCTGATCTTTTTCCAAAAAATTAATTTTGAAATTGAGGATGCAATATGTATGCTGCTGACCTGAACATATGTTACAACCTGATAATAACAGAATCATCACTCGGCAACACTTCACAAATGAGTGTACTACTTAATCTTTTTGTGCCAAATCATGGCTTCTTTAGGACTGCCTTATCACTCCGAGGCATTGCCTCTTCCTCTGTTACCATTAACAGCCCTGGGCGATTACATTCTCAGAAAAACAGCTATAGATTCACCTGGCTGAGAGGCAGAAGCTGGATGTGCAGAAGGTTTGAAAGGTCACATGTATTGCCACTCTTCCAGAGCAAATTTTAAGTAAATTTAACATACTCCTCTCTGAGAGTCCTTCATGCTGTGGCATACCAGTGAGAAAGTAAAAGGATAAAATAAAATTAATCATAATTGTTTCTCCATGGATGTGACTGAGAGAGACAGGGAGATTATTAGTATAGTTTCAACTGCAAATGCTCATCAGGCACCTGGATAACAGTCACTTATGTAAGAGTACAAGTAAAGTGTAATTCAGGTAATTTCAGCTGCAGGAATGGAGAGCCATCTCAGTCTGATTGTGTGACTTTTTAATGATATGTTAATGACATGTTAATGACATTTATAAAATCTATATAATAGCTGAGTTTTTTAGTTGGTTTCAGATGCAAAGGCTTTAAATTTTAAAGTAAAATAACATTGTTCCAGTACACACCACTGTCAGCAAAATCTGCAAAGCCATGTACACAAATACAGCACTTCATTAGCATGACAGGAAAACTGCCTTTGTGTTGTGGGGATAGGCCACCAACTAGAGGCACAAGCCCTTCCTATCTGTTTCCTCAACATGTCTATTGAGATGATGACTAAAGCCTAATCTGAAGTTCATCTCATTTAGTTCAACCCTTTCCCTAGTGCAGAAGCACCAAATGCCTTGCACAGGAATACCTGGCAGCAAGGTTTAATTCGTGTAGGGTTAATGGAACCTATCCTGGTTGGTTTTTTTGTCAAAACTCCACGTTCAATGTATTGGGGGACCTAACTTAGCTCGTTACAGAGTCTAAGTTGCAGTCATAATAGTGTTGACAGCATATTTTAGAGATATGCAAACCTAGCTTTAAATTAGCTAATTCAAGTATAAATAGTAGTCTGTGGCAATACAACTCTCGGGACAGAAAAATATTCCTAGCTCTGGAGCAGAAACAAATGCATATTTTTAAAATGGTGATTATTATCATGCTGTATTTGGGTTTTATCCCTAACAAAGATGAGATTGGCTTGTTCTTTCCCCCTGTATTTGCGTGTAGCTTTGTACTCTGGCTAAGTATCAATCATTTTCTTGGATAATTCATAATTTATAATGTTGGTCATTGTTCAAAGTCAAATTTAGGGGTTTTTTTTGATGCTTCAATTTAAAAATATGTAATTTACAAGTGTGGATTTTGATGAGGGGAAAAATCCTGGGTGTCAACTGATGGTGACTTAAATCTCTCAAACCAAAAAGCTCCACATAATCTTAAGAGCAATAGCTCTGCATTCAATTTGCTACTTCACAAGTCAGCATCTTCTCCGAGTATGCTAGAAGGAATTATTTTAATGTCAGCTAACATGGGATTGCTGCATGTGTAATCCCCAATCACTAAACCACACTCATCTACGGATACATGCAGAGCATGCATTCAGTAATGACACATCACAATGGATATAAAGTTTTCAAGATCTTTCAGCAGTATTCTAACAGGTTGTTGTAATCTTTGGATCATCCCATTCTCACAATATCTGTTAGATTGCCTAGTGCTCACCTTGTGATGCTCTATTAGTCAAAACATCTCTTTGCCTGTATATTCAAATGAGCTGTAGAGGTTATTAACTTGCCCTTGGCAAAAAGATTTAGTTTTCTAGGGCAAATGCTTTTATAAATTCTGTGTGTGACAGTTTTATTACATATTGTAAATAGAATACCCTGCCAGATTTTTATGACAGCCATCACTAAGTCATTCAGGTCTTATTACTTTTCAATCCTTCACATACCTTGAACATTGTTTTTTTTTTCTTTTAACCTTTAACAGGCGTTGCTTTGGTCAGTGAATTTTTCTTACTCCCCTAGCCAATTTTATTTAGGAACATGACTATTGAAAACATTTTTTATTAAGCCAAACATTTTATCTTGCAGGAAATCAAAGTTGTATTTTAATTTGGCTTAGACACATTAATTTCCACATTCTGCATTTATAGTGATAGGCTCATTTAAGTTTGTATAATCTCTACTAGCAGTTAATGGTAATAGTTTGTGTGCTCAGCTGCATATCTATCCTAGGTCTCACTATCTCTAACTGAAAGAATATTCTTCTAAAGGACTGCCATTATTAACTTAATTTCACATTTTGAATTTCAAAACAGTGTAGGTGGTATGAAAAGAAGAGAAAAAGTATGTGAGCCATTCTGGTGTAAAGACCTACTCAGACATATAGGGTTATTCCATATTTTATCAACTCATTTCTCTGATCCTATGGATGCTTTCAAAGAATGAAAAGAGTTTCTGAAGAGATTTTGTTTTGATGTGTAGTTTATTAGCAATGGAAGTCTCATGTGTTTTAGACTTTGTGAACACAGGCGATAAACCCAACAGTTCTTATCTAAGTTTTGTTTCCTCTTGGAATGAGAAACATAACAGGAGGAGGTATGACATTGGCTTTGTTAAAGGTACATTGAAGGTGAAGAGTAATGATTGTCAGAAGTATGTAAGGGACACAAAAGAATTAAGTTCCTAAAATTTATAATCCTTTTTGATACTCTGACACCTTTAAAATGTTACATTCCACATTAATTTAACATGCAGCAAAGCTCAGTCAGCTCAGTCACTGGAGAGTCCACCAGCAAGGGGGCTGGTGAGGGATACTTCACTGCTGGGGGAAGAAGATGAGCTATCAGTACTCAGACTGAGGAGTGCAGCAGCCCTTCTCCCTCCCTCCCTGCCCCCTTCTGGGTGTAAACCTCGGGACAAGCCTCTAACCTTGTGCCTTGACAAACCAAGACTTAACCCTCACTGGGGATGTCATATGAGGACAGACTGGGGGTATGGCTCATACTTCCTGAAGGTGGTAGAAATATGGTGTGGTGGGCTGTGAAAGCAGGAAGGATTCAATTCCCTTCTGTTTTTCTGTTGCTGCCAGATAGAGCATATCTTCTTTGCAACTTGCAGTTCTGATGAATCAGAAAGAAATCCCTTTAGATAGAGAATTTTGAATTGGCTATAATGAGGCCTTATTTGAAAATTCACTATACGTTGCTTTTTATTTTTCTGCAAATATCTGAACTTAGATTTTTAGAAAGGAAAGAATCAGGTGATGTGCAGTTTTCAAGTTGTATGTTTTGCTGTCTAGGCAACTAACAGTAGTTGGGTCACACTATGATAATTAGCTTATTTATAAGTTAGCTAACGGGGCTCATTGTTTTAAGCACTATAAATTCTAAAATTAGTGAATAAAGAAAAGCCCATTTTCAGATCCATTTAGATGAAAGGTGCTATATAATTTTAGAGCTATTATGAATGATTGAAAGATGTTTCCACAACTGCTGCTAGATCACACAGGAATGTGGAATAGCATTTCAAAAGATTTCAAAATTAATGTTGCTGTGGGTGCATTCTGCAGAACTGCTGAACCTTCACTACAGCTTCCTTTCTGCCTGCTGCTGACTAAAGCAGTGTTTCTGTAATCAGGTACTCACACTCATGCTAACTTCCCTCATTTTCAGTCCTGAACCTCCCAGCTCTTCTAAAAAGACATTGCATTACTTTTTATTTTTAAAATATATGTACTTTTCCCCCCCAATTTGATCATAATAGATTGTAAGTCAACTCTATGCTTAAGGGTGGGGATCCAGGTGAATCTTTGTCTCTGTTAAGTGCAAGGTCCCCAAAATTATAGGATTATAAAACTGTGCTTGAAAACAAAACCAGACTTGACTTCTATATTATTACACATTGGGATACGCAAGTTTCACAGTCATGGTGAAGATTGCATTGTCCATTACATTAACAGCATTGATTCAGACTCCTCATTTATGCACAAATTATACAGTACATTCTTCCAATAATGGTGGTATTTGATTTTTAAACAAAAAATTCTAAGGATTCATTTGCTGCTGAGTCTCTTAATTATATTGACCTTACATTTACTTTTAAATAAGCACTTTAAGAGATTTTGCCATCTGTCAGACTTTTCTTAGTTGTTTTTGAAATATTCTCACTAGTGGAGAGAAACATAGGTTCTTTAATGTCTCTTCACAGTTAAAGCTAACGGAAATCTTGCATTGGTGCTTAAGGCAAAGTACTGACTTGAAATAATTAAATTTTTTTGGACAAAAAAATAGATATGTGATAGATATCAATCTCTTCTGCTTAGAAAGTCGCTTCAAAGCTGATATGAAAGTAAGAGAGAAACTTTTGAAAGATGTTCTAACCAGGGAACAGATTTCAGCAGGAGTTCTTCCTTTGGTAACCCAGGTGTCTCCTTTGTCAAAGAAATGTTATTTATAAAGTGACTCTTGAAAACAGTAATAGCAGAGAACTGCTAGATTTTCATAAAATATCTTGCATTTAGTCCTCCTTTTCTCATAGGCTTTTCTTGGCAGTGTCTCTCCTTCTCTTGGGCCTCTCCCCATTGTTCTTATATTAAGGAACGAATGGAAGAATGAAGTCAAAGAGTAAGCACCAATAAACTAAGTTATGTAACCTACACTTGAAAGCTGATAAACCAAAAGATTTTTTTTTTAAAAGTTGTTTCATTAAATCTTTCAATGAGTATATTTTTCTTTCCTTTACATTTCTAGCATTGTGATACCTCAGGGTAAACTCATTAGAGCTGTTACATTGTTTAATACAACAGGATCTGACATGATGCAACTTGATATAATGCCTGAAAATAAGGTACAATGCATTGCAGAAGGCATTTAAAAATTCTGAGCACTGGAGGTAGAAAATAGCCAATTTGAAATCTGGCGTTCACAAATCTTCATTTTCACTCTCTAATTATGCTATAAACAAACTTAATTCAGTTTAGCACTTTGAAATAGTTGGCAATTATTCTTTTCAGACTAAAGTGTTACCTTAGGCAGCAAGAACTTCACTTCTTCATACATCAACATGTTATTGTGTTAATGTGCCTATTATTGTACCATTTTGATTGACAATGCTAATTATGATTGTTCTTGAACTTAATGTGATTTTCTGGCTGACAGTGACCATTTAATAAATGGAAACAACTTCAGTACAAGAGTTATAAGCATTTAAATGTGAACTGCTTTTCTTTTTCACAAAATCCAGATGTTAGTTCCGTGGAACAAAGTCTTAGCTAAATGTACTTTTAATGCCATTCTAAAGGGTGTGGTTATCCTCAAATAATCACACTGGTGGGGAATTAAAAGGCAATGTGTTCAATAAAATCCATGACAAAATGAAGACGTTCATAAATAACAAATCATGGGTCACAGTAAAAACTTTCTTAGGAATCTGTTAATTTGAATGTAAAAAAAAAAAAACCCAAACAGTTGTACTTTAATTGCAATAAGCAAAGTATCTGAAAGTTGGGATAATTCATGCATAAATAAATCCTTTTANATTTGAATGTAAAAAAAAAAAAACCCAAACAGTTGTACTTTAATTGCAATAAGCAATTCTATTCACCATTTGAAAGAAAAGAGAGAACAGTTGATAATCCAGCCTACCTGGAAGCAAAACTAATGAGTATGGGTAAAATCAGTGTAGATATGGAAGTTTTGTAAGAGGATTCATCTGTGTTAACTGATACGTTGCTGCTATTTATAAAGTTGAGTTTGTGCTTAGCTTGTTGTTGAGAAAGCTGTCATTAGCATTTGTATTAATTATTTTACTATAGCAGATTAAATTATGGCCTTTGACCTTTGTGAGGGTAGGATGGGATGTCTGGAGTTACAGTTTGTCATTGAAATCAGAAGGATACTGCCCTAATTAGACTTGCAGAAGTATCTTTCCAGTCTCATTTAGCATTATTATTTCAGTGTCCCCCTTAGTCCATAGGATAATTAATTAGGATTAGGAGCCATATGCTTGCGTTTTTCATTCAGCCTGCTGAACAATGCCTATCCGTTTTTGTAAGGCTTAGCAATGTTGTATAATATCTATGTGTAAACCATGCTGGTCTCCTGCAGAGGACCATGCCACCCCTCCGAAAGACTGCGACTGCAGGGGAATGCGGTAGAGGTGTGACTTTCTGCCAAGGATAAATTAGTCCAGAGTAAAGAACTGCAATGAGAAATGCAGTTACAACCAGTTATAGGTAAAAGGAGATTAGCAGAGTAGAGGAAGGATAAATGGGAAAAATAACAATTTAAAGCTTTTATGGGTGGGAAGACAGACTTGTGTGGGTCTGGCACTGGAAACACAGTGCTGAGCAAGAAGTTTTTTGTTGGAAAACAAAACTGAAAGGATAGTGGGGGTTTGGAGAAGGAAATGCTACAAGTGTAGAGAAGGCAAAAAGCATGCTGTCCTGCTAGAAAATAGTACTGGAGCTGCTGCCTTGTGATCAGAGACTTGCACAGAGGAGCTTAGAATTCTGGAGACATGAGTAGTGCCCCAGCAGGATCCTCCTTTCACTGTTGATTACAAAATGAAATTTGGCCTGCCAGGATCCTAAATTAGACCTCTCAGGCAAATGTTGAAACCTGCCAGGGTTTTGGGGTGGAGTCTTGCTCTTTCTGATTTTGCTGCTGCTTTGCACACTATAGCACCAGTCTGGATAGCTAAACTGTGGTTACTGTTGTAAGTATTAATAAAAAAAAAAAGTATTAATCCTGCTGTTACTTAAAATACATTGCAAACAAACTAAGGACTCCAGATTCTTTTTGATAGGAAAATGCCCATGTTGAAGTAATCCTTTGCATAGGTATACTTATTGAAAATATGCTCATCTATGTTTAAAATAAACTGTGCTGTATCACAGCAAAGTTTGGATAAGAGTGGAAACAAGCTATTTGGACAGTTGTGGGATATTTTTTAGTTTTTCTTTATTACAAATTTTCAATTTAATAATGGGTATCAGTGCTAAATAAATGCAGTAGCATTAGGTCTTTATTATATTTATTATTACTTGCATTTATTGCTACTGTTCTTTTCAGATTTAACTGCGAGTGGCTATATCCAGAGAGAGATGGCTTGGTATCAACTAGCACTTAATAGAAATCAGGAATTTCCAAATCCAACTTGGTGAAGGCCTTCACTTCACTTTAGCTTGCTTAAATTCCCTACTTGTACTGCTCCCTGGGATTCTTGTAATGAGTGAATGCTTATATCAGCAGTTAGATCTTGCCCTCAGCACCTTCTCCCATGGCCTTTGCACTGTCACATTTGGTTGTTCTCTGCTGCTGCTGCCCACAAGCACACAGCCCTGCTAGAGTCAACCAGGAGCACATCCCAGCCTGGTATAGCTCATTGCCCTCAGCACTGCTTGGCTGCAAGGGAAGGGATGGAGCAGGACAGCTGTTAGCTCCCTTGCTTTGCAGTATTCTCCTGAACTGTTAAAGCTCATAAAAGCCACTTCTCTTGCCTTTTAACTCCAGAAAAAAAGAAAGTAAATTTAACCTTTGATAGGTGAGACTATTCTTAATACATCAATTCTTTAATTATGCAACATGAATTTATATGTAATAAATGTATGAAGTAATATTTGATCAGTTATAATTAAAATATAAAAATAACTTTTGAAATTCCTTTATTTTAAATACAAATAAAAACCTCTTGACTAGACAGAACAGTTAGTGTGTGGCAGCAGTTTATCTGATCTATCATATCTGCCTACTCCAAACTACACCTTATGATGCTTTGGTCTTAGACTACTATTTAAAGATCTCCAGTGGGCTGAAGCTGTCCTTGCACTATATTGCAATTTCTTTCTGTGTTTTTCTAGAGACCTGAAAAGAGTCATGTTTTTCTCCCCAGTGCTGTTTTGGAGAAGGTGGTGGAACACATTGTTTTATTTTGGAGGGGGGATGTAGGGAAACAGAGGTTCACACAATCTATTCAACAGCTGACTCAGTGATGGGATTACTATTCCCTCCTCATAATTTCCTTCTGACTGCAAGTTGATACCATATCCAATTTTAGACAATAAAATGATACTGTGTACATGATCAACTACTGGCAAAGTTAAGCTCTGGGAAAAAAAACGGAAGTATTATCCACATTGACTGCATGTGTCCTGCCATATCTAAAGTAAAAAAAACAAATAAAAGAGAGAACCAGCCTAATAAATGGTCATATTGTAATTTTCCCATTTTAGGTGCTTTACTCCAATAGCCTAGATTTGCTAGCCGGTTGCATGCTTTTTAATCTAATGAAGGTTTTTACAGTGCTCTTTGATGAGAGAAATGGATCTAGATCAAGGGAACTCATGTCTTTGTCCGATGGCAGCTGTAAAAGTGGAATGATTCTGAAACTGATAAATGTGATAAAAGCTTTTAAGTGATATTAGGCATTAGTCAAGAATGCCTGTGATGTTTTAAACACTTTTTAAATTTATGCTGGATTATTTCCTTTCTTAGACATTGTCTCATGTTCTTTGCTAGAATAATTCTTATGAAACATAATAGGAAGTAAGATGGGAGAATTTTACAAATGGATATCTGAGAAACAGCTTAGATTACTTTGTTTTCCATGAGAAAAGTTTAAATCATAGTTGGAGGCATGGGCGATTTGATACAGTGTGAAAAGAACAGTGTGCTGCCACATAATAAAGGATCACAGAATGACAGGGGTTGGAAGGAACCTCTGGGAATCATCTAGTCCAGCCCCCCCTGCTAGAGCAGGTTCACCTAGATAAGGTTACAGAGGACTGTTTACAGGAGGGTTTTGAATATCTCCAGAAAAGGAGACTCCACAACCTCTCTGGACAGCCTGTTCCTGTGCTCCTGCTCCTTATGTTTAGGTGGAACTTCTTGTGTTCTAACTCCTGCTTGCTGTCCCTTGTCCTATCACTGGGCACCACTGGAAAGAAACTGGCCCCATCCTCTTGACACTCACACTTTAGATGTTGATAAGCATTGATAAGATCCCCTCCCAGTCTTTTCCAGGCTAAAAAGTCCCAGGTCTCTCAGCCTTTCTGCAGAGAGGGATGCTCCAGTCCCCTGAACGTTGTTGTAGCCCTCCACTGGGCTTTCTCCAACACTTCCATGTCTCTCTTGAACTGAGGAGCCCACAACTCAGTGTAATACTCCAGATGTGGCAAGTAGAGGGGGAGGAGAACAATTGCTATCTTCCCCGATAAGTCTTAACCTGTTATTTACATAGAGGAGGGTTTGCCAAAGTTTCTAAAAAGCAGAGCCTTTTTTCTTTCTGGGTTATGATGAGCCCTTAAGGTATTAGATTAAACAGTGACCAGGGACATGCCCCCTCCTTAAAATAGCCTGACTGCAGTGGTGGAGAATGTGATGCTGGCACCTTCTCGCTGCTTTCTGCTGCCCCTGCTGGCAGGTCTTGAGGATTTCTGGAGAGAAGCCCCAATGCCACAGGGATAACTGCAATACCTGCCGTGTAAGTGTTTGTGTCAGATGATGAAGAGACATAGTATATGGCCTTACTGTTTTGTGCTTCTAGTATATCTGTAACCATGGGAGATTTTTGCTGGTAAATCTTACTCCTTTTATATTATGTTAAATTTTTGGCTTTACACGAAAACAAACCCTAAAATGGAAAAAGTTTATAAACCACCACTAAACCTTCATATTTGTATCCTATTTTCATTGAAACAGTTGAAGTAATCACCAGTAATATCCTTTCTCTTGTGGCTGGTATTTCAAAAAAGCATTTACTCACAAATAATCACAGCTGCCACAACGGATGGTTCTAAAAGCCCATCCTTGCCTTAAAATCTATTCATTGGAATAATCAGCATATGGGGCTCATATAAGGCTGTAGGATTGCTGCAGTAATTTGCATATTTAAAAAATGTTGATAATACGTACTGTAGTACGAAGATACCAAAGACCTGGATTAACTATTTTAAAAGGTTTTTTATTGTTTGAACACTGCAAGCTTCTCTAAGTATTCCTGAAATTAGGGCACTCTGCTGTGTAGGATAAGGTGGCAACATCATTATATCTCAGGCTTTGGGCTGAACTAAGGCATGTATCCTTAAACAGGTCACCCCCAACAGTGAATATAAACTAACTCTTAAATTGTTCATTATAGACCTGACAGTCTGATTTGCGTTTATCATGTACTTGTTAATCTGTGTCCTTAAATGAAAGCCCTGCATGGCTTTGAGTAAAATGTGTTATAGCTAGTGAAAGGGATTGATTTCTAAATATCCTCCTCTAAATCACCAATTCAGCTACAAACTGCAGAAGTCTTTAAGCTTGGTTTGTGTCTCTGCTGCTTGTTTGTAAACTGCCCATTCTTCTTTCACACATTGTGAGAATGAAGCCTTAAGGGATTAGAAACTGTGCAGGTACTTTGGTGATAAAAGCTATAGAAGTATGTAGGTAGATTAACATATGGAGTAAAATGACATCTGCTATGACAGTGATACAAGTTAAGGGCCAAAATCTCACAATGTTTTTGTACTTATTAAAGCTTTTCTATCATTATCATAGTGCAAGCCTGCAGGAAACATCTGCTTGCAGTTTGCATTTTATCCAGCCTACATCATTCTCTGTTTTCTGAAGCAGCCACATGGTAGTGTTATATTATTTACATACACGTTATCCTGGCCTTGTGTCTGGATGTCTTATAGGTACAGCATAAGAGTTTGTTTATTTTTATGTGAGACTGGTACACAGCCTGGTCTACAATATGATGCGTGGGTTTGTTAGTTTGGTTCCCCCCCCCCGCCCCCAGAAAGCAGAAATATCATTGCAAAAATTTGGTCATGTCATTTTAAAATACTGTCTGTAATTTGATGTACAGTAGTAATCGCTTACAAAGGATTATTGCTAATGCTGACAAGTCAGCAGAATGCCACACTGAAACTATAAATTGTTTGGCGTGGATATTCATTGATGTTTCTGGCATTTTCACTTGCGCTTACTTTGAAGAGGAGAAGCCTAGGAATTTACCTAGAATTGCCTACTTGTTGCCTCATACTTGATCAGTGAAATCTTCTTCCTCACAAAACCCAGGAGTTTTAGGGTTTTTTTATGTGTCATGAAGAGCACTGGAACAGAGAGGAAAATCTCATGTACAGTGTGTAGGTGTCATGTTTCAAGTAGATACTTCATAGTTCCCACCCACGAACATGTCTGAAACTCTACTAAGCTGCAAGTCTGACTGCCAGTGCAAGGGAACCTGTTTCTTTTTCCCAGTCTAAGACTGATACTTAAATTAACTTCTGTGTACACACCTGAGTTAAAGCCCTTCCCTGCTTCTCCACTCAGCAAACCGGTAGATCTCATATGGCAGCAGGAGATCTCTCACCACATCTGGACTTCAGAATCTTTGAGGACACATTCATGATAATAAGAAATCCCGTGGAGCTGTGATCTGCTCATGAATAGTCCATGGACTGGATAAAGCCCAGTTATCCATTGCAATTCATTTTCTGAACCGTATTAATCACAAACTTAATTTCAGTTTATAATTTAACAATCTGATTTGCTCTAGATTATTAGGGTTTGAAGGTCAAGCCAGATGTCATTTGAAAGTAGTTTTCCCATGATTTGCAATCAGATTTCTAAATTGACCTGCAACCTTACTGACATATAATGTTAATGAACTACACATGGCTTGCATATAGAAAGATATGCAAATAGAGAGGTTTGTAGAAGTTTGCTAGAATCAGTATTTTATCTTTAGTTTTTTTGGACATTTAACTTGGATGAGTCTTACATGCATTTACCTGTGGGGGATATTGGATCTTTTCATTTATAAATACCTAATTTGAAAAACTGATAAAATAACAGAGAAATAAGTAAGCAACTGAACCAATGCAGGACTAGGAAATCTGTTACCTGTATTTTCTTAGCCCTGCGCCAATTGCTTGAATTAAATGACATCACATCTCTGTCATGTAATCACAATGTATGAGTGAATTCTTTAAGTCTATAAGCATATAAAGAATTATTGGCAAATTGTTCCCTATAGTTCTTAAACTCTTTTGTCCTACTTTTAAAATTACTTAAAGTTGTAGAACAAGTGCTTGAAAAAAACCCTTACCTCTGCCAGCTGCACAAAGAGGTCAGAAATAGTATATAATTATTGTTGAGTTAATTGCTGGCTGCTTACATACATATAGACATACAGTATTCAATTCAGATGTTATCACAATAGTGGACAATTAGGGCAAATTCGGTGACAGATAAAATGCAAACAGAATTTTTAAGCACAGTATTCTACTAGCTTTTTAATTTTTTAATAATCTTAGAAAAATTGTCACTTCTATCTTTATCTTTACAGATGTATAGTAAAAGGGTGGCTAAGTCAGAACAGCAGTTGCAAATTCCTTTTTAAAGGCAATGTTTAAAATCAGTAATTGTAAAATTACATTGCATTTTCCTTGTAGTATTTCTGATGGTATGAAATGAAAACTAGATCCACAACAAATATATATTATATAAAGGGGAAAAACTTATGCTCTAGTTGTAATATACTTCTCAATATGAGCCTGGTTTAGTCTCCATTGAATTTTATTAAATTAATCCACTTTCTTTTTTTCATAAGTGTTTTTAGGCAAAGATAATTTTTTTTTTTCTAATGTTTAGGGGTTTTTTTGTGAAACACAAAGATGAGCTTAGGAAGCAGAAGTTTGATTTGGAGAATGTGTTCTGCTGTTTATTTCTTGACTTGAAACCATCTTCCTGAAATACCAATTTAGGTAAAATATGGAATCCTTTAATAAAAATTGTCTTTTTGTATTGTAGAGAAAGAAGATTAATGTCAGGATTTTTTCCCCTAATGTTCAAATATCTTAAAAAATGTAGGACCATATATGAGAAAATAACCAGTGCTCCTCAATATCTTCATAAATGTCTTAGATGCAGAATTGGAAGCTGTACTAAGATTGCCAATGACGCTAATTTGGGAGGAGCTGTTGACACCCTTGAAGGCAGAGAGGCTCTGCAGAGAGATCTTGACAGACTAGAGGGCTGGGCAATCACCAATGAATTTTCACCAATCAATCAATGTATGAATTTTAACAAGGGCATGTGCCAGACTTTGTACCTGGGGCAGGGCATCTCTGAATGTAGCTACAGAATGGGGAATGAGGGGCTGGGGAGCAGCCCCACAGAAAGGGATCTGGGGGTTCTGGTCAATGGTAAGTTGCATATGAGTCAACGGTGCCCATCAAGCACTGCATAGTGAGACAGTTAAGGGAGGTGATAGTCCTACTGTACTCTGTGCTGATGCTGCCTCACGTCTAGTGGGCAGTTTTGGACACCACAGTAGAACAAGGATGTTAAGTTGTTGGAGGCATCCAGAGGAGGGCCATGAAGATGGTTGAAGGGTCCAGAGGAGAAGCAGCTGAAGTCACTTGGTTTGCTAGCCTGGGGAAGAGGAGACAGGAGGAGACCATATCATGGTCTACAGATTCCTACAAGGGGCAGTGGAGGGGCAGGAGTTGATCTCTTGTCTGTGGCAACCAGCAGCAGAACTCCAGGGCATGATGTAAAATTCTGCCAGGATAGTTTTAGATTAGATATTAAAAAAACATTCTTCACCCAGAGGGTGTTTTCGTACTAGAAGAAGCTTCCCCAGGGAAGTAGTCACAATACCAAGCCTGACAGAATTCAAGAAGCATCTGGACAATGCTTTTAGACACATGGTGTGACTTTTGGGGTTGTGCTGTGAATAGATGGGAGTTAGACTTGATGATCCTTTTGAGTCCCTTCTAACTCAGGACACTATGATGCTGTGATAACGTAGCTGAGTGGTGTGGTTGATGGGCCAGAAGGGTGGGATGCCATCCAGAGGGACCTGGATAAACTTGAAAAGTGGGCCCATGAGAATAAAATGAAGTTTAATAAGTCAAAGTGTAAGGTCCTGCATCTGGGTAGGAGTAATCCTAGATATGAGTACAGACTGGGTGAGGAACTCATTGAAAGCAGCCCTGCAGAGAGGCACTTGGGGGTCGTGATTGATGAAAAGCTGGATATGAGCCAGCAATGTATACTCACAGCCCAGAAATCCAACCACATCCTGGGCTGCATCAGGAAAGGCATGATCAGCAGGTCTAGGGAGGTGATTCTGCCTCTCTACTCTGCCGTCACCTGGCCCCACCTGGAATACTGCATCCAGTTCTGGGCTCCTCAGCATAAAAAAGATGTGGACTTGTTGGAACAAATCCAGAGAAGGGCCATGAAGATGATTAAAGAATTACAGAACCTCCCCTATGAGGACGGGCTGAGGGAGTTGGGGTTATTCAACCTGGAAAAGAGAAGGCTTTGAGGGGATCTTATAACAGCCTTCCAGTACATAAAGGGGGATTGTAAGATAGAAGGGGAGAAACTTTTTAGCTGGTCAGATTGTAATAGGACAAGGGGGAATGGTTATAAACTGAAGGAGGGGAAATTTAGACTGGAGATTAGAAGGAAGTTCTTTACCTGGAGGGTGTAGGTACTGGAACAGGTTGCCCAGAGAAGTTGTGGATGGCCCATCCCTGGCAGTGTTCAAGGCCAGGCTGGATGTGGCCCTGGGTAACCTGGTCTAGTGTATGGCATCCCTGCCCATGGCAGGGGGGTTGGAACTAGATGATCTCTAAGGTCCCTTCCAACCTGGCCATTCTATGATTCTATGATAGAAGAAATCTACAGCAATATTCTGAGCACTTCATGAAGCTTAAGAATATATCTCTTAAACATTAAAAATTTACTGTAGCAACACAGCAATGGTATGAAATGCTGATACTCTGTACTTTTTTTTGGTGAAAGTTGTTAAAGAAATGTCAGGATGATATAAAATCATTCTCTCTATGTACTTAGATATGGGTTTGTGGCAGTCTCCTGTCCCAAAGGAGCAAAAACTTAGGATTCACAGCTTCAGGGTTTTGATGCAGGAGGAACACTGGCCAATTATACTTAAGACGTTACTGCTGTATGTGTATAATCTATTTAGGGGATTAGTTATGCATATTGGAGTTTACTTAGAGCTTTAAAAGTTGAACAACTCACAGGCCACTAAAATCACTCAAAAACTGTTTCCACAGTCTATGTATATTAAGTAGTAAGCAATTCTTTTTAATTTTCATTTGCAGAGAATAAACAGAGAAGTCAGACAAATAAAAGTTGAGGTTATATGTAAAACCTGAAGATAGGTAAGGCCAGATCTTGCTTCCTCAGGACACACATGTATGTACATTTAAGCACAAGAACCTTACTGGGACCTATTTAAGGAGCCCTTTGATGGCACAAGCAGACACCCACCCTCTTCACAACACTTGATTTTTCCCTTACTTTACAAATCGGAGACAATACCTCTTAAAAGACTTTTGCAAACTTCTGGTTGTTTTTCAAAGTTTATGATTTATTTTTCACTCAATACTGTGGATGTGATTTATTGCCTGTTTCACAGGGGGAATGAGACTTGAATTGCTAAAGGCAGATGTAGGAAAAGCTGGGAGCAAGCCTATGACAATTGATTTCAGGGATATAAGGAAGCTTTATTGGGGCTGTATCTGATAAGGCTAACTCTACTTGGACAAAAAAAACTTTTTTTTTTTCTTCAATATGGGCTCAGATGGATGAACTTTGACTTGTTCAATTAGTAGTGAAAATGGCACTGAGTTTTAAGCTGAAGGTTGTGAAATTGATCTAAATTTAATGGAAGTCAGTGAGTATTATGCCACTTGCTTTCATAGATTTCATGTGGTTTTCAAGGCTGTCAGCAAAGACAATGATTTGGAGCTCCTGGCAAACTGGGAGGGAGGAGAGGTTGAAGAAACAGAATAAATAATTGAAATTCGCCCAGTCTCTCAGAGGAAGAACAGGGCCTGCCTATGCCTAAATTTGAAATCAGATTACCTGTATGTCTGTTCCCATCAAATGCTCAAGCAGATATTACCTGATGTTTTTGACTGACTGGAAACTTTATAAGAACTTCAAGCTCAGCATTTTTGACTTCGTACCACTGTTTATAATACAATGTAAAGGGGAGAAGCATGCTGTCATGGTATTGTAGGGTCTGGTGCCAAATTAGAGCATCCTTTGAATCCTACTGCAAAAAGGAGAGTTCATACAGATGCTAGGATTCAGCTCATAGTGTAAAATTCCTTTGACTTGCCTTGATGCATGTGATGAAAGGTCTGCTTGTATCAGCATCCTTGTGTTTGTGTGGGTTTTGGTTGGTGGCTGTTGGGACTGGCACGTACCACAGAAGGCACAGACTTTGGGCCATAACCTCAGCATTGCAACTTTGAGTCGTCTCGGGTACTCAGGAACAGGTCTGTAGCAAAAGCTCACTTCTTAGGAAGAAGAATGATACTTCTAGTTATTTCTGTTGTACAAGTTAGGGCACTGCATCCTTAATCTTAAGGTAGTTTCTTCCTGTTAAGTATATCTGCAGTGCGTGGTTTGAAGCCAGAGTGACCTCCTCTGCATAACGCAGAATTTTCTGTGCTGAGGGAAAGAGCAAAATTATTAACTGTTAAACATATAGGTGATGACCTTATTAAAGTCAGTATACTAGAAAAAGGTACTGAAGTGCATTGCATTATTCACATAATTTAGGGACCTTAACAAAATATTTACATGTGTGTAAGTTCCCATTTGTTTCAATCAACCTCTGAGTACAGTGCGCTCAGCATAGATTTGACACACACTGTCATAGGTGTGCAAATGCATGCACACGTTTTGACATCTAGGCCTTGGAAACAAACTTGTTCTGCTTTCCTGGCTGGTGGTCTGCTGCTGTGCTGGCTTGTCTTATGGAGCTACTATGCATTACAATGTCATGATAAATTATAGCCCTCACTGATTATCCACTGTCATCTGGCCCCTGGTCACTGGAGTGAAACCAATGAAAGATCACATTTCTTCCTACTGTGTTTCTATAACGTAACCTTACAATGCTCTAGGCAAAAAACTTATTATAAATTGTTTTATTCGGCCATGCTTATAATGCCACCTCTACTGAGCCTGCAGCACAGGACATCCAGGTAGGGAGAAATAACCTGACTTTAATTTTGCTCCACTTATTTGACTCTTTAATAGCAGCAACAGTGGTTTGCCTCCTTGTTTGATTTTTTGTTGTTGTTCAACATGCAGTGATTTTGTACAATTTGTCTGAAAGACACTTTCAATCAAACCTATATGTAGTTGTTTAGCAATGCTAATTGTTTAAAGGGAAAATCATTCTTAAGTGCTGAATGAGAGCAGTTAACTATAACGACAAAAGCCATCATAAGAAGAGATTATGCTTTTGTTAGAAAAGCATGCTTGAAGTGTGGCCTCGATCCAAAGTGGGATACTCTGACAATGGTATGAAAGGGTGGGGTTGGGGATAAGCTTATCTCAGAAGGACTTACATATACATTTTTCTCAGTTCATGAATACTAAGTTTATATTTTCTAACATCAGACAGAACAGACTGAGGGTAGGATTATAGCCTTGTGAGGTTCTTTTGCCTTGTGAATTGGCAGGATTAATAAAGATTTCAGTTAACTCAGGCGATGCCCTCATTTATACCTATGCAACATCATTGTGTGTACCCTCTGGCCTTGGTTATAGTCCAGTGTGGTTGACCCTAGCATTGGAATGTAATTATCAAACAGCACCTGGTATGTGAGCTACATTCCAATGCAATCCAATTTGTTTTGCTAAAGTTGGCTCTGCAGTGCTAATAGAAGAGGGAAAAACAGAAAAGTCATTGAATGAACGAATTCAGGATTGCCAGTGATGGCTGTGGCAGATGAGTTGTCTTGCAGTAGCTGTATCTGTTTCATCTGTTACCACTTGATCTGATTCTGGTGCCTGGTGCAGAAGCTCCTCATCCTATGGACTGTCTTTCTGCAAATGCAAGACTGGACCCAACATACACAGTCAGATTATTTGGCTACTGTAACACAGCTGGGCAGGTGTAGCCAATGAATACTGAAGTGTAAATAGTTTATACCAGAACACTTGGAAAAGGCATTTTGGCCTGATTTTACAGAACACAGATAGATATATTTCTCAGTATCTGCAATAAACTGGAAAAAGAAAGAACGAATGCAGAACTTGAACATAGCCTTAATCAGCATTTGGTTTGCACTGTTGTAAACAAAAATAATTTGAAAACAAATTGCAGTTAAACCTAAATGCATTTTAAATGCAACAGCAGTTATGTGCTTAGCAGGAGTTTGTGTAGCGTTTGCCTCAGTATTTCAGAGAAAAGCTCATTATGCAATATTTGCTTTCTCTGAAAGATACTCTTAGAGTTAAAGAAATCTTCTGGTTTGGCTTTATCTTCAGAAAATTCAACAAAAGAGGGAAGCAGGTGTGTCACAGTTGCCGTTTTGTTTCTGCTATGTAGATGTTCTGAACTTGAATGTGGAAGAGGAAAAAACCCAACCAAGCTAGCCAAACATCCTTCATTCTTTTGCAAACAAATTGCAAATCTGGATCTCTGTTGAGATATTACTCCNACAAAAGAGGGAAGCAGGTGTGTCACAGTTGCTGTTTTGTTTCTGGATCTCTGTTGAGATATTACTCTGGTATTTAAAGCTGCAGGAGTATGAGCAGTGTGGCGTTTTGGCAGTGCTTTCATACTGACACATTATACCCTTGCCTGGTAGTTGTTGGTACTTTTGATTTGTGTCTGGAATCACAGCTGACAAATGAGATTCTTCTTTTGAGCACAGAAGTGGAAGAGAGAGTACAGAATCACCACTACATCTTTTCTCTTGAAAGTGTCCTCAGGGACACTTCAATACCACATCAAATAAAAACAAGCTAATATCTTTGGTAACTGCAATTAGTGAGAGTTTCATTGTTGCTAGTAACCTGAAACGTGACACCCCCAACAACACTGGAGGCATCCCAAACATAAAACCTGCTAGATCAATATTTGTTCAGAAAAAGCAGATGTATATCTTGTCATCAGCTCTATTTCCTGAATGATCTCTGCTACCACTTGGTCTTCCTTTCTTTCTGAACTGAAATTTCAGTTCCTATCCAATTCCATTTTCCAATAAAAGTTATCTTCTCCTAGTACCTTTATTATATGGAGATGCCAAATAGTCTATGATTTAGCTTGTATATTCAATGTTTAATTTCTGTAGATTACATCTGGAGATACTTGACTGACTGATGTTAGTCGATTCTTCCTAATGGGGCTACTGGGTATTGCAGTGCCAAAGCTCTTAAAAAATTGATTAGAAGCAGAAGGAGAGGAACTGCTTGGTACTTTGTGGCTTAAAAGTTGTGGATAGTAAAAATTAATGTGAATAGGTCTAAAATAATCCCCAAAGCAAAAAAACCTGGGAAATGCACAAAATGCTTGAGGGTCTCAGATTTAAAGTTCTATTTTTAAATGAAATGTGAACCTGATGTATTTTTTCCTGTGAGCAATAACCAAAATTTGTTTATTGAGAAATCAAAGCCTTTAAGTCATGCTAGGCAGGTTATGATTCACATATGAATTAACCTGTATTTCTCAGTTCTGCTATCTCCTTTTCATAGCTGTTAGAAATGGGGCCACAGGAAAAAAAATTTTTTTGGTCTGGTAGTTCAAGTATTTTCAGAGTATAACTATTGCTGTGCTTACACTTTGAAAAAAATATCCTGGTATCTTCTCTACCTGCAAGTTGCTTTGTCCTCAGTTTTCTATTTTCTTTTTTCCTCTTCTGTTGGATAGGTAGTGTGTGCCAGTTTTTCCCCCATAATTTTATAGCTGTGTTTTGGATAAATATGCTGTTTCTGGATAGGAGAACAAAATAGGATACACTAAGATAGCAAATATATTAGGATTTTTCCATACTAGAAAATAGAAAATAAGGCCAGATTTGTTTGCCTTTCTTTTTTTCCTTTACTCTTGTCATAAACACAGAAATGTACTTTCACTATGTAGCAGAAAAAAAACAAGGAAATGTCTCATTAGTGTTTTTATATCTTCTTGTGATTTATGACTTCATATAGTATTTTTTTTACTGAAGATTCTTCTTGGGGGAAAAACCATGTATATTGTTTAACAATTTGTGTCACTGTTAAATACATAATATATATTATATACTGTTACATAGTGTAGACATTTTAATATATTTCTCTATATTTATAGTTTATTATATATACAATAAAATTATTAAATGCTGTTTAGAAATTACATTTCAAAGTAACTGTGGCATATCATCAGCGATGAAAGAAATTAGAATCTTTGTACTATGTAGTAGAAAAGATTATTCCATTTAATTATTTGATTAAAATTCTGGAAAAATGAAAAGGTAGTTTTCTCACATAGTTTACCATGGAAGATGCCACTGCTCCCTGCACGGGAGTTGGACTAGATGACCTTGAAAGATCCCTTTCAACCCAAACCATTCTCTGATTCTGTTTAAGCAGTTCACTGATGCCTACCAACTCCATAAAGCAAATGTATGCTTCTTAAACTGAAACAGTGTAAGATTGGAGACTGGAATAAGTGGTAAATTCAAAGTGAATTATTCATATTATACTTAAATGTAATCCTCAGATAAATCCTCATAGATGAGTACAAAATAACATGAAATAACGTTTGTTTACTTCATTTTACAAAATATAATCTATAGAGTTATCAGAAAGACCTTAGATCTCTAAGCATAAACAAGAAGAAACCTCAGTGCAGAAAACTGTGTCTTGAACCTATTGTCCTTGTTTTATTGATGTGTTTCTTCTGTTGCACTGAAACTAGTATATTGCTATACATCAAACTTTCATGTTATCTTACACAAAATGCAGGCCTACTATTTAGTTGTGATGAAACGGGAGATCCTTTTCTTTGTGTCTCTATTACCAGTGGAAGCCAAAACAAGCACAGTATTTGGAGACTGGCATGCAATGGTTATCAGAACTTCATCTTATTTGGTTGTTTGTGAAGAGAAAATTTAAATGTTTTTATCAGAATACCTGCAGTGGATGTGCAGATTGCACTCTAAGCAGGCACTGGTTTCTTAATCCTTGGAAATCACATGAACTAGAAGGAATTTCAAATAGACTTTTTAATTTAAGAAGGCTATGTATTTATTTGGCAATGTATTGTATTACAAGTATCCAAAAATGTTCACATTGGTGTCTGTGGCTAAAAAAAAAAATCCCCAGAAGGTTTCCAAAGATATTTGGAATGTTCTGAGCTTAAAGTATTTAAAATCAAAGCAATTTTCATGCCTAAAAGGAACTGAATTAATTATGACTTATGGCAACTTGGGCCTCTGTATAAGGTAAGGTAGACAGTAGGAATATTTTCTTCATGCCTCCAATGCTGGATGAAATATTTCCATCTTCTAGTGTTTAGTGTTGATTATATTCCTTTTGCAAAGTTAATTTAGTCATGGGCATTTTCGTGCTGCCAAATGCTGGCTGTATGGCATCTTTGGGACAATAAAAAAGGAGAGAGGTAAGATAAAATAAAATATTTCTGACTTCTTGGAAGAGGTGCTGGACATTTCAGTGTCTCTTTCCATTCCTTCTCATTCCTACTCTCTAAATTGTCATTTCTATATTTTTGTGCAATCTCTTTACTTTTTGACTGTCTAGTGTTCTGAAATGTTGAGAGTGAAGGATGCAATTTTTCCTGATCTTCTCCAAATGTTAAGACAATGTTAAAATTAAAAAGTGCCAGGTGATGCAAGCATGGAAAATGCCTGTGCTACTGAATGCTGGATTTGCTCCAAGTGTTACTTCTTGCAAGTACTGAAGGGTCTTGTGAAAGTCTGTAGCTTTCACCTTAGTGAAAGGGAGTCTAGATGACAAATACGATGGGCCAGAAAGCATGTCAGCAAGTAAGCAGTCGAGGCTGATGTCTGTCCTTCCTATAGTCTGCAAGCAGCAGACCACTCCAAGATATCGCCCTTAAAAGAATATGTTGCTCAAGGGCTGTGATATTTAAGTTTCCATGAAGTTATTGTTGCTATTTATTCAAGCTTCCAGGTTTTAACCAAGTACTTATACCAATAGTCCTTTGTGCCAGAGACTGATTAGCAATAAAAAGAAGGAAAATATGGAAAGGGTGATCAAACAGCTGGATACAACTACTTCAGATTAACCCAACTTGGACATATGTCTTCTTCTCTGGAGACATGCAAAACCTGCCTGGATGCATTCCTGTGTGACCTCATCTAGGTGATCCTGCTCTGGCAGGGGGGTTGGACTAGATGATCTTTCTAGGGCCCTTCCAAACCCTAACATTCTACGATTCTATGATATTTTTTTCTGAGTATCTCACTGGTCATTGGTTATTTAGATTGTTTATATATGCTTCCACTGAGTAAACATCTTAAAATTGTGTTAATTTAGAAGAAACCCTCAATCTATTAATGTTGTAGACCTTTATAAACATAATTTCAGTTTAATGGTAGCTGCTGCCCTTTGGTTTCATGAGCAGAATGAGGTAAAGAATATGCAGCTGATAATTCATCTTAAATACTGCAAACTTTTAACTTCATCTCAAGCACTAAATCAGAACAGGATATACTTAAGATGAGGGCAGCAGGGATGTTTGTGAGTGTGGAACTTCTTTTGGTCTGAGAAAAGGCTAGAGTAGGACTTTTCTTACTAGAATAAGTTGTATGAAAGAAAAGTATGCTCAAAAACCACAATATAAGGAAAAGTGAACCAGGAATGTTTTTTCCCATGATAGAAATCCAAACTTATCTCAATAAAATTATCAAGTAATCTTTTCAAAGAAACAAGAGGAAGTATGCTCTTCAGGCTGCAAGTAATATAATCTGTGGAACTCATTGCCAAGGACTATGGGGGTGGAGAAAGGTATAAATGAAACAAGGAAGAAACCAGACAAAGTCATGAAGTATAGGTCTCTCACTTTCTAATCTTGATAGCTGTGATAGTGTCCAGTTAAGAAGTCTCAAAGCCTTTCACAAACAGGCTGGCAGGCTGGGCAAATGGCAAGCTCCACTAATGCTTTCTTATCATTCTTGTACTTTTCCCAAAGCATCCACTACTGAAGATCTGATGCTAGACAAGATAGCATTTTATCTGTCTTAATATATGAATTCTTCAGTGCCTGGAAAGTATTAAATAGTTCCATACTCCTGACTGGTGTGATCTATCATGAAGGACCTTGGAAGGGTGTAAGAGATCCTGGCAAGGATTGGTTGGATGTCAGGGATATTTAGCTGTAATGGGAGGGGTTTGCCTCTTGTAGATCTCAAAGGAGTTTTTCTGGTAATAGTAACAGACATAAAGGTAGAAGAAACTGATTACTTTCCTCTGTTTCCAATATTACACATTCAAAGCATGAAATAGAATTACAAATCGGTTCTTTTACATCGCTAAAACTTGATATTGACTTAAAAATCATGGTACTTGAAGGAAAAATAATGTTGGGTTTCTTTTATTTGTCTTTCTGATGTTTCAACCTGTAATGTTTGTATAATCTGTCTTGAAACTGCATCTTTTCTCTGGAGGTATTTCAGCTCTGGAAAACTGAAATACTTATGTACCCAGAAACAAGGACATTAAAACCCTCACTAAATGTCAACACTTCTGTGTTTCCCTGGAAGTCTGCCCATTCACTCTTAATGCATAAAAGTGGATTTAATCACTTACCTTTTGCAAAATAACCCCCAAAAAGCATCAACACAGGGAAAGTTTGGACTCTTTAGATGTTAAACTGAACAAAACATGCCCATAACCAGCAGCTGTGATGGTTTCCCTTTTGCTTTTGTATTGAGTGGTCCTTCCCTTGTCCTGCCACGTTGCTTGAGCTGCTGCTCGAGCGATACCTGATCATGCTGAGGCTGCTGGTGGCACATGTCTGAGCTGACAGAAAACTGTCAGAATCTCATAATACCTTCCAGTAGCTGCTGCTTTCATTAGTGCTGAAAACAGAAGGTGTCCAGGCTGAAGAAGTTGAGTTCTTCTGCAGTGTAGGAACCAAGGAGGTGTTTTTAAGGATGCCATCAGAATTTCTTAAGCATGACTGATATTATCACACACACTTGGATGCTGGAGGTGTTTGCTGTTTGATTCAAAACTCTTAAGTTAGTGAATTTGCATAGTGGTACCCTAGGGTGGTGGTGGTTGTTTTAGTTTAAGGTCATTTTATTATCTGGACATAAGTTTGAAACCTGGGAATGTCAACCTGTATTTTTATTTTTTTTTTTTTGATGCTCTAACATGGCAATGTGGTGCTAGTTTCAGAGGAGTGTTACAGAGAAAATCAAAATGAGCACAAGAGTCTGTCCCATTTCAGTAACAGTTGGGAGAGAAATAGAAGAAAAGGTGTTTTAATTATTAGCAATGAGACTAGTGATTAAGAATGGCTTGATGGAGAAATTTAACATAAGAAGCTGCAGCTTAGTGACTCTACTTGATAGATACTGACCTATTTTTTGGCAACTAGGAGCCATAAACATCAGCGTTGATATATCAGACCCAGCATCTGGTAAGATGTCTTATAACTTTTAAAAATTAATGCACAGAGTGATGAAAAACTACTGTACATCAGCATGCATTTGTTTTTTGTCTAAATGCAAATGTTACGTCTTCTAACCAGCCCATGAATGTATTTTAGAACTTGAAAATAAAAGATCTTTCATAGTTAATATGGTGGTGGTGGAGTCCCACTATTTCCTTATTTGTGATGTTACGTGCTGTTTGTTTTTAAAAATCGTTGTACATGTTAGATGTTTATGATTGTCTCCACCAGTTAAAATATCATTCTTTATTCAGATGAATAAGCAAAGCTTCAGATATATTAAAAAATATCATCTTAATGTTGCACTGAAAAGGGCATCATGTCTGTGATTGAAAATGTGATAACTTCAGGGAATTTGTGACCATCATTGCTTTGTCATTCTAAAGACATTGATTTTTTTTTTATTTATATAAATATGCAGCATGAGTTTTGTGGCTCATTGATTTGAGTACTGAATGGTTATATGGAAACAACTAAATTCCAAACTGTAAATGAATTTAAGCTACTGAGCATACTTAAGTAAGCACTGGGCTTCTCAAGACTGAATAGTCTGAATATTGAGAATCTTTCCCTGAGAACCCTTTGTGAAAACCCAAAATTCTGTGCAGAAAGTCTTGTGTTTATTGATCCAGCTTTAATATTCTTAAATGTGGACATCTGGAGATGTGGAAGCTATATTATTCCTGTGGCAGTAAAAACTACTAAATGAAAAATTCTGATTGTAATCTATTATTTTGAAAATGCCTGTACCTTTGAACATCCCCTTTCTCTTTCCCTCTCTCCCCACCCTCTGCCCCCACCCTCCAGATTTAGGAGATCCTAAGGATAGACCATGTGAAAATATAAAATGCATAGCTGCTCTGTGCAGTCAAATGATTACTGCTAAGGATTTGTTCTTCCTGTTTGCTACTTTAAGAAGAAAAAGGCAAAAGCACGCAGTTTTTTTCCCCCATACAATAATTACTACAGAAAGGCTGTAAGTAATTATTATGTCGAAGCTTGCATATTAGTTTGAAGTATGAACTAAAGCCTTAATAAAATGCAGTCAAAAGTCCTGAGCAGTTGCACACTGTAAAGCAGGAAATCTCCTCCACACAATAGAGATTAAATGCTCCCTGTGCATACTGTATTCTGCTCAGCCCTCTGCGTTCAGAGCTGGGACCGTGGCAGTCGTTATCTCTAGCAGGTTCCTTGGTGATTTTCAAGCCCTGCACTACCTACCCAAGTGGCAGTGACACCAGCTTTTACTGAAGCCTTATTACTCTTAAAAAGAGCAATTTGGTTGGTTGCACGGCTATTAGGATCAGACAGTCAGGCTTAAAGCTGTCAGTACAACTGCTTCTCATCTTTTTTCACAATTCTGACATCTTTTCTCTTTTCTGCTGGACACAAGCATTACTGCTTTTATCATTTTCAATCAAGATCACCCTGCAAGCTGAGGAATATAGTCCCACAGAAACCAAAGTGAGGAGTAGAAATTATTTTACAGCTACTGTAGTAGCAGCGGTGCTGGCTGCATGTTGTGTGGGAGAAACCGGATCAGTGAGAAATGTGGCTTTCCTCAGGGCTACATCATTGAGATACTACTTCAACATACAAGGAAAGCAAAGCTTTTCCTTGCTCTGATTTTTCAATGATTTAACACTCTTTCTTATGCAAGTAGGAAGTGGAGGAGAAGATGTAAGATAATTTATTTTTTTTAATAACTTGTGGAAATGTTATCATCAGTGAAACGGAGGAAAATCACTATGCTTGAACTTCTTTTTATTTTGATGTTGCTCTTCTCTGGACCAACTCTGAGCAAGCTTAGCAGGACCAAAGGCAAGCACTGGAAGGGGGGTAAGTGGAAAGAAGTTTTGTAATAGATGTTCGAGTAAGATTCCAAAAAGCTGCACTAAAGGCAATCTAAGGAGAATACCCATGCTGTTTTAAGTGACTCACGTTTCAGTTTGCCATGTAGGCTTGCAATAGGATGCTGAAAAAGAAAGCATGGAGTTTAATTTGTTTTCTTGTTAGTTTGCTTGACTGACTCTCTAAGACACATATTCGTTGCAGGAATTTTATTTTGCATTGCATCATTAGCAGAATAATATTTATGGCCTTTATAGAAATAAATGTATAGAAACCAATGTTGTTTGGGCTGTGAGAATTCAAATTGCTTTTTTTATTCTGGAGACTCTTGGACAGATGCTTGTGGCTTTATTGAGAGAGATGTTACCCCCATCACAGGGAGTTATAATGTTGGAATAGGAAGGAAGAAGAGAGAAAGAAAGCAAGCAGACTATTTTGAGTGCAGAACTGTTAGTGTATGTGGTAAAAATGACAAGACAGACATTTCTTCAGAGTACATGAATGTTGTGAAATGCACTGCCAGCAGCACTAATTGGCTGACTGGCTGTGTCAGTGTTGATGTGTTAATAAAGATAAATTGCATTAACTTTATAAAAAAGATGCTGTGCTGAGAAAACACTTATGATTTTTGAAGGCAGCAATTCATTTTCCTCTTCTGTTAAAAACTGCTGAGAAAATTTACCCTATATATGCTCTGAAGAGTTCACTAAATATGCCTTTTCATAAAGTTCACTTGTTTTGTTTCCTTGTGTGACATTTGTTTATGGAAAGCATGCATTATTGAGGTCTCATAATCAAATAGCTCAGCATAAATTGTATCTCATAAATATTCGGACTGAGTGACTGTGGATTGTAGATAGCTTGATATTTTCTCCCTGCTTGTTTCTTGATGTTACTGATCGGAGGCACCTCAGGATTTTTTTTTTCCTCCTTACAAGTGTTGTCACAGCGTGGTGTGTTTATCACAGCTTTAATAGCACTTTCAGTTTTCCTATGCTGCCGGTATTGTGATCTGAGGTTAAAGAGTAGCATCAACATTAAAAAGAAGTTTTAATAATTTATCACAACATCTCAGCAGGAGACTCCTCCCTCCCTCCCTCTATATTTCCTTTTGTTGCCTTTAAAGGTATCACAAATCTTCTACTTACAGTACCTTCAAGGGAAAAGTTGCAGTACATGCTTAATCTGGACTGTTCATGCAGCACAGTATATCTGAAAATTATTTCCTGGTCCTGTAAATCACATTATCACATGTATCTCACAGTGCTGCTGCTGGGTATCTTTGCTGCAAATTACAAGCTGCTATTTACTCTGGGCAGCACAGCCTCTTCTCAGAGGCACGTGAGTTAGGAATATATGTCACTGTCAAGTTCCTGGGTTTTAAAAAATGCTCTTAACTTTTCCCCCTTCCTCCCATTTTCAATTAAATCTAGTAAATGAGGGGTGGATTGCTTTGGTCTCTTACCTGCTCTCTGACATAGGCATGGAGAATTTTTATCATGGGTAGAAAATAATCTCTGAATCTGTCTGAAGGAAATAATACCCTAATATGGAGTTTTGCTTTTTGTAGAAATGTTCTTTGCAGTTGAAACAAAATGTAAGAGAGGTATCTCTTTCAAGGAGACTAAGCAACAATTTGTCTTGTTTACTTAGCTCTTGAATCAGCCAAAAACTAGGCATACCTGCTTTTTTCACACATAGCTGTTATTCTAGAGTTGTCTGACTTGAAGATGATGTATGTTTTCCAGTGAAAATTCCAAGATCAGGACCTATCAGAATATGTATTTTAGTGTCAGGCAGTCTAGGCATTTCTGACTTAATATATATATGCATCTACTTTTCCATTAAACATTAAGGATCACCTTTTGCTTATATATTAATGATGTGAGGGTTATTTTTCTTGCTGTGCACATGGAATTCATGATGTCACTAGGTGAAAAGAACCTGTTCAGGAAAGAGAGATGCCTGTGTACCAACTTCCAGATGTATTGTTCAGAGGGGAAAGGTGATGCTGAATGCATGCATCTGAAAATTGATTGTGTGGATCATAGCATGGCTGTACTGAAGTCAATTTCCACAATGGACAGCAATAGCAGATTTAAAGCACCCTCTAAAGTTTTTCTGTACCACGTTCAGTATCAAGTACTACAAAGCATAAACATCTTTGAGAAGTGTTGCTCTTCTGTGTTTGCATAGGCCCTGATTGTGATCAGTCCAAACACAGGCTAATGAATCTGGAAATTGTTCTGATGTGATTAAAACAAACAACCACCAAAAAAACCTAGAACAACTTACTTGCTGAAGTTACAGACTCTGATAAATTTTCTGTGGCCTTGCTGTGTAATTCTGTATAACTAGTAATGAAAAAATTCTATTCACCTCTTTTTTTCTTCTCCTTGGAATTTACTCTTAAAAAAGTGGCTATCAACATACAACTAAAATAAATAGCTAGTGTTATAGGTGGAAAACAGATACTGATTTGGTCACAGTGTCAGGTGTCATGGAATGAAATGGGTCGCATACATGGGCCTGGAAAAATACAAAGATACTAGTTTATTTTCTAGTTGTTTTTATGTCTGTACTTCAGAAAACCTTTCAGAATAATTCACTGGAATGCAGGCTCTAAATGTGCCTTAAACTGGGATTTATAAACTAATGATCAAGATAAACCGGAGTTTAAAAGCAGAAGCTGAAATTACGAATCTAGATTCTCTTCTTCGCCTTGAGCCAAAGTAAGAGAATCATGGTTCAAGTTTAAGAAGGATTATAATACGGAGAATAAAAAACTGAGAAAAGAAGATTAAGTACTCTTTTAAGTTTACCTTAAATCAGAAAGTAGATTTCAAGTGCTGCTAATGCCTATCCCTTCCTGAATTTGTTTCCACAGTGTTTTCACTCCATCACATATTATGGGGGCAAGAAGGAAATAAGTTTTGAGTGTACCCGTCCATATGCTCATGGATGGGGATTTTGTCTGTTCAGCAGAGAATTTGGAGACTGGAAAGAAAGCTGCCCATTTGTGTCATGCTTGGGAACTTTCCTAACATGTAATTATAATCTAGTAATAGCAATTCCTGACAAAGGAAAATTATGGCATGGGACTGGGCAATCTGATTGTCTGGGCTGTTGTTGAAGGACCTGTTGCTGCTGGGACCTCAGCCTTGTTGAGAAGTTGGCAAAGGCAAGCTAGAGCCTGTAAGCAGAAACTCTTATGTGTAGTGGTTGGGTGTTCCTTCAGCTGGAAAACACCAAAATATATGGGGAGAAGAAAAATCACACACAATGCTTGTCTTCTGGTAGACATCAGTGTATTTTACAACTCTGCATGAAGGCTGTGTGACAGAAAAAGTTCAGAGGATAAGTGTGAGAGCATTAGGACAAACACCATGCTTTGTTGACATTAACCCTTTACCCATCTTGGAAACATTTCACATGTTTGGTCCAGTGGATAGCTGGACAATCCTAGGCCATCAGGCATTTTTGGAGAGCCTTATCCTTTATGCAGTGGCCTCTGTAACAGGATCAGTTCCATGTGATGGGCCAGCACTCACTTTGGCTGAAAGACTGCAGGCTGAGTCACTATGGGCGATGGTCCTTGGGGTTGAGATGAACCTTGGTGAGGGAGCACAGAGGGGACTGTTTGCATGCCCCAGGCTGCCTTAGCATAAAAGCAATATGCAAAAGTGCTGGCAGCACCTCACATGGGAAGAAAAGGCCTCCAGGGTTGGGGAGAGGAGATGGAGATGAAAAGACTTCAGAGGGAAGGGACCTGACCTGGGGTTTGGAAACACAAATTAAGTATGTCTTTTCCCCAAAGAGGTGTTTGCTCAGGTCTCCCTTGTGCTTCACAAGGGTAATTTCCATTTTCAGAACTCAAAGTGACTTGATTTACTTATGATCAAACTGGAGAAACAGAAATAAAATGCAACAACAGTGCAACACTCTGCAGAACTAGATGAGGACAGTGCCTGTCCTTTCTGTCTATGTGGAAGCGAAGCAATAATCTCTTTAATGACTAAATCAAAGTTTATTATGCAAGTGATCTAGCCTTATATTTCAGTTTTAATTTCATCTCTATGGCAGTTTAATCATTTTTATGCAAAAAGGTACCAGTGTGAGAAATCTTAAGTGTCACTGGCTAGATATTACTGGTAACAGTGATACAAATGTGTGTGCATGAGGTTATTTAAGTGTTCCTACACGAGGTTCTTTAAGTGTTCCTGCATGAGATTCTTCAAGTATTCCTGCCAATTGTTCAGCACATGTATTATTTAGGATGCCTGTAATCCATTAACACTAGTTTAAATGTTTTTAAAACTATAATTCAAAGATTACCTCAGAAGGTGAAATTTCTTACATGCAGAAAGTAACCATCTCCCAGACCATCCAGATTTAGAGGTAAAGGATTAGATTACTGGAGTAATGGCTAGAGCATTACTATAGGAAGTAGGTTACTGGACTGCTGCTAGATGTCCCAGAAGTCTCAGGTACGTGGACCTTTGTACACAGAACAACTTTGTGGTGCATGTACACTCAGTTTGGTACAAACAGGGCCTTGAGATGTTTGGCATTTGTAATGAAGAATTTCTACATAGTCACAAAGTCCCACACATCACAAGCAATGTGAATTGTTACAGATGTTTAGATGTCTTCTTGGAAGCTGCTCAACACTAATATTCATTTCCCTCATGAGGAAACTCACAAAGTTTTTTCACCAAGAGAAACTTATTTTCATTTGCCTCATGGCTGTCAGGTGGTAAGGATGAAGGGATTGAGGCTGAGACCTTTGAAGAAGGGGAAGTAGGGAGGAGGCATTTATATGGACTAAGATAACTTGGGCTTCAGCACATGTTATTGTGAGGCATGAGGGGTCTGGTTGGACGTGATGAGGTGGAGGCTTTGATGTGATGGTTGAGTTGTAACACTTGGAAAGCACAGTCATTTGTGCTGGTATGATCCACTCTGTAGTTTAGGTGGTTTTGGGAGCAACACTTCATGTGCCATTTATCTAATTTAAGTAATCTATTTTATGTAATTTAAAGGATCAGCTACATGAATTAGTTTTGAACACATTATCATGTTGCATGATTAACAGTATTTCTTAAATTGTGAGATAATAAATACACTGCTATGCACTTGTACATGGAAAAACTTATGAAATGTTAACCAAAAGTTTCAAGCTCAGGGTTCTAAAATTATTACTCTACATTTCGTAGAACCAACTTGATTTTGAGTAATAATGAAAATTCACATTTTTTTGTAACTTCAGAGGAAGTTCAACATATTTGAGGATGTAGCCTGTGCATAGATAAGGATTTAATTTTAGAAACTGAGGACTGTAAATGTGGATATGCAGTTTTAGTCTGACTGCAAGTATATAAAATGTGTGACTACACAAAGAATGTGACTTCATTTACTGAAAATGTTCTAATAGTTTTGCTTTGAATATACTTAAAAGGGAAAAGAGTATTTGGATACCGAGTGGGTGTAAAATTGTTTTTTATTCAGTATTCTGTTATCTCTAAAGTCTAGATTTAACCCCTGTCCCATGATAACAAATTTTTACACTACCTTTCATACCAAATTCTTCAAAATTCTGAAATCTGATTTCAAAAGGGCTCTACTGATGTATGAAGCTTCCTATACATATCTTGTTGAAGCATAAGGCCTTTTCTTGTCTATTTTTCATCTCTTTGAAGACACTTGAAATACTGTATAGAAGTCTGGTGACCTGTGTTCAAACTCATACAGGTGGAGACAACAAAGACAGGAAAAATGGAAAACCAAGTCTTTGACATATTTCTTCCCAGCTGGAAGGCTGGTAGGGAAAATGATGGAGTTATTCCAGTCATGAGGGAGCAACTGTGGGGAAAATAAAACACCTACTTAAGAACAGACCAGTGCTTGCTCAGAACCAAGCTAATGAATAAACATAGGCTGGAAGCTAGAAGAGTGTTTCCAACCATCATTAAGAAGTTGCCATGCTTTGGCAGATTAAATCAGCCTGAGCCAGATTTCCTGTCTCCTTCAACCTCCAACAGTCCTGAGTGCAGGATCTCTCTCCACCTCATCCACTAGTGCTAGAGCTTGTGCACTTCTGCTGGCACCCCTACTCAGGGAGCTGATCCACCTAGCAATTAGCCATATAAAAGAGAGGATATCGTCCATCTAGCTGATGGTGATCCCTTAATTCACTCACTCAGGTCGTAGAGGAACCTAATATGCAAGAGGGTTATGGCCACAAGGGAGGAGTGGAGATTGCAATCATGGCTTGATTTAGGTGAGTTCAATCTGATACATAACTTCAACCTGCAGCTGTAGATTATCCAGAAGAAAAAGAAAGAAAGAAAAAAATATTTAATAAGGTGGTACCTTATCCTATGTCCACATTTTGTAGTTTGAGCCTTGCTTGAAATGTTTGCTATCATATTAAAAAGTATGTTGATCAAATAGTGATAAAACAGAAGGAATATTTAAATACTCTTCACCCACGTACATATACACATCTCTCTCCTTTGGTTATTTGCATTTTGTTTTTTCATAAAACAGAATTTGGAACCATCATAAAGCATTGTTTATACTAGAAGACCAGCAAGTACAAGCAAACTCTCCTACTTTGGTCCACAAATAAAATGAGCTCATGTAAATTGTCTGTTACGTGTTGAAAGAACATAGGTCAGATGTGCTCTTTCAAAATGATGAGCATGTATCAGTGTCTGAGAAAAAGTTGTTTCAACTTTCCCTAGTTTAACTAACACTATTGATTTTTTTACTTCAAAGAGTGATCAAAAGAGTACTCAGAGTACATTACTTCTTTCAAGAGCCATTACTAAATACTCCCATGAAAACTACTTTGTTTAGTACGTTCAAAATTGGGGGATGGCAGATACATGATAGTTTTACAGATTAGTTAGTTTTGGTAAATGATGCTCAAATTGCCAGCAATGGAAAGCTTTTAATGCTTCAGAACTGCTTGTTCAATAATGACAGCACCTCAAATAGAAATTATTTTTTTTGTCATTTAAATCCGAATCATAAAAAATTATTCTTTGTTAAATTGTGTCATGCTAGCTCTCATCCTAGCACTCTTCGCTGTGCTAGTTTTGAAACTTCATCCTTTCATGCTAGCTGAATGGTAAAACAAATTCATGGTTGCATATATGTATTGCAACAGCAAAACATCCAAATTTTTCAGTTTTCTGTGGCTTCCCCTCAAAACCAGTGTTTTTCATTGCTACTTTTCCTTGCATAAAGAAACTTAAATGAAGTAACGGAAAAAACAAGAGAGGCACAAGATCCAGGTTTTTTTTTTTTCAGAGATGCTGATCACTCAGCAGAAGCTGCCAGAGATAACAATTCTCAGCCTTCACAAAAATCAAAGTTTTGATAAGACTAAGTAGCTCTTCTTTCCTCTGGACTCTTGATGTCTTCTGAATATCAACTATCTTTGCAGACTCCTGATTTCCTTTCAGGCACGTGCACATGTGTGGTTTCTGTGCTCATATACTCTGTGATGAGACTTCAGTTGGATTTCGTGCTCTTTAAAAATGTATTTGTTTAATTTTGAAAGTTTAGAGATAGAAAAATCACAGTGTTGCCACACTGCCTGAAATTGTTACATCTGGCTCAGTAATGCAACCTAGCTGTAGGCCTATTGTACTGATAGTGGATAAATAGACAAAGGGGATCCTTAGATCTCTAAGAGTAAAGGAAGAAATGGTTTGCTCCCTGCATACTGCCTTATTGAGAGAAGAAATGGAAGTGTGTGTAATAGCAGATAGAGGAAAAAATGGTGGAAATTAGAAAAAGCAACACAATTATTCTGAAAACTAATGAAAATGGTTTTGAGAGCGGTTGAAGGATTTTAGTCTGTTCAATTCTGGAAAAATTATGAGAAGGTTTTCATACAATTATAACTGTGTTGCTAAATTTCTTCTCTTGTGAAGGTAAGAGGTCCTTAAAACTATTAGAGAAAGGTATTGGAGGAATGGATGAAAGCCTGTCAGACATATCCAGATAAAGACAATAAACAAGTTTTAGTGTGAGTATTTGAAAAAACATTCTTCAAATATATTTTTAAATCTTACCGACACGTTGAAAACTGGCATTCGATTGTTGCAATTAGTGCTTACTTTGAGAAACCATAGATACTCTTCTGAATTTCTTTATATCCTGAAAAATACAGGGAGAACCTGTTCTTTACTCATTACATTGAATGTTCCTTGTGGAAACCAGTTGGTATACCAAATATGCTGCTTCTGGTTTAAAAAATTAGCAAGCTATACAGAATATAGGCCTCGGGGAATGCTCCTGGTAAAGCGTCTTCTGCAAAGATAAGATTGTGTCTTATTTCTTGTACTTGCCTGAGAAGAACTGCTATGTTGTGCTGTATATTGGGGTGTGCCTGATAGTAGTAACTGGAATGTACTCAGCATCTTTCTTATACTTGCTGTAGGAAGGAGTAACTCCACTGAAATTTATGGAATTATGTCACTTAAAAGTAGATTCTCCCCTCATTTAGAGTCTTAGCTGTAATATCAACTATTTGCTAATCAGTCATGGCAGTTCTCACCAGGTAGTGCTTGTTTAATAGATCTAGACCACTGGGAAAAGACTGATGTGAAGATAAGAGCATGGAAAAGTCCTGAGGCTGATGAAGACAGAGGAAAAATTGTGACACTGATGCAGTTCCTACTGCTGTAAAGAATTTCCCACTAGTTAAGGTGATTGCATAATGCTAATGATTCTGGCAAAGCTTGAGAATTTGTCGACAGTCTTTGTTTGCTATCCATTGTTCTGTGACTGGTCTAAATGAGCTATTGTAATCTGTCTAATTACCCATGGACTTGAAATGGTTTTATAAACCAGGCCAGAACATGTTTTGATGTCTGCTCTTGTGTCAAGAATTCAATTCAATAGTTTTCAATTTAGTTGTAAAGTCATTTCAAAGATATTTTAAAACCTAAATTAGTAATATGTTTACTAAAAAAAGAATGAATACATACTTAAAATAATTTAAGGTTACAGATCATGGTGAAGGGTAAAGAGTTAATGAAAAGTCTGGACAACAGTCAGTTTTCATGTTTTCAATTTTTATTTTTTTCCACTGCTAGACACTTTGGTTTCTGCTTCAAAAATGTGACTGAAGTGTGAGTAATACTCTTGCTGTTAGTAGTTGCTGTGGAAAAAATGAAGAATGACTCTGTGCTTTGCAGAAGTTTTATTTCTTTTATTTTAACTGGGAAACTTTGTCAACTATTGAATGTGGAAGAGCAGCAGAAGGGAAACAGGAGGAGAAATAAACCTTGCTTAATTAATTTCTTCATAATTAATGAATTTCTTCATACTGCTGAACTATGTATTTTGAAGGAAAAATACCTTTTAAAGAGGATTGTGGTAGCTGAAGAATGGAGTTGCAGTAGAGTTACAAAGGTAACTTCCTTAAAGTTGCTTGTGGAGCCTCCTGGCACACTGAAGAAAGAAATGCCCCATGGTATACCAGGTTGTTTTGTGTTTTATACATAGGTTTTTGTGCTTTGAGATTGAAAGACTCTTAGAAAATATTTACATAGAAACTAACTTCAACCTCTTGTGTTCTTAGGATCTACTGTCTCTAGTTTTTGGGTTTTTTTAAATAATTTGATAATTTATAGGTTTTACTATTGTGAAGCAAAGAAATGCTGTTTAGCATGGTCTCACTTTACTCTTTCTACAGCAGCCAGCATAGGTTATATTTCAAAATCCAGATTAATGGAATTTCACTCCTTGAACTGTCTTGTCTGTTGTGCATTACAGCTCCTGAGCACCAGTGACTGGCATTTTTATATCTGCGTGTTGGTTATGCTGTCTCTCATTTCCTCCTCCTTTGATCTTCATGCTCAGACCAGTTTCTTCTGCTTGTCAAGTGTCCTCTCATTTTAAAAAGTCCTTTTACAAAAGGTTATCTGTAGAGATTATTTACAGAGAGTTCTTAATTTATTTCAATTCGCTTTAACATTGTATTTAAATAGAAGAATATTAGCATTAAGAAATGTTACCTTGAATTATTCCTATAGAGATAGATGGTTACAATATTGCAGATCACAAGGAACATATAGCCACATTTTTGCTCCTGGCAACATGCTTTGCTTAATTTATATTCTTGGAAAATATGGCTCAGCATCTTGACTAATTTCCTTTCTGGTGCCCTTTGATGGTATATTATTGCTCTTTAATCTAAAAAGCAACACAGTAATTAGTAAGAGCTTTTGTGCTCTTCAAATTACAAAAGATGCATTGTTTTTCATGTATTCTTTAGTGTTTATAGCTACTTCATAAACTTGGTTAAAGCCTAGTTTAAATAAAAGCTATGTTAAAAAGCTTGCATGTGCTCTAAAAAAGTCCAGCTCATGTAGAGAAATCGAGATGTGTTGAGAATAGAGGATAATATAATGTGTTATGCATACAAATTTACTTGATCTGTACTGGTCTTTCGAATTCCCTTTCCAAACAATGAACATAGTAATTTCATTTTACAGATAATGTATTTTGAGGCACTAAATCAGTTTAGCAGTACACTTTTTTGATTCATGGCAAGGGCAGTTGCTAGCTCTAAATGTATCTGTTCATAATCTCTTCAGCAAAAATACACCAGTGACTGACATGTTTCATGGCACTTACATTGTCTTTGCATATTGGGAAAGATCACAAGATGATCTATATGATTCATTGATCACCCAGAAAAGCTGTAGACAGTCACCACAGGGTGAATTTTTGCTGTGTTTAGGAAGCATAATAGTTTGAAGAATCCTTTACTGACATTCTGTGATCAGAGTCTTCCACAGACATGGTTTTTTGATTTATTATTATTTTGTTATCTTTGTTTTATTTTTTCTGTGTGCATACGCATGTGTATAAAGTTATGTTTGGTTCCAATTATGCATTATGGTATAAACAGTGCCTGGAAGCAAACAGCTTCTCCCCTGCACGTGTAAGTTGTGCATAGACTGATGGCTGTCTTTGAGATTGGTCATTTTTGCTGCTTGGTTTGAGGGATGAATTTATACCAGTCTACACAACTGCTAATAAGCAGCTTGTCATCCTTTAGTAAATTAGCCTGTTAGTTTTCAAAACCCCTGTAGATATAGGCTTTTATAATAGTGTTAAAGGTGCTGCAAGAACTGTCAGTTAACTTGCTCAAAATGCAAAGGAGGTGTCATTTGTATTGATTGCTATAGATGTTTGTCTTGTCTAATGGGACTTATATTTTTTTATGAACTTGTATTGAAAAAACTGAGAACAAATAATGGCTCGACAGAGCTAAGATGTTCTAAGTTCAAAAATAACTCAAAACATCACATTTCTCATGCATGCCATTGCATCCCTGGCTTCTAAGGCATCCAATCACATCTGTCTTTTTGCCAAAACAGTGACTCTAAAACAAGCTGAAAACTGCATCCTTTCACTTTGTGTTAAAGCACACAGACAGGCACTCAGCTTTGTGTGTTTTGAACTCAATGCAATAAAAGTTTTAAGAGATAAGAAGCTTTTTCTATTTCAAGGTTGCCATTAGCCTGAATAATACATAAACATGGGAAATGGTCTGAAGTCCTTTCAAGGATCACAGTATAGCTTCAATTAAATTATACATCATTATCACAGCTGCCAAGCCTGGTGTAGAATTTTAGCCCCCTATCTCAATAAATGTTCTATGTGGTTGTCTTGTCCATTTTTTTTTTTCTAAGCAGCAACAGTGCTCAACCTAGTTTAAGAAATAAAGTAGAGGATGAGGTTTGGTTAATCAAGAAAGAACATTGAGATGTCAACGGTCAAGCACCAAGGGAGGGAAGAGGTCAACTCTCTAGCCTTAAAAAACACTAGGGAGAAATCAAACACTATTAAGTCATGACATATGATGTTCCTTTTGAATCAAGTCCGTGTCCAAGTCCCTCTGCCTGCTGGGTGGTTTGCAGTGCAGCTCTGAGTTGATCATGAAACCCATTGTTAAAGCAGAATTACTAGGGCTGCTCACCAGGGATATTTTCAGTAAACGTCCACATAGCTGGCAATTACTTTGAAATTCAGTCTTGACATACAGACTCTTTATCTGTTCGTCTATCTATGGTTTTTCAAGCTTTGCCACTCAAAAATTTCACAGTGGCTTGCCGTATGGTTTTCTTGGACCTCAGTAAGATACAGAAGTATTCAGTGATCATAATATATGTCAGCTAGTTCTTACTTCTATGGTGGCTTTGCCATAAATCTAGGATATACAGAACTATTACTGCACACTTAGGAAAACCATAATGGCTTGTCTTTTTTATTTTATTTCTATAATATCCTCTAAAAGTGTTAGAAGTGTTTTGATTAATTAATTAATTACACTATTCACACAGCCAAAGCCTCCTTACTTGCCATTAATTTTATCAGTTTGCTTGTCTTCTTTGTACTACTATTATATTAATAAATATTCTGTCTTGAGTAGCCACATACAGAAGATTGAAATAAAGGTGGGATTGCAAAGTTTTGTGTGTAGAATACTTAGTTAGGATTATACCTTACAATTGATTTTTTTTGCTTAACACGCCATGGATTTCAATGGATGGTTAACATGCAGATCAATGACACACTATATGTAGTGCTTAAATGGTAACATTTGATATGTAAAACCAAATGGTCCAGGAGTATCACTGAGCTCCAAGCAGGACTGAAAAAAATCTGGTAGAAATCTAAACTTTAACATTTCAGACAGTTACAAGACTGGGTTCAGGAGAAACAGCTGTTAAGTAATGCATGAAGAATTGTATTTAAAATGCAAAATGAGAATTTTTAGGAAAACATATGGATTGAAAGTTGCTTGTAATATATATTTGTTGCACAATAGTACTGGTACCAACTTAGCAAACCTTTGCATGTTGACTCATAGCCTAGTGCAGCCTGGCTGATGCCTTACCTCTAGGAGAGCTACCTGCTGACATGTGTCTCTTACAGTTGTTTTGGCATGTTTTGTGTCAGTGTGCTTTCCTAGTACAGTAGCAGTTTGCGGAGTAGCAAGAGTATTTAGTGTATGCTGAGGAGAAATCAGACCATATAGGTCATTATCCCAGTGTCCTGAATTCATGGAATGCAGTTGGAAATCCCTTAAGATTTTTTGTATTAACTTCTATGTGAACCATATACATTCCTGTCCTGTTTGAGGGATGAGGAGAGGTGTGTGACTAGGAAATGTATTGTGGGTATTCCAAGTCTATTAAACAACAGGACTCTAATTTTTTAATCCCCCACTTACCCCACCTCTGTTCTGATGCAGGTTTCTTAACAACTGGTTGAAATCCATGTATGTTCTCAATTGTAGTTGCAGCTTTCAGACATTTTTCTTAAGCCCAGTTTGTGATTTCTGCATGATTTGTACTGCTAGAAGGGCATTGAGTTGGAGGATGAAGTGTTCATTTTTGGTAGTTTGCACTGCATTTGATTAACCTTCAGACTGGAAAAGAAACTTTTATTGGATATCAGCTATGCTTTATTACTGACCTTAAGGAGAAATGCAGAAGCTTTAAGCCTATGCAGGCTGTCAAACAAAATATATAAAGAGTTAATTTTTTGCTCTTCTGTTGCAAAACTACTTCATAAGCATTTCTGCTGATATTGAAAGAGAAGAAGTAGAAGCACCTTCCTCAATCACTTCTTCAAAATGACTTGAAAAATCTGTTCTCCAGCATGTAACATATGCCCTTTAAAACTGCTACTGTGCTGCTGCCTTCTCTTATCAGTATGGGTCATAAATTTTTCATGGGTATAGAGGGAACTGCAGCTTGAGTACTTGAAATAGTTAGCAAGATGCTGCTAAAGTATACAGACAGAATACACTGGCAAATGGGTCTTTGTAGACATGCATCATTACCAAGATCCATGTGCTGAGCTGTGTAAGCCTGAGGAGCACTAAAGGCCAGTGCTTACAGGAACCTAATTTGGGATGAATATAGTCCTTGGATTCATTGTAAAATCGCACATAAATGAAAATACCAAATGTCATTGACTTGTCAGTGAAAAAGCAGCTTAGGCTTTGTAACAAATAGATCAGTGATGTATATTTGGAAGCTCTGTGACATATTAAAGTAGTTTATGAGGCACAATTTGTTTTGGTGGTCTGCTCTGATTGATGGTATGCTATATGCCACCGCTTCAGCTGTTGTGGTATGTTTGTAATAAATGTTCATTGTGAGACAGTGCTAAATGTGTTCTATCTAAATCATTCGTTACTTATAACAAGTTTCAGTGTATATGAATCAAAGGTTGTTTATACTTGCTTTTGAAGGGATTTATCATGTTGAAGCAGCCCTATCACCTCCAACATAGGAACTGCATGCCTAAGTGCTCAGACCCTTCAGTAGTGCCTACTTGGGAATAGTAGAGAAAGTTAAGGAGCAAGCAATATTATGTTAAATACTCCTTTTTAAAGTATGTTTCTTTTCCAATCCAGCACTCCTGTTTGTTTTTTTCTTTTTTTATTTTTAATTTGAAAACAATATCAGAAAATATCAGCAGTGAGCACTGAGGGATGAGGAGGTAACCTTCATGCAACAACTGTGACATGTTAGAAGCAGCACAACGGTTGGTGGAATTTTTGCTGATATTTTATACCATTGTATCACTAGTTCATCAGAAAACTATAAAAAATGTATGCACTACCCACAGGGGATTTTCTCTTTCTTGGAAGTGCAGAATGCACCTTGCTTAAGCAAATGGCATGCTTTTTTTTTTTTTTTTCCTTCCTTGAGTGGTAGGAGATGGGATGCTTTTACCCCACAGGATTTGTCTACATCCTTCCTCCAAAATTCAGGTGAAAGAGGAGAAAACCTAAGGACTAGAATTTCATGGAGATCAGTGTAGAAATACTACTTTGCTTTGTGTTGTATAAACACTGTTTTTCAATTCTATGTAGTGCTTTACTCTTTCAATAGCCACTAGGAAGTAAGAAGTATAGAAAAGTAACACAGAGGTGTTTAAAATAATCTTGAATTCTTAACAGAATGAAAATTTGAGTACCTGTTAATAATTTGCCTGCTGCTGGATTTTGCCTATTCTTTATAAGGGTTTTTTTGCATGTAATGTACCAATGTACACTAGAATGTAGATCGAGAAAATAAGATACGACTTTTGAAATTACTTTGGCTATTAACAATTACATTTGATTAATAACAAATAAGCAAATCTCTAGATGAGATAATTTCTCTAGTGTCCTTCATTCTTTCTTTATAACATTTAGAAGAAGCAGAGTTTGGTACCAAACAGTTGGTAAAATACAGAAACAAATTTGACAGAGAATGGGAAACAGAATAAAATTACTTGCCTGAGCACTCTGGTTTTGACGCAAGGGAAACATCTCTAATTTTTGATTGTCAATTCATTTTATTTTTTATGCTGTACAGTGACAAACACACAAGTTATGAGCTGACATTTGGAAAAAAAAGTGTGTTCTTTCATAATTTTCAGAAAGAAAGAAAAAAGTGCAGTTATACAGAATTGAAGTTGCTGTAATGATGGATTAAGGCTGTGCAGCTGCAGCAGCATCAAACTGTGGAATGCAACTGCATAGCATAAGGTAGTCTCCTCATTCTCCCAGCAGTGCCTGTGTTAAGTTGACCTTTTTTTTTAACATGACTTATACATTGGTGCCGTTTCTTTGTTTCTGTAAATGCTGTCTTTCCAGAAGTTCTTAGCATGTTAATAGCATCTTGAAAGCAGCACATTCAGAAGTGTTTATCAAAACTTGAAAAGTTTTATAGCTAGATCCTCAGGAAAAATGACATCAAATATGGGAAAAAAAACCACCCAGGAATCTATAGCATCAGCAACTCTAAAAAGAAATCAGTTCAACATTCACTGCTTTCTAAAGTTAATGGAAAAATATTACGTGCAACAGGTGGAAATTAAATCCTCTAACTGCTCCCCTGCGTTTTAATTGCAAATCTTTGCCTCCCTTGTGGATATCTTTATCATCTCACAAGCAACTGGTTGTTGAATTCTATGAAGTCTCTTATATAGACTGGGTGTGAGATGTGGCCTTCTTTGTTACGTTTCTTTGTAAAACTGATTATCTCATCAGGTCACAGAAACTCAACTCATCCATGGGTAAAACATGGCTTTTACAGATTGCTTACTTGTTTCTTACTTTGATATGCAGAAAGGTGATATATTCATATGTATGTCATATATATGTTCTATATCTGTCCATGTGTGTGAGATATATATATATATATAAGATTTGAGGTTCTAAATGTTTTTATATGTATGTCTTATAACTCAAAATACGACACATGCTCACCTCAGGGGAAAAATCAGAACTGAGAAGAGGCATTCATCTAATCACCGCTCAAACTTTAGCAATGTTAGCTACTGCTCTGGGCTCCAGATATCAGCAGCTGTGAAATCTGGTGACGAGAGTCTTCCATTTCTGTTTTCTCGCTTTTAGAAAGTAGTAGAGGTCTAAGAGGAAAGCAAGATGGTTTTGCTCTTTTTCTTGTGCCTAGAATGAAAGGAGAGAATGAGAAAGGAAATCTTGGGAATTGCCGTGATTTGACTGTAAGCAAGAAGCCAGTCAGTGTCAGGAACAAGTACAGCAATCTCAAGACTCTTGCCTGGCGCTGGTAACTGCATGAGTAAGTAGTGTCTTTGTGTGGCTTGGCATCCTGGTTCTTTCTTACCTACTTTTTCCACTATTTCTATTAGTGACAGCATTGTGAAGTACAGCTGCTGCCCTTATTGGCAAGTCCAGTTGATTTTCAAGATTGGTAGCAATAGCTGGTGTTACTGTGTGACCAGTCATCTTTCTTTTTTATAGTAACTTTCCACACAAGTTTTGCACTCAAGAATTTCATGAGAGTAGTACAAACACTGGGTTTTATAGTACCAAGACAAGGCATTTTATTAGGCTTTTTGACGATGATGCATAATACTGTTTCTAGGAGGAAGTGACACATTTATCTTTTCATCCAGTTCAATAACCTTTACTGCCTGTGCTTACTACTACAGAGGGAAGACTAAGCTGGGGATTGGACTTTAATTTTTAACTCTCACTTGCTGCTAGAATGTGTTCAGCCATGCCTTTTTAAAATTTATCTTTGTTGAAAGGCAGCATAAAACACCAATCTGCAACTTTTCTACCTGCTTTGATGGAACCTGCTGTCTAGAATCATCTGTGATATTTTTCACTTGTCCTACTTACAGGGGAGTCTGCCCTTCCCAGTAGCTATCAATATAATCTTTTCATATTTTCCCCTCCACTGCAAAATTATATTTAATCTCTCGGCCCTCTTGCCAGGGAAGAGTTTTGTTTAGTAACTACATAGAGGCCTGAGAAATACAGATATTAGGTGATCTACAAATTATACTGCATTTGTCTCTTAACAGCACAATAATAATAAGGTCTTTTCTATAACAGCACTTCATTGACAATCCCCTAGTTATTCTTCACCAAAGTACAGTTAATTACTAAAGGGGCTTCCCATACACAAAATTGTTGATGGAACATCTGAAAAAAGGCAATAGAGCATAAAGCCCTAGAAACACGCTACAAGGAGGAAAATATATTTCTCTCCCTAGGCAATGCCCTTTGTTCCCTTCATTTGCATTCTGGGGTTGTTGGTGTTCGAGTTGTTTTTTTACCTCACTTAACTTTTCTCTGTCTTCCTTGATAACTTTGACTACTATCATTATCGGTTCTTTATTTATGAGCAGGTTAAAAATGGTGAAGGAGTTGTCTGCACATTATACTTCTGTGGATCTGCCATGTTAGCTCCAGGCTCCCACTGCCCTCTTTTAGAATGACAGGTCTCTCTCCTCAGCTTATTCCAAAGGGCTAAATTTGCTTGCTGATACAGATTTTTATTATAATTGTGTTTTAATTCTGAGATTAAGGATAGAATAAAGACCTGAGCTTCAGAATGCTTTGGGGCTGCTGAAAGCAGGACTGAAATGCTACTGTCCCAAATAGCTTATTAGGGAAAAGACACAGTTAACCAATATTTTCTTTAAATATGTGTGAACTCAATCTTGCAGAAGTTTTAAAAATCAATTTCACTAGAGATTAGAATTATAGAATTTTCTGCCAGTAAATTTGCTAAATATAGGAAGGCATCAGACTCCAGAAGGTCAACGTATTTGCCTTTAAAATACATCTTAATATCTGTTAATGTAATCCACCATTTAAATAGTCTATAAATAAGTATTTACTCAATAGATTAATTTCTCCCTTTGGAGACATTATAGACTTTTAAGGAGAACTCTTAAACATTTCCATGAAGGTTTTAGTATTTTCTTTAATGATTTGTCTTACAGAAATGTGCATTTCAGAAATCATGTTTGAAAAAACTAGTAATTCATGGTAAACTTTTATTTTTTGCACAGATAAATTACTGTAAAATGAGTGGTGACTATGTATAATAATATTTATTTCAGCATGTAAATAACATAAATGAGGAAGGTGTTCTTTTGCTTTGGTGGTGTGTACCTTGCTGCATACGGTAACCATTGGTACCATTAGCAATTACATAAGAAAAGTTTTTGTCTCACAAAACTCCTTTTTACATATTTTACATACTGGAGAAGAAGGGATTTAAAATACTGAGGCAGACTCTTGACTAGATGTAAGTATCAGTGAGCTGGGCTGATTAAAATTAGCTAAGCATCTGGCCCATTCTCTTTGAAAGCAGATAATCGGCTTCAGTAATTGACTGAGATTTGTGGGTTTCATTTCTTTCATTTTATATATAATTGTATAAAATAGTGGCATGCAAATGTAGCCAAGATTATTAAAAATTATTGATCACCTATGCTATCCAATCAGCTACAAACTATGCACAGTTATAAACCATTAGTTTTAGGTTATATTAGAAATTCATCCAATTATAAAAAATAATAATAATTAAAAGGATCAGGGATGTGTGTCAAAATATAATTGCACATTCCAGAGCTAGAAAATTTTAATAGTAGGACTGGAAGTCATTCTTCTAACAGAGGGCAAGGGCAAATGGTGAAAAATTCAAATATGAGTGAAATGCCAGTAAATGTCATACTAATAACAGTATACATTACAACCTGCTGTGATTTTTCTCTCCCATGGGTCATATATTTTTCCTCTTTTCTTCCAAGGTACCATAACCATGGAGGAAAGCTTTTTCCCAAATCTCTAGCCCCTTTTCTCAGCACTGTTTTTATTGTTTTCACTTAGCTGATCAAATTAATGCCTTCTCCAGTTAATCTACAACCTTCTGTAATATAGGAGATATGAATCAGAGACTTGCAAAAGTAAAATAAATACACTTTGAAATCACATTGTTTATATTTTACGTAATTCCCTTTAGAAGATATAGTTTACTCATAGCAGAAGATGATTCACCATTTTTTCTCTGCAAACTTTGAAAATAAAACTGTGCATGTTGTACAGTTACAGCAGAGTGTAGATCACATTAAGTCATATAGTAAGTAATGGCAAAAGACACAAAAACTGCCATGCATCAATGATTACAAATATAAACCCAAGCTGATTAACAAAGTGATTTTGTCTCAAACAGTATCTGAAAGAAAGGCAATATTATCCCTGAAATGCCACTGAAAATGGCAACTTCTGGCAGTCCCAGCTTGTTTTTCTATCAGGAATCTTCTCATTCTGACAACAGGGTGTTTTTATTATCCTTGAGCATTGTCAGCTTTTTGGGTATTTTAGGGGATGCCTCAGACTCTCGGTAGTATACTGAGTCCTCTCCATGCTTATGCAGTGCTTCACAGTCACCCACTGCAAAGGCAATCTCTGCCTGAAAAGAAGCTTCAGTGTTGTGTGGTTGACACTCAGAAGTGTCTAAATAATTTAGGACCAATAGAAAATAAGCTTCTATATTGGAGCTATTAAAACCCCAGATTTTTGATGCGTTCTTTAAACATACAATTAAAAGCGGGTTGGAAAATTACCTTCCTAAGGTAATGGAGCTGCAGCTTCTCCAGTTGTTCTCTGGACAAGGACCATGTTCACAACCAAAACTATAAGCAGAGTGTTTGGAAGAATTATAACAGTCAGTGACTGAAATTCCTGGAAAGTGTCCATTTCCCTTAAGTTATTCAGCTGCCCAAAGTGGCAAATTAGTGTAATTTTCAAGGGCATATAAATGAATAATTTTCATTGATTGGAATCAAACAGAAATGACCAGGTTCACATACAAAATTCCACTTTACTTTTGTCTGCATATTGCAAACATTTCCTTTGATCACCAAATGAAGAAACTTTTTGTTTATTTAAACACCTGCCTAACTGTATGCACTTAAAATTAAGCATATCCTTGTGTGTTTTTCTCAGTAAACATAATTCAAGCATGTGAGGGTCCTCCTGGTCCAAAGTATGTGGCAGGGGTAAGTGTCATTGCTACCTGGCAGTTGTATTGCTTTCTCATAACTTCCACAGTTTAAAAACTTTGACATTGTGAATAAAGATGTAGTAATTTTTTTTTGTTTTGAAACCAGAGTATATTCAGAATCTAATCTATTACTGTGGAATACAAAATAGATGTGGTAGAGGCTCAGGGTGCTCACTGAAAGAAGAAAATGAAGACTTAGAAAAACAAAATAATCCTCTTTAAATCCTGTAGGCAGCATTTTGAAAATCTCTGCCTCAAGTATCAGTGGTGACAGGGATTAATACCAAACAATGGAGTGGGGGGAAAAATCACTTCAAATAGTCAGAAAGCATTTATTTCTCAAATAAAAAGTGCCATAGACTGTTGGTTTAGTAGCTGTGCCTATTTCTTTATTTTTGAAAAGATATATTCTTTGAATAACAGAGAGAAGATGCCAGACCCTCAAAAGGTTTTCAGTGACAATGTACATTACTGAAGTTTTCATTCATGTAATTAAAGAGAATAAGAAATATATAATTCCTACCCTTTCAAAAGAATTCAAGAAAAAAGAGTGGGCTGAGGATTTTCCCTAGTCTGTCATTTGTAACCAGGTTCTTCAGTCTTACTTAAAAAAATATTGAAATTTGTGATCTATAAAATATATAAGCATATAAGAGGGTAGAATTAGTTGCTAAATGTTTATTTGAGAGACATATTTTTCTTCAAGGAGGGAGGGAGAGGGAAATGTTGGTTTTGCACCATCCCACTTGCTTTGGAATTGCAAAATTTCCTAGTGTGTTTTGGCTGCAAGAGAAACAGCAAATTGAGTTACAGGCTGTGGAGGCTGGAGAAAGCAGGAGTGGCCTCCAGGCACTGTCTTGCTTCATTCCTGCTTCTCCCTCCCTAGCCAGGAAACATCGAGATGAATCTCAAAAGTGCTGCCTGCTAGGGTTGTGGATTAGCTGTTAGTTATCTTGTGAGGGCAGGAAGGTGATACAGACTGGGGCCAGCCTGTCTGGATTCTGGAGGAGGCAAGGAGCGAGGGGACTAAGGGAGAGAGAGGGTACAAGTAAAAGAGCAGAGCTCTTGCGCAGGTTTTGTCAGACAAATTAGAGAGGAACAGTTCTGAGCTGGACCAATCTACCTCTAATATAGTCTCAGATCCAGACAGTTTTCGATCATTCTTGAAGTCTTGCCCATATGACATAGAAAAAAGAGTTGAAATAAGTTATGGAGAGTACATTGTTCTCTGGTGAGGAGGTGAAGGAGAATGGAGACCCAAGGTCCTTGTAGGCTGACATGCACTGTGGCCTTCTTTCCTATGGCAAGGAGCATCTGTCATATTCATGTCAGCCCTGCAGACAGGCCAAATACTATTTACTTTGAAATATTTATTGTGAACTAGGAGGTCTCTAGCCTGAAAGTGAGCCCTATTGAGTGTCTGCTAACTGGACAGGCTAAGCCCACTGTGAGTTTTAAATGCTTTTTTCACATATTCCCTTTGCGCACATATCCTGACCTAGAGCCTTTTGGGTTTTTGCTGGTAGTTATTCTATGATACTTTAAACTATTTTTGGCATAGCATCAAAACTGCTAGAGTCCAGACACTCATGTTTTGGCATGGTTCCTGAAGTGATACTAGGTCTTAATATACTTTTACACTGTAAAAGAGTGTTTATACTCAGCAGTCGCCTCTTACAACAACTAAGGAAATAATTATTGGAAATTCTAGCTGAGATAACCTGAATGTGTTTTATAGTGAAAGAAGAAATACTTCTATTACTGGGTAGATAACTTTATACTGAAGTTCAGAGCTTCTATGTTCACTCACTTAAGCAGATTTCCTGTCTGAAAGCCAGCTGTAATAATAGCTCTATATTTCTTTGTTACTTTAGGCAAAAATTAAATGGTATAAAACCATACCACCATTTCAGCATAATTTTGAAAGTATTTACCACTGCTTACAAATTATGCATAATTATTTTGTTAAATGCCAGGTACTTCAGTCTATGTTTACAGATATGATAGAATTTACTAGTCAAATTGTTAAATATCTTTATATATTTATGCTACTACATTCATTTATATATTGATATTTCTTAACTTTCAAAATTGCTACTATAGTCCTCAAGTTAGCAGAGTTAAAATTCAATATATTCAATGTATTGCTTGGAATTAGTCCAACTTACCTGACTTCTTGTGTTAAGACTTATCAATCCAAATTAGCTACCCATTTTGCAGTTTCTGCAAAGCATATGTTATATTTTTTGCATATACACAATCTGTATTCAAGAACTTGATCCCAGTAGCCTCATATCATATTTTGAAACATTTCTCAGGCTAGTTAGATACAGTAGTGAGTCTAGTAATTATGCTTATTTTAAACTGATGTTTGAATAATGGAAGAATGCTCAATATTAATAAAATAACATCACACAGGTGTTATATTTTCAAGAATAATAAAAATCTTCCTTAGTCCTCTAAAAAGAGGTGGTAGCATTACATTTTTTGGAGAAATTAGGTGAACTTAACAATGAGGTTTCAGAGCAAGAAACCAGCCTGAAAAACTGGAGTGAAATTTCTTTTCTCTAAGTAGCATAGCTTGTTTTTACATTGTTTTCCTATGCGTTAATAAATTCCTTCATAAAATATCTTATGCATATATTATATACCTTACTTGGTTATTATCCAGATCTGGAACAAGCCCCAAAGGATTTTCATCCCTTAAATAACAAGATTTTGTCAGTCTGGTCCATATAATCTTGCTTCCTTAAATTAAGATCTACTTAACAGGAAACTTTCCAGATATCGACACCATTCTGAGATTTCATAGAAAAGAGCACATTTAAAAGAGCACATATCAGTGTAAGTGTGGAAATTTGAGATACCTTTTTTATTTATAGGCTAGTGTAAAATTTGCAATCTGCCTGGTTATTTGTAATCTCTACATTATTGGAGTTAATATAGGGTGCATTTGTTTTCACAGTTTATATTTGTGTTTCAGTAATGAAAAAGTAATCCATCTGAGTGCTTTTCTTAAAGGTCCTCTCACTAAATAAATGGCAAACCTATTATAAATTCCATCATTTTAAACTAAGTTATAAATTTATTATGTCTCTCTGTGTAAGATTTTCCTGCAGGGAGATTGACTTAGTCCATGGTAGCAGGATTTTTTACTAGTAAATGGATGCAGTTATTCTACATCTCTGTAAATGAATGTTGTTTACTGTGTTCTGCCCTGCTATTGCAAGATTAGAAGGTTGGCATCAAAGAGGAGGAATAGAAAGCTTTTTTAATTTGGTTTAGCTTCAGTTTTGCAAAGCACAGTACCAGTGGGAAGTGTAAGATGTTCGTGGAAAATGGTGGGGCTAAAAATAATGTGAAACTTGATGGGACTAAAACGAAAATATTAATCTGAGGGGAAAAAATAGAGTAAGAAAAGGTTAGTTTTCTTTGTTACCAGCCCTTTTCAAGAATATATTTCTGAGGTAGGAGCATTAGATGACATTTTAAAATCTTAGTGATACTGTGTATAAACATTGCCTTCTCTGAAGCTACAGAAAGAGACTGGAATTAGAGCTGCCACCTTTGTGTGACTGGGATGCAGCCTTCCTTTGTTCCTGAGAGTGGGTAAATAGTGTAGATGCTGGTAGTTGTGATTCTGTCTGCCTTCAGTATGTCTATCTATGAAGCAGAGACAGGACTTTTCTTCCTGCTCGAAGAGTGCAGAAGTTTTTTTCCACTTAAATAAAGTGTATCAGAAATCTTTCTTATTTGAGATGGAAGCTCTTCAAGGGGAAGGGTAAAATTTCAACATCCTTACAACCTTTGTGATCTGTGCCTGCTACTTGTAACTTAATAACAGAGAAGTTGGAAGCAGTCCTACCTCTAAAATGCTGAATGACAGCTAAATCAAATATACTTTCCAAAGAGCTTACTGGGACTGCTGTTGGGTCTTTCATTCCTGATTTCGCTGTGGCATTGCCCCAGGACCTTTGCTGGAAGACCACCTTCTCTGATCCTGTTTTCCACTCATCATAGCCCTTAAATTTTCCCAAAAAGGTGGTTTCATTATTACATTTTCATAGTTAGAAAGTAATCATGTATTGTTGACAGTAAGAGTCTCTGTCCTGTGGGTAAAATGCCTAAGGAAAATTACAGACTCTGTCTCCTTGACAGAGCAGAAAAGAATGAAACATTGGTATTCTCAGCATAGGATAGTTCTGCCTTACATTCTTTCAGTTATATGAAGTCCATATAATAGGGAAACCTATTTCTTCTGAAAAACACGAAATAATAAAACAAACTGTTGCCTGTTTAGTCTCACACGTGTGCAGAAATAATTTAGTAGATCTTGTGCTACATGATTAATGATGATGATATGTTTAAAATTTCTGGTTCTATTAAATTTGTGGCTTGTGTAAAATGAGATTAACTCCTTCAATATACAGTATCAATATAAGTTAAAGAACAAGGCAGACTTTCTGTGTACACAGCATATTGAAAAATTCAGCTGCACACAATTTCAGTCTTTTAAAATATACTTTTTTAAATGATCAGCAATTCATTACTTTTTATAAATCACAGCTTAAATGTAAATACTCTTCTAAAGACATAGATTGTAGTTATTTACTACGTAAAAGGGCTTTAAATTTTGATTTATGTTGATTCATTTTTAGGAAATTATTATATGTACAAGACTGAAAAGATTTATATACATGCATGACTTAAATTTTCCATAGAATGATTTGCATTTTAGGTAGGTTGATAATGAGATAATAACTAGTATTGGTAGAAAATATGTATACATAATAAAAAGAAAGTACCTTATTACCTAAACAGTTTTGTTTCAGAATTTTTGTGCTAGTGTTTGTATAGTAAAAACAAGTTCAAAAAGCTGGAAAAGTTAATTTTACAGCACCTTTCTACAGATTTCCAAAAACTGGTCGCATATCTCTTTGACAGGCTGTGTTTGATATATCTGAGATAATTTCTATACCTCTACCTGTATTTTCAGGTAGATGAGTAAAGCACAGCTGCATTTCTTCAGAGTTTTTACCTCAACTGGCTCTTCTGGAGCCCAACTGTATGTGGCTATAGAGCAAACCACATAAATACCACACAGATGAAGCTATGTAAGTGGAGAAATTCAAAAGGAAGGGTTATTGGTTTTGATTATCTGTGTAAAACTCCAAGGTTTTCTACTGGAGAGAGTTTCTGTAATGCTATTCAATTCGTGCAAAAAACATACTGAACTGAGAGCAGGGATTTGCGCATTGGCTTAGCCTCTGGCCACTTATTACCAGAGCAATGGTCAGCCCTGCAGGTCCTGCTCGTGAACCATGTCCCATTGTCTGCACTGAGTTTTGAAATCGGCAGCTCGATTCTATCTAACTTGAAAGATGGCAATAGCAGAGCTTGAGCTAAACTCAAGAACTGTTTACATCTCACAACTTGTCATCTTGCATCGATCTATCTTTCAATGAAAAATACTTCAGCTGAGCAAAAATCAGTGGTATCTTGTTAACGTTAGTAAGTTCTGTAGGAAACGTAAAGGTAAAATATAAGATCAAATTATAGTTATTAACTTTGGGTAAAATAAATTAGGTCCATTTTTCTTCTTTTATAAAGTATTTATTTTTATATTTCAGATGGACACTCGTGATCTGAATGCTCAGATATTTCTCTGCTGTCTTTAGGGCTCAGATCTCTTAATATGATGTTACTTAATGGATCAGATTCTGATTCCCTCCATGTTAAACACACCTCTAAATCCCACTGCGTTGATAGGAGTATTCCCTTCATTAAGGTACTACTCACTGTAAAATAAGGTAATGGGGAAACATCCTTGGCAAATTAAGATGTTCCAGCTTGATATTGCAACGTTTTCTTTTAGCATTGTGCTGAGGTGCGCTCTGCAGTCTTTACTGTCTAATTTACAAAGCTCTGTAGTACAATTTTGGTAATCAGTACTGGTTACTTTTGACCAAAACTGGCCAGAAGGAAGGCTTACATATTGGAAAAATACCATGAAACAATCTGAGAAGTACATTTCTTTGTAAAAGGTTTTTCTGTGAATAACAATGCCAGATATTTTCATGTGAAAAAATAGAACAAGAAGTTGAATTTTTGAAATTTTTTATAACTTCTTGTCTTCTCTTACCAACTTGTATATCTCTCCATTCCTACTATTTTTAACTTTTTTCTAAAGTTTAAAGAACTTTCAGCTGTACTTTTTTTTTAACCTGTATTCCTTTCTGCTATTTCTTTTTTGCTTTTTCTGTTGAATCTTTCTACATTTTTCTCTCACCACAGTTTTTTCACCTTTTGTAGAATCATTAAGATTGTAAGAGACCTCTAAGATCATCAAGTCCAATGTCAGCCTCTCACCACCATAATGAAAGAGGAGGCTCAGGGAAGACCTGAAAGGAGGTTGTAGTGAGATGACAGTTGGCCGCCTCTCCCGGGAGTCCAGTTTATTAATTTTAGGAATGTATTTATGGTGACCATTCTACTTTGGTTTAATCCTCAGCCTAATTGTTTACTATTGTTTTAGTTCTAGTACATCTTGTTTGAAAGTCTTCCAGTAGAGATGGTACAGTAGATACTGAGAAAATATGCTGAAGACAGTCAATGTGATTTAGAGAGAAATGACAGATCAAGACTTGGAGAATCTTTTTACTTGCATAACTGTTTGTGAATTTTTGTGCTTGGTCCTATGTTTCATGATACTGGTTCAGAACACAGAATTCTTATTCTTTTTAAGCATCCTGCATAATGCTACCCTTTCCCCTAAAGAAAAAATTACATTTTAAGAAAAATAATATATGTTACTAGGGAGAAATTCAAGTCAGAATGTGTATCATAAACCATATGCTTGCCAGTTATAAAGCTTTTTCTTGTTAATAGGGCATGCTTTTGTAGAGAATTTCAAAAAGGGGCTAGGCAGGTCACAGGTCTTTATTCCTTTTCCGATTCTTGTAAGTTGGGATGCAAAAACCTAGGTTTAGGTTGTGCCTGACGGATCAGTTTGTTCTGAGCAGTATGCTTCGTTTTTCAGTTTGCAGACAGTTTGATAACTTGTTGTAAGTTGCAAGTAGTTGCTTTTATGAGTGTGATCTGTAAGAGCAATTCCCGAGACAAGAATTTTCTAGTTTATGGGTCAAATTAATTCCCTAATTCCAGTGAGGAGACAGGTTGTTTGTTAAGGATAAACTTTAAGACAATAACTTTATGGCTTGTATTTCTACAATGTGCTTATGCAAGAAGGATAAAGAGGTCCAAATAAGGCTATTTCTAAAGATACTGCAAGGTGAATCTCTATATAAATGGGATTTTGTTAGCTTCAAAATTTTGCAAATCTTACACTTTCCAGTATTGTCTATGTCTGTCTCCTGAATTTCTACTATTACTTTCTACTTTAAGAACTGTCAATATTGTTATTCTAAACCACGTGTAGACAGTGAATGTACAAGATTCCTTAGATTTTTAGTTTTTTTCTTAACAGTTTTCAAAATGCCATTTCATAAGTGTATCTAACACTTGACTGGGCCAGCCACTTTAAGATGATGCACAGTCTGAAAGATTTCTGAAAGCTTTGAGAATTGTTTCCTAATAAGGGCTGCTAACATGCTTTTCTTACCTTTCTAATAGTCTCAAGACCTCTTACTTTAGTTGAAAACATTCCCTTTTATTTTCCTGGTAATGTTGCTTACATAAATATTTAGGATTCTGAAAATAACAAATGGAAAGATAAATTGGCATAGTATCTTGTAGGTCTTTATTGCACCTGGTCATATTTCCTAATCTGCTGTTATCTTGACCTTTTCTCTGAAGATGATTCCAGCACTGATAACAAAGGCTTTCCTTTAAAGTTGGTGGAATCACATAGGTAAGCAGATGCCCACACCACAGGCATTTCATCTGATCCCAGATTGGCTGAACTTTAGGGAACCTAGTTTTGTTTTGCCCTAATCAGACTTGATGGCCTTCGATGGTGTGCCACTTTCTGCAATGTGCAGGTGATAAGAAAACAGGCAAAAAAAGGCAGCATGAGGGGATGTGTTTAAGGTCCTCCTGCTGCTCTGGCGAGTGTTCAGGGAGCCCCCACAAGGAAAGCACAAGACCAATGCCCACCCATCTGACTGACTCCCTCTCAAGTACGGACATAAACAAAGATAGGCACATGTCTGAAACCCAATATTGGTGCAGTTCCTGTACACCACTGTACACCGTCTGCTGCATAGGACAAGTGGTGTACAATAAATGCAACCATATTGTTTTTCAGACATGAAAGTATGTGAGCACACAGAAGGCCTTACCAATTTCTCTCATCCTCGAATTACGTGTACTATACAAAGTACCACTAAGCAATATAAAAATGATCCCCCCCCCTTTTTTCTTTCTCTTTTGGTATGCCATCTTCTCTGTATGGGGGTTTGAAAAGGAAATCCTGAATCTGTTCTTTAACATATAATTTTGGTATCTAAAAACAGCACTTGGGATTAGCAGGCTTGTCAGAAAAACAAGAGTTTAGATGTTCAAAAAAACTCAACAATCCACCCCCAGCTTTTCAACTATGTCAGGCATTATTGGCTGTACACAGCTGCTGTAAGATGAAGAGAGAGGAAATGCAATGAAAGGAAAAGGTGTTATTTCAAAGACATGATCTGAAAATAATGGAATCACCCAAACCGCTTCATATCAAGTGGTTTATAGGCCTCTGCAAAGAGATGAAAATGCATTGTGATCTCTCATTTGGGCAAGTGTTAATTACAGACTCACTGACAAGATAAAGTCTCTTAGAACTTTTTTCTTTCTTTTTTTTTTTTTCTAAAACATCAAAGAAGCTATGACTTGTATTCACTGTTTTCTTCCCCTCTGCACACAGATACTAGTCAGCTTTGTAAAACAGGAATGAAATAAGACACAGCCAATTGACACTAATAAATGATCTTATGGAGGCATGGAGACTGCTATCATTATTCCTGACAATAGATAAAAAGTTATCTTCTCCCTGATTCCATTCTTCTACAAGCATTTATGTCTGCCTATATTTAGTAGTCATGTCAGATGTAGCTCTTGGGTCAGAGTTTTCTACTGTTCTCTTCTACTTGCTGTTTAACCTTTGGCAACATTTTGCTTATATGAAGCTTCAAAAGAAAGACTAAATTTTTAAAATGTTTCCTCATCATGGTGTATAGATTTACTTCAAGTACTTTAGTTGTGAGTGCATTAAAAATGCCCTTTAGTAATGCTGGCAGTTTTTTTAGTTGCCTGCTGGTCACAAAGGCTTCTTTTTAAAATATCTTAAGAAAAATAATGCACATTACAAATTGCAGAATTGTCATCTAGGTTTTGACAAAGTTTGTAGTATTACTTTAGCTTTTTTAAAAAAAAAAATTGCTCTGCTCCTCCTCCTAGTTATCTCCTTGCTCTTTTAGTATTATCAGTAGATGTTTTTCCTTCTTCTATTGAGCTTTCATTGCAAATTCAATAGAAGACTATCATTGGCCTTCCTCAATCACAGTCATCTTGGATACACTCATATTCTAGCTCAGGTTCAACTACCAACTGTAGGGTATCTCCCTACTTCAGAACATCATCTGAATCTCCCTAATGACAAGCTGTCTTCATGTACTTGTAGCTGTTAACCAAGACTCTAGAAAGATTAAATGAGGCTTGTACCTCCTAATTTCTTATTTACTCTGAGAGAGCTACTTTTATAATCTCCTACTCTATCTGCTATTCTGATGTACAATACTGTTGTACTGTTGTTCCCTTTTTGTCTCCCTTTCTAGACATATAGCTAAATTGGATGTGAATGCACAAATATACACAAACATTCATTAGAGTTTTGAGGAGAATTATAGAATATAAATAAAAGAAACATTAGCTTCTTAAGTATATTTAAGTTCCAAAACTGAACACTCAAGAGCTGAATTGAAATTCAGTCCTTCTAGATATATCATAATTAAAAACTGTATTTTCCTACACTGTGCATTGGTTGGACTGTATTTTCAACACGAGACCTGCTCAGAAACCTGAGGCAATAGGGATCATCCTTTCTTATTCCCTCCTTTCCTTCCTAGAGAAAGAATATAAGCATAGTCAGAAAACAAAGAGCCTTCTATGATTGCTTAGGACTTTCTGATACTTCACATATAAAAGAAAAATGGGTTATTAGAAGAGTGTGAGAAATATGCAAAATACGGAAGAAACAAAATGAAATCATGTGGCTTGATATATTTGCATTTCAGTTTTCTCTCTGAAAATGCAAAATGCCTACCCACATCTGCCTTAACCACTTATAGATGATTTCATTCATCTGTTACAAATGTTGTCAAATACAAAAGAGAAATACCCAAGTTTTTGATGATGTTTGTGTTTTGATTAGTTCTTGACCTTTTGGAATTCATACGTATCTAATCTTCCCTAGAGCATTATAGTAGTGCTAAATACTACCTCACAACGTTACATATTTCAGAACTGCATTAATATAGAAAGCAATTGCTGATAAATTGCAGGCCTTTCTTCCTCTTAGAAAGATCATGGGTTTTGTTTCCCTGAATTTTAAAGCCATTCCTTGTATTTGCAACATTGCTGAGCTAAGTGTGTTATATTGCTGAGGTGTATTTATATAAACTGCAGCAATACAGATGTACATAGACTTCTACAGATAATGGAGTAGAGGAAACAGAAATCTCATAACATTTAGAGTTTAAGAAATATGAGTTAGTAAAAATATTTTTAGAGACCATCAAATACTGTGTTCCTTAGTTTCTGGAAAGGGAAAAATTGAGACATACAACTACTAAATTTGTATTTTGACTTCAAAGTTTGGAATTAAATATATGGGGGGATCTAAGAAAAGGCATAATGTAGCATGAAAAAATGTAATATATGCTTACAGACTGCATCATGACAAAGAAGGTTTTTAAAAAACAGAAGGACTTAGATAAGTTATTATAAAGGAAATTCTTAAAAGAGAAAGGAGCTTATGGGCTTGGATATTGAAATATTCTATATATCCTTATTTCTCTTATCAGAAAAACTGCACTGTATTATGCTTTAACATGTCAAGTATGATGGGTAAGTTGTAGCTGTGATCTGACAGGTTTGTTCATCATTGTTTATTTCACAGTTTGTGAGCACCATTTGTTTTTCTTTCTATCATTAGATAAAGTTGCTGACATACACTGAAGGTATTATTTCAAGACAATAGCAGATGAAACCATCCCAAGCATTATCTATTGCTAAAAACTAATGATAAAGCAGTTTTGCGACCTGCTTGCTTCTGTTTGGGTTTAGTTTATTTGAAAGCTGCCAATGCTGGTACAGGCTGGCTCAGAGAAAGTGTAAGTAAGTATCCACGACAACTTAGAGAGGAGCTACAGGATAGTGCTTCTGATGGTACAGGCAAGACAGCAGCAGAGGGATCACAAACTGCCCCACCTGGAGCTGTGCAGCCTGAGTTCACCCTTACTGGGGTGTGAACTAACCCACACCTAGGAGCGTGCAGTGGGGAGATCTCATTTCTGCTCATGAATTTTTATACTTAATTTGTATTGTAGACCTTACAAGAACTCAGTAGTATGGAAAAAATTGTGTGTGGCTCTAGGCAAAGGCTTGCTTTAACTCTGGAAATGCTTGTTACAACTTAGAAATATATTGTGTTATGATTGTTCTGAAAATTTTTGTAAAGTAAGGTATTCCAACCTATATCAGATTTGAAAGTAGCAGTTATATTTCTTCCTTCTATTTTCATCCTTTCCTCTATTTTTCTTTGCAATATTTCAATGTACCATCTACAATGTGTGCAACGATAAGAAAGGTGATTGGTTATCTCCCAATATATAAATCCCAAACACAGGCAAAGCTGCAAAAGCAGAAGGGAAATGCAAGTGATAAATAATCTCAAGAAGAATGTGTTCATATTTGGGTGATTAGGGATAATGTGGTGCCTGGCAAAGAAAAAAAAAAAAGGACTATATAACTGTTGTTTGTGAAGTTATTTAAATTTAATTTAAATTCAGTTGTGCTACTACTGCCCTCAGAGAAGTTGTATTTCCTAAAATGAAGTATCCCTTATGAAAATTTGTGGGTGTAGCACTGCAGATAAAGGAATCTGCTCTTGAATAAAAAGTATTATATGGCTACTTGGAGTGTTTACACATATGTAGACAGAAGGAGAGCATAAAGCATCAAATGTACGAAATGACTCTTGAACACTATCTTGGGAAATTTAGTGCAATCTAAAAGGGATAACGAACTGAAGGGATGTTAAGGCTAGTTATTTTTTTTCATAATCCCCTCTCTTCTCGTCCTGTTGCTTCCCTAGCATTCTTTTAATCTCTTTTTATTTATACACTGAAATTTGTTCTCCTGGACTGTAGCAGGGAATAGGTGAGCTAAGCCAAATATTTCTGTTCTTTTTATTGGGGTTTGAGTCAGGATCGATGTTTATTATTATTATTAAAGCATCCCACCAGGATGTACAAGATTATATCAAAACTTAAATAACGCAGCTCAGCATGTCTGTAGTTGACTAATGTATCAACTTTGAGAATGGTTGCACATGTGCACACATCTCTGAAGATGTTGAAATATACGGATGCACCGTGGGTATTGTTAGCTGCACATGGTTTAGGATCCCCCAGCTGATGGGTTTCTGCAAGCTTCCACATCTGAACTGAGTAGATATCAACTTAAAGCTGCTTTTGATTTTATTTATGTTACAACTAGAAAAAAGGCAGAGTTGGAACAAAACCCTGGCACAAATGACACCTGAGAAAGGAACCAAAATCATTCACGGAAGATGAAAGGAACATGCAGCATATATATATACATATATGTATATATATATAAACTGAATGCCCCATATGGATGTCTTAATATGTCTACTTTATTTCTTATATAAATGAATTCAGAGTCCCATTTATAAAAAAAAAAATTGTATTAGCATCTTGGGAAATTTTTCTTCATTATACACGCAAGCTTGCATGTAAGCTTAATTTAAAGACAGTTGAGTCCCCATGCTTAGGGATAGTATATAGCTGATTATGGGAGCCACACAGCCACCACTGTGTGGCACTTTGTGAGCACTGGGTTGCAATGTGGTTTCTAGAGTATAGTCCATAGTGTAGCTTAGGACGTGTATACTTCTCTTTTGTCTTTCAGTGTAACACTTTGCAAACAAGGCACAGATTAAAAATTGATGGACTGTCAAATAGCTTTCTAATGCAATCGTGAAAATTCCAAACCTTAAGTGTTTATTTCATTATAAAAACAAATGAGTGAAATGTTAAATGTGAAAGTATACAATAGGCACATGTAATTCACAACAGTCTAACAAAAGAAAAAGCTTTGGAGTGATATTTGCATCTGAACATGTAAATGAAACTATCTTGTAATTTTTCTTTTAATTTTTAAAGATTTTTTTTAATGCTTCAGGATTTTGAAAAATGGGAAAATGTTTAATATTTCACTTCAGATTCAAAGATTTCATTTCAATTAATGTCAATAACTCAGAAATGTAGAAACGTAGATCCATCTAGAAGTCAAGAGAGTATGTAATGTTGAGAGTTATGTGCTATGGAATCTGCACTAAAACCATTCAAATCAATAAAAGAACACAAAATCTTTTTAGAAAAAAAGATCTTTATGAAAGAATTCATTATATGAAGTATTTGTTTTATCTGTTATTCATTACTGTTCCATAAAAAATTAGTTATTTCAAGCTGGGAACAGTTTTTGAGAAGGCTTGGTCATTAGTAACTCTCTGAAGTATCATGTGCAAAAGCTCCGTTTGTATAAGAAGTTTACTCATGTTTATTTTGGCATTTTCTATTAAAGATGAATAAGAAGCATTCTTGTACATCTCCAGTAATCCTGTATTAATAGTCTGTGGGGAGTTGAATAACATTTCTTCCTGTGTTTGATTTGTGCTAATTCTTCAAGGCTTATCAGTATAGTACAGCATCATAGAACTTCAAATCTCAATATATTTTCTTTTTAGCTTTTAAAACGATAAGATATTATCTTTTACCTCAGTTCAACCTAGTTTTCCCAGTAGAAAAGTCTACTCCTAATTTTAATTTTATAAACTTATCAGCTTGCTGAGTACCTTCTCTCAATTATTCAGTTGTTCTGTACCCAGTAAAGTTAAAGCAAGCGTTGGTACAGGAAAAAGTACCCTCATTCAGGCAATATTTCCATTTGGAGCTCTGCTCTGATCATTAAATGAGTCTTCAAGGAGTGAAATGTGTGCTTTCTATATACATATCCCTTCATCTTTACTTGTGTCATTTTTGGTTTATTTCCTTTCAAGTTTTAGGTGAACATTTTAAATTTTGAGTTCATAGAATAGAACCATATAATCATTAAGGTTGGAAAAGACCTCTAAGATCATTAAGTGCAACTGTCAAATCAGCACCACTAAGCCCACTACTAAACCATGTTATGAAGTGTCATGCCTACATATTTTTTGAACATCTCCAGGGGCAGTGACTCTTGAGTTTATTGACTTGAGCACAGATGATTTATGTAACCTTGTCCACTGTCCTGCACTGCAAAAATGGCTGATGCATGAACTGAAGGGCTTTTACCAGCATCTTTATTGAACTCTAGATATCAAGAGATGAATAGTGGGTGTATGAGCAAGTTCAGTCTTGTGGACCTGTTGTTGGAGCCATGCAATGACAACTGTTACTGCCATAGCTTTGCTCCTAGGAGAGGGATTCAATCCACATTGAATGCAGCAGATAGATCCTGCACCAAGTCTATGTGGTTTTCTACCTTTGATGGTGTTATTCCTAATTACATAACACATTCCTATTAAAAAAAAAAGGTATTTCCGTATAGGAACACTGAAAAGGGAAATATTTTGCTGTTGAAGTGAATTAGACTCCTATGCCTGATGCAAAAGATATTAAAAAGAGAATTTTGAGGACCAGTTCTTCCAAGACCTTTTTATCTTGGTCAATCTCATTTAATTTTAAACACACTGAGTAATAATGTATTACTGATGTTTTGTTAATTGCTGATGTTTTGTGATTCATGGCTTAACTTCCTGATATCCAGTTTAATACCCAGGCGCTATTCCTTCCTCTGGATTTGACAAAGAAAATATTTTTTTTTAGTCATGGAAAAGTTGCTCTGTAAACCCTCCTTCCTTTCTATGTTATTGTTCATACCCCCTCATGCTCTGCAACCTGTCATATCATGGGTAAGACATCACTTTCACAGAGATGATAGATGAGAACACTGACAGCATATTCCTTTTCTGATTTTGTATGTCTCCATCACCTAAAGTATGTATCATCTAAGCACAAATCACTACGTGTAAATTATATTTACATACTCACTAATTGAGATTTAAATTGAACTATCACATCACAAAATCAGTTTTGCAGTTTTGTTTAAAGTTTTGTGTTTATCTGTGAGTCCAGACATTTGCCGAGTGAGTGGTGTTTAGGTCATTTGCCAGTATCTTCACTCTGGAAAAGTTTAGCTATTCTCTAGGTTGTTGGTGAAGGAAATGAAGGGTGGGAGTTAACTGAGTACATTTTTTATAACCTGGCATCACCAGGAAAGCAAGTTACTCAGCTTATAGAAATACTGCTAAAATAAGAGACTATGCTTTGTGTACTCTCAGTATACATTTTTACTGGAGAATATAAATTTTCAGACCATGAAGGAATTTTTTCTTTGTACTATTCTCAGAAGAAACAGAGGTTTGAACTCAGGTTTTATGTTGTTATTGATCATAGCAGACTTAGCAGACCCAAACACTTGATGAGACAAGCCAGGCTGAATGGCAGATGAGCATCAGTTTTAAGACACAGAGCAATACCAGTTTGGCTGTAAACTGGTTAGAAATGGATCTTTTGTGAATCTAATATATATATATATGCTTTCTCAGCAGTGCATGCTGCTTATGTTCAGATGTGTTCAAGAGGAATGCATTCAGAGTAAAAAATGCTTTCAGTTTTTCTGATCATGACTGTTAAAGTCTGGTGAAACAGTGCTTTGTTTGCTACTCAGGAAAACCGTGTCTCCTCACTGGTTTACAGGAAGCACGTTAGACCTTGCCTCAGCCCAGGGAAACCACATGCACAAGTCCTCAGGGAACATCATGACAGCATAACATACTTCCAGACTGAAGGGGCTGAAAAGGCAAGCAAATATGAAGAGTATGATATATAATTGATGAAGAAGAAATCTCTAAATGTAACAGTTTCGTTCAATCATAATAAAGTAATCAAGGGTGTGCAGGCATTGGAATTAAAGATACATGTACTCCATTCTGTAGAACAATATTTATTCGTCAGTCTAAGACAGTAAGCATGTATCTGTATTTTTTCTTAAAATCAAGAATTTGATGGAAATCTCACAAATGTTTGGTTTGAGAGTAGGTTTTATGTTTTGGGGGGTTTGGTTTTTGTAAAATAGCAGACTAGATTTCTGGTTCACCTTTGTAACAGAAGCAAGCTTTGAAAACATTAGGAATAATTGTTCTAATTTTAAATAGATTACATCAGTTGCTTGGAAAAATGTCAAAAGAAAGGAAGGTTGTAATATGTAGAACAGGATGTAATATGTAGAAAGGATGTTAGCTGCAGAACATGTTCAAAGCTTGTAAACCTTTTCAATGCAAAAATGGGTAATTGGTTTTCCCTGAGGTGTTCTGGAATTTGGTAGAAGTAGATTGTGAAAAAAATGGTGGTGTACTATCACCCCTCTTGAATTCATAGTGTCCAGAAGATCTGCAAACTTTTCTGTGGGCCAGAGCTGAAAGAGTGCTTTTGTGGACAATTTGCTGCTGTAAATGGGTGTGGGATTGAACCAAGTTTACAATGTACAGGATGACCAGATGGCTTTAGATGCCTGTGTTTAGCTAACTAATTTCCACCTTGGATTTTTAGTATCTAATTCTATTATAGAGAGATGTAGTCTGTTGTACTTTTTTTTGTTCTTGTTTTTTTGGTTGATGTTGGTTGCTTGGTTGGTTTTGTTTTGTTTTTAATTTCACCTGTACATAAGTCTTTGAAGTGCTCAAAAGTGCTCTTGCCATCCAAAAATGTACCTCTGCAGGATCCCTGAGTTTCTGTGGCTTGACTTGCTGGGGAGAGGAGGAGGAGGGAGGCATCAAGAGAGTTGGAAATAGAGCACTCAATTTTTGTACAGTCTGCTGCAGCTAGGGAGGCTGATGGAAGGCTGAACTTTCCTTGTGAAGTGTGATATTTCTAGAAACAGTATTTAGTGACTTTCTGTGTAGGTTTCATTATATGTGTGATGTGACCATCAGTGGCATACAGCTAGTGAAAACCTCCTTTTTATATTGTGCCATGTTTGTTCATGACATTGGGGTCATTCTGTCTAGGATAAAACTATTTCTTCAGTGGATATCCTCACTAGATAAAAGTCTTTAGACTCCACTTTCTGACGAAAGAAATACTTAACACTCCTAAAAGTAAAACCAGTGCTATCTCGGGCTGTTTTTCCTGTGTTTGGTGTAAGTTGCTGAATGTAGATATGTTGCATAATGGTACTCACTAACCTGCAATTTCTGTGGTGAACATAAGGATTGAGTTAACCCATATTTTCTGAGTGCTTTTCCAAAGTCAATTTAGTGGAGGATGGTGGTTATTAAGTTTTTGGGGAAAACAATGAGGAATTCAAAGTTTTGAACCTGGAAAGGAAGTATAAAATATCTAAGTATCTCAGCACTGTGTGAGTCTAGAGTGGAGTGCCTTATTCTCTGTTTTACCTCATGAGATTGTCAGTTTATCATAGGGCTAACTTGATACATACACCTGTGCCAGTGATATGGTAAAAGCAACAGATCACTGAAGTTTTAGGTATATTTCTCTACCAAACTGAGTATTTAAAATTATTTACAATTACCTTCAAGTTTACTACATGTGTTTCCTATTGTAGGAAGGTCCATTTAAACACAAAAGCAGGTTTTGGGGTTTTTTTTATTATTGTAACAGGTAACAAGTGATGGGATAAGAGGAAATGGCTTTAAGTTGCACAGGGGAGGTTCAGATTGGATATTAGGAAGAATTTCTTCACTGAGAGAGTTATCAGGCATTGGAACAGGCTGCCCAGGGAAGTATCACCAACCCTAGAAGTGTTCAAAAACCATGTAGATGTGGTACTTAGGGATAGGGTTTAATGGCGAGAATGGTAGTGTAGGTGGATGTTTGGGCTTGGTGACCTCGGAGGTCTTTTCTAGCCATAGTAGTTCTATGATTCTGTGAAACGTATGATTCCATCACATATATTTTATATATTAAAGCATATTATTTCTTTCCATAAACTGATAAACTTTTTTTTTAACTATCTAGCCAAAAAGGCCTTTGCTTTTACAAAAACACCAACATGGGTAGAGGTGAAGTTAGTTAATGCAACTTGAGTATTACTATGGATAGTAAAGTACACATGTGGCTGCAATGTTCAGTACTTTAGCAGGGCAATACCATGGGCTGGGACCAATAGCTAAGGTTGGGATTTCCAAGTTAGGGATCACGATCTTTTGGAACTTTGATTAGTCACATTGGGGAGAAGGAAGTTTTGTTGTCTTCTGCAGAAAGTAGCAGCAGTGAGAACTAATAAAAGATCTATAATAAATTATGTAAATGCTTACTAGCTTTGGGATAAAGATATTTGTACTGGTGAGGAGTAAAAGTTTGATTTTTCATCATGGTATTTCCAGCTTCTTGTTCCAAGTTTCATTCAGCTAGCAAACACAATGATTAACTGAGCGTGTATTAAACTGTATGGCTTTCCAAAGATATTTTCTTTCAACAGTGATAAAATGGGATAGGGTTGCTTTTATGTTTAGAAGTGGATATTAATATAGTGCAGATAGATTGTATCACAGGTGATACTTATTCATTTATTAAGTTGGGGTTTTTTTACTGTGATGTTTCTTACACTCTGTGCTATACGTCCAGTGTAGTTGGTTTTGCTTCTTCATGTTACTGGAGATAAAATATAAACCAATATCACTTTGCTTTTCTTTGCATTCATCTTATTTACCAAAGTAATAAATTAGTTTTCAAGTCGGGGTACTTTCTGTTTTGAAGGCTCTGAAGACATGGATAAATAGAAAAGTTAAAGTGTTCTTTCAGTGAGAAGCCTGGTCATTAATCTCTTTTTACTTTCATCTCTGTCTCTATATTTTTTATTAAAATAGATGTACTTAGATTGTATCAGGAGAAACTGCATGCAAGATCTACTTTTATTTTGCATTGGTTTAAAGGTTAAAGGAATATGTCCCTTATGCTTCAAAATGTTCTTTGTCTAAAGAATGCCTGGTGAGGCTTGAGGTTTTTATGGTACTTCTCTTAGTTTATAGAAAATATTGCATTGCACTGGTGGCTGGAAATGCCACATACGTACTCTGGATCCTTCCACGGTTGGAGAGAGCTTGGCTCTCTGGAGAAAAGAATGGTCAGTAGCCCTGGCCAGACTATTCTGCAAAACAGTTATGCTCTGTCTCTCCTTGTGGCCCAGAGGTATTTTGGATATTATTTTGTATTTTGGTGTGATATTAGGAAGGATGGATAGTGACATTTCAGTGCTGTCCAGATTCTGGGAGGAAGAGCAGTGCCTTACCAGGCTGGAGATATGTTGAACCTGCTGAAAGCCGCCTGCTGCTCTAAGCCTCTAATGATGAGCATGTATTGCTAGGGCTAGGGTATTGTGACTTTCTGGATATTTACTTTTTTCTTAGTTTTAGGGAGATGGAGCATATGAGATTCTTTGTTAAAATTCTGCATGTTTAGGCTGCTTTCATTTAATCTTCCAGTGGACATCAAACTGACTTCTTCCTGCATGTATGCATATGAATACCCTTTGAAAAAGTTAGAAAAGCACAATAAACCGAGGTGGGGAGGAAATCTACAATTCCCATGCATGCAAAAGCTTTCCTTTACCCAAAACAAGTTGGAAGTTTCTTATATTTCAGCTGCTTTCAGTGCCACTAAACGGTGGTGCACTGGTAGATTTAAAACCTTGTTCTTTAACTGAGCAATTTGGTGTTTAGCTTAAGTAGGTCAAAGTGGATAAATGCTAGACTGAGTCCAAGGTGGGTAAACTCAATTTTCTTTCATTTAGCACCAACTGAGAATGACATGAACCATTCCTAATTTGCTTAGACCAACAACATAATCAAGCAGATTATGTTCCAGAACAGATTTCAACACACTTTGTTTTTTAATGGACTAGATTTTACTTAATTTAAAAGATACATTGCATTGAGCATATGTTGGAAACTAAGTTCCCCAGTCCTTCACAGAAGTCTGCAGCTGCACTTGGAAATCTGATCAGTTTGTAAGTATTGATTATTAAAATTTACAGAGACAGACAGCTCAGCATTGCTCTTATCTAAAGTTTTATTAGAAAGACTTAATGACAGCATTGTCATTAAGTGTTGGATTTAAAAAAAAACAACCACCTGCATATATTTAGACATAATTTGCAAGAATATCCATTGCATTAATAATGCAAATCTTAATTACTTGTTAGAAAATTGATGTTACCCCTCCAAGCTACATTATTGCACAGGCTTCTCCAGAGTAAGATTATTTGGATATCAGTCTCTTGAGGATCTCAGGTTTTGTATTATGTTAAATTTTTTGCAGCTGTGTGGCTTACAAACTCATTTTTTTGCACAGCAAGCATGAATAATAATCTCGACTGTCTTATTAGTAATCCTGTTTAGACACCTGTACAAATCTTATTTTTTGGAAGAATGATTGAGCTTATGTGTATTAATAAGGCTGGAAATACATTTCATAACCATTATACACTGACAAACATTTCAGTCTCCCTTTCTTTTTCTCACTAAAAGTATAAGAAACATCTCTACATATAAATTAACTGAGCATAAGAACCATGAAAACCTTACTGGTATTTTTAGAAGTTTTTACTCTGAATTTTCTTATCCCATTCTCAACTCAAAAGTGGAAAATGCTGTGAGAAATGTTAGAAATAAATTCTATTCTGACATTATTAATGGCTGTTTTTAAGGTGTCTAACACACCTTGGAGCTTAAGATATCAGTTTAAAAATATTTCATAGTGAAAGTGCAAGGATAAATCTTGAAAATAAAGCTTATGCATACCTTTGAATGACTGGGCCTACCTTCTAACCTTCAATCTTTTTGTTTTTAAAAGCTAAGGTGTTTTCTAACTTTCATTGTTCCAAAGTGAATATGACTCTATAAAGTGATAATACATGTTTGAAACCAACAGCAATGTTATTTTTGTTTGGAATACTGTTATAATCGATGCCCATTAGCAGGATTTCACCAGTTGCCAGTTGGCAAAGTGGCATTTGGCAATGGCACAAGTATACAGTTGGGAGTATTATGCTGCAGACTGAAAATTGACCTCCTTGAGTTGTGAATGTACGTCAGCTCATTGAAAAAATTATGATTAACTTTGAAAACTGTTTTCTGTCAGGAAATACCCCATAGTATCCCTAAAGACTGCAGTAAAAGCAAACCTCAATTCGTTTTATTTCCTAGAGAACACACAGACCACGTATCCACCAGCTCCATGGACTTACTCTTGAGTAGTTGATTCCATAGTTCACTACCTGTTCAGTCCAGTCTTTTCTGTTTGCAAAGCCCCCCCAAAACAGCTTATAATTTATCCCATTCATAGTTCAAAATGTTATGTCAAAAATAATTGTATATAAAAAACATTGTAGTGTATTTCTGCAGCCCAATTATTCATGATTTTGAGATTTCTGTTTCAGAGTATCATTTTCTGATGGAATTTAGGGTATTAATTATGTCCTTATTATATGCAAGCATTTCTAAGAATGTTGGGGTTTTTTTCATGGAAACAGATTATAGTTAATTTCTTTTTAATATCTACAAATTCATGTAATGTTAATATTCATTATATATTTCTGACAATCATTGCTTAGTCTTTATTCCACAACTACCTCCACAGAACACACAGATGCTATCTGTTCATTATAAGAACCCAGAAGTATACAGTAATGCAGTGTGGTGTTCAAGAATCTATTTATCTTGGTTATCTTCTTTATATATGTGCAGAAGAACTGCACCTAGCTTTATCTAAATTTACTATGACTTTTACATTCTCACTATATCTATCCTCACAACAACTTTTCCAAGTTATCTGTGGTTGTGATGTTTTAATATGCTGGGACAAGAGAGGCAGAATTATTGTCCTCGGGTTATGCTGGTAGGATACCCACTTCAGTCTTCCACCTCCTCAGCTGCCATCCCCATCACTGCAACTGCTCCTGGGAATAATATGGCAGGAACTTACTCAGAGGAAAGCGAGAGTATTGATAGCAACACTTTTCTGTGTATGGGAGTGTTGGAGCTCAAGTACAAGATGATTTCCAGTATTCTGTCCTGTATCTCTTAATAGCAAAACCAAGGACAGGTGATGAGCTTTAGGTGACACAAAGAGCTTTTGCTAATAATTTAAATAAGGCTTTTGAAAAAAGGTCTTTGTACTGACCTTCAAAGTTCACTTCACTGGCAACACAATTAGTACAGCACTGAGCTGGGTCAAAAATTCAATATAAATGCAGAAACTATGGTCATAATATACTAACAAATGAAAAGAAAGTAAAAGCAAATAATCTACGTTTGAGAAATTCCATTCAAAGAAGCCATAAATATCTGTAGTTTATTTTTGATGTGGTGGAAACATTTTTCCCATTTATCTGTCTCATCTTTAAAAGCAGACACATTATATCATTGCACTGAGGTAATATGAGATAATCATGATTTTCCTCCTACTGATTTAATGAAACTTTTGCTGGCAAAATGTCAAATCTCCATTTAACATGAACTACTAAAATATGTAAAGCTTAGAAATTTAAAACTACAAAGAATTCTTATTAGGAGAATATTGATTTAACCTAACTCAGTTTAATTCCTTTGTAATATTTCAAAACTTAAAAGTGATAGTTTAGAAGAGTGCAAAGTATTGTTCAGCAGTAAAAATATCAATATTTTAACATAGACCTACTAAAGTCACTCACTATTCATGCCCTTAAGCTTCTGCTTCACTGTGCTGTGTTTATAGGGCTTTTATTTTTTCTTTTAATGCTATAGATTTTTCAGAGTGCAAGAGCATATTATGACAGACTTTATTTTTATCAAGGCAATAAAAGAAAATTATGTGGTAAAAAACTGTTTGCTGTCATAGCCAGGGAACTAGTAGCGAGAGAAATTATCTGACTGGATGACTCAAGTGTTCTAAATAGAATTATGCCCAACTTCTCTGCAGACAATGTAGAAAGATACAGTTTCTGAAGGCTTGAATTTGGGCTTCTGTAAGTGTGGTCTGTTTCACTGTCCTTGGCTGAGTTTCAGTGAGTTCATGATCAGACCTCAGAACTTTCCTTTGGCTTATGTATTGGAAGGGTGTTAACTTACAGAGGCCAGCAATTAATACACTAATAAATAAATGCTGACAAATACACATAATTCCTTCAATAGCCGATTAGAAATGGGTAAGATAGGGAGAAGTCAGATGCATTGTTTGAACATCTTAAACTTTATTGTGTTGTTTTATTAAACAATGGAAATGCACATTTAGATGAGCAGAGGAGTACGTAAAAGTATCTTCACAAAGCAATGGGAAGCACTATTTCTGTGTACTTCTGCGTACAAACCTGTATCATTCAGACTTGAAGATTTTTAAATTTTTGCATTTGCTACTTTAGAAAATGAACAGATTTGATTACTTTAGAAGATTGGATGGTAAACTGGGAATCACTACATAACTAGGGAGATGGAATAGTTTTAGAGCTTGTAAATATCTTAAATCTTCAATTTTTTTTTATATACTAGGATATTTTGGTATATTGGGTATATTTCATAGGTGGATGAGATTTTTGTCTTTCAATTTCTGATTATGGAAATTTGTATCCCGCTCTATAAAATGGATTTGGAAAATGTTGTCTATCAAATGAGAAAGTATGGCATGAAGTGTTACATACTTTGGTAGAAATCCTTCTATTTCTTTTTGAGCAGAGCCCCGACGCTGACTCTTCCAAGGATGCCAGCTGCATAGCAAACCTGTTTATCTCACACCCCTAAGCTGGTTCCACTCTCCAAATGACTGTAGGAGCAGCAGAATAAACAGCGAGCCTTTCCCAAGCACAGTACCCAAATAAGCTCAGCAACCTGCGGTGCTGAGCTAGATTCGAAAATGTGCTTAGGCAAATTCTCTGGGGATTTTTTTTTTACCTTGCAGAGAGATCTCTAACAGATGTGTCAGGGCCTTAGCAGCTCTGAACTGCCATTTGCAGTTCGACACTGTGTTTTCGGCTGAGATTCTCTTGAGAGAGAACTTTGGTTTTTCATCAAAGCCTTTAGATCATCTAGAAGAAAATGTCAATTTTCTACTTTTTTTTTTCTTCTTCTTTTAGGAAAATAAATTTCATCCATATACTATAATTCAGCTTTTACATAGATGAATCTCCCTCTCTGGAGAAGACCTGAAGGCAGAGAATTACCTACAGAAATCACTTTGAGGTCAAAGCCCTGGAACTACAGTTACCTTTTCAATAATAAGTGAAAATATATAAAGTCTCAGTGGGCATCCTGATAGCCTGAGGAGGTATAGAAAAATTAATTGCTCAATAGCAATATGCACAGAGCTTTGCTCCTTGCACTGTGACTCTGGTAGTCATATTCACCTACTTTTGCAATTTGGGAGAATTGGGAAGTGCCAGAGTTTGTATTTTTTTGGTGTCTGCCAGATGGCCATGCTAGTGATAGCTTTTACATGTCACATAGGCCAACAGCTACATACCTTAACAGCCATCCTTGCAACACAACTCTGCATCAGGCCTTGTTCTCTTACTTAGGAGTAGATAAATGAAAGCGTATGATAGTTCCTCTAGAGCTACTTCTCATTTATAGGCTGATCCCTGCTAAAACTGGAGAATAGCTTGGCCATTAGTTTGGAGTTAGAGACAAGAAAGAATATGAAACAACACTAGTACATCCAATCTTCCACAGTCTCTGCCCAGCTAAAACTGCATCAGTCTTTGCACTCTACCAGTAGTGTTGAAATATCATATAATTTATACATAGAGCTTTGTTGGTGTGAGCAAGTTAGTAGATAAAAATGCATTAAAAATGGATTCACATTGAGTCCTTTACAGTTGCATCCATAAAATATATTTCAACTAAAAACTGTGAAAATTCTTTCCAAAAAACCTCCAAACCCAAGCTTTTTGTATCAGGCTAAACTTTAAACAGCAAAATAATTAAAATGTTGTCTGCAAGTAAAATGTTCTGTGGCCAGTAAAAAAATCTATATATAGCCTTCACTCAGAAGTGGTAGGCTTCCTCTAATAAATTAAGAATCCCGTGGTTAATGTATTACATTTTTTTTTCTACAGACTTAAAATATGGATAGTTCAGTGTTTTCAATTAGGCTTGTACCTGCTTCTTTGAAAACTAAATGTGGCCAGTCTGACTTGCCATTTCTTTTTCTATCAATTTACAGTAAAAATCTGTGTTCAAAAGTAATTGCACTTTATTTATCTTTGCTGCAGGGAAGGAGTGAGGAAGTTGGCAGAAATTGTAGATTTATTGTGATAGAGGGTTTCCAGATTCAAAGTTTCTGGACATTCTTCTGAATGATGTAAAGTAAGGGAGACCAGAAAGAAAGTGATGCAATGCCTTGGAAAAAATGAAACCAAACCCCTCTCTTACTTGGTGATTGTCTTGAGCTGCTGAGTCACTGCTGAGCTGTGGATGCTGTATTCCACAGGGTGCTGCCTAGCACAGCCAATCCAGCTGCAGAGTCTTATTTGGCGAATAGTAGGAATCCTTTTCCTTGTTCCCGGTGTTTATCTTCCAAAATGCAAAAGGTCAGTTTTTTCTTCCCTGCCACAGGTATTTTTAAGCAGGTTCTGTTGCCAGGGATATCTTTTTCTCCTTAACTACTTCGCAAAAGCTTTTATATGCAAAAGAAAAATATTGATATTATATGCTTGATATGAAAAATGTTCAGCCTCCCTGAACAGTTATTTTAGCAGGTCACAGCCTATCAAGAGATAGCTGCACAGAAGATACTCTGTTTTCCTTCTCTGTTTTGAGGAGATCTGTATCTTGCTCCCATTGCGTTATAAGGTAATAGAGGTAGTTTGTTTTCCTCTGTACAGGAAAGCAAGAACAAACAAAGAAAAAAACACAGTGATGGGAAGATGGGAGCAAATATCATAAAAATAACATCTCCTCTCCCAGTTTGATTTCAAATATAACCTCCCTCTGCTCAGGTTGTGTCCTAAATCACTTTGCTTTTGGTACCTAAAAATTGGCAAGAATTGATATATTCATTCATGCATGCTCTTAAAAAGATTTATTAGTGAGAATACTGGTTTTCTCAGAATTTGGAAAAGATGTTCTTATAATTATGATAAGGTCTAAGGATGTCTGGTCTAACTCAACTGACTTTCAAGACTAGAGGACAGCTGACATGAGCCTATGATTAACATTGTCTTATTGATTGGGGTTTTGTTTGTTTTTAATTTTGAAATATGCTAGTGAGATTACTTTTTTACGATGTTTCATAACCTTCTGAACATCTGAAAGCCTGGATTCAGTGTGCTTTTTTTTCTAAGTTGAGGAGTAAAAAATGTAGCTCTATGTGCTATACACAGTTTACAGTGATAGATGGTAGTGTGGCACACAGGAAGAATATCTTATTGGGAGCTTTTGTAAGTCACTCTGACTGCATTTCTGGTGAGTAACTGGCACCAGTAGATTCTGAGGAGAGGAGAAGGCTTGGGGTGCTTTCAATGCCCACCTTTTTTTGACAACTTGCAGCTAGTAATATAGCTTGTGCTTATGCAAACTGTGTGGGCTATATTAGAATTGGGAACTTTAATGTTTGGGTTTGTTTAATGTTACATTAAACACTACATAAAAATGCAACACCACTAGTATGACATTCATACTCACATATGTTATGTGATATATGTAGATTTCCCTTCTGGTGGAAGAGAATAAATTCCCCGCTTTCACATTTACCTGCTAAAAATGGAAATGTAGAAAACAACACTGCAAGTAACCATACAATTTTTAAGATTGGAAAAGACCTCTAAAATCATCAAGTCCAACCACTGATCCAACATCACCATGCCCACTAAACCATGTCATTCTATCACTTACATTAGCTAAACAACCTAAGGACTTAGAAAGCTGCCTGACCCCTGGAATTATCTGTCCTGTCTCTCAAATTTCTGAGTCGTGACCAAGGTACACTACCAAGAGGGCTGGAGGCCTTGGAGATAAGACAGTGTACCTTAGGCATCTCTACATCAAAGGAATAGGAGGCAAGACAACAGAAGGTTTGAGGTCTGCATGAGAGTTACTTCTCAGAGAGACACTTCATTGGTTTTCTGCTCTGAGAGTGACTGTACTGCAGTATTTTAGACAATGAGAGGTAAGGTAGAGTATACTTGCTAAATGGAGTAACTTTAACAGAGGCTTTTTTGAACTTTAAGGGTTCCACCAAGGGCTGGACAGGTTTTCATTCAAAAGGGAACTATATAACAGACATGTAAACATTTTTTCAGCTAGTGCCTTCAACTCCAGCAGCATTTTTTTTGTCTCTTAATCCCCAAATCCCCACTAAATTCTGGATATGCTATGGCATTAATGAAAATAAATCCCATCCTGTTGTGTTAGCACATTTTTTTGGACATAGAAGCTTGCAAGGTCACCTATGGGTAGTCATGAACATCAAGCATTTCTCAGTGTGCACACTTTCTTGCAAATTAAATACAGGAATAAATTAGAAATTATGCATATTTCACAACAGAGAGAAGTAAGCATATGAAATGGATGCAATAGTATAAGACATAATTTGTCTTCTCACAACTCAATTCAGGTAATTTTTTTGGAGAAAGGTATGCTTTAGTTCTCTGAATAAGTGAAGGATCTAGAGAACAAGTGCTATGAGGCACAGCTGAGGGAGCTGGGGTTGTTCAGTCTGGTGAAGAGGAGGCTTGGGGGGACCTTCTTGCTCTCTATAGCTGCCTGAAAGGAGATGGTAATGAGGTAAACTTTGCTTAGTGTTCTAAGAAATTTTTAAATCATATATGTTGTGTTGAATGGTTGCATTGTTTCTGAATAATGGAAGTAGATTCTTCCAATAGATATGAATATTGTTACTTGGAGCAACACAGGTGTCAATTATACACCTAATCTAGGGAAGGGATGTATCTTTGCAAAGAACTCCAGTGTATGCCAGGTAATACTTTTTCAGAGATGGGCTTGTATGCCTAAGGTGCTTGTGGAAATAGCTTGACAGTGAGCTCACTGTATTTTTACACAGTACAGGATTTTGGTTTAAACTTATGTTTAGATACCATGTTTGCTACCAAAGGCAAACAAGCATATACAGGAAGATTCAAAACAAATATTGAGATTAACTTAATTCTGCCTAGTATACAGCTGCCCTTCAATAAATTTCCTTTTGTGAGGGGGTACAGTGCTGTGAATACACACATGATGGAAATTGTATTTGCTTCATATTTTATTTTATAACTACAGATATTTGACACTTATTGTAAGTCTTGTGCCTGCTATTCTCACTAAAGCTGGTGTATTTTGTGGGCATGTGAGAATGATGACCAGCCCTCATCGAGTCTGATGTCCCACTGTTACTCAAAATGTGGATAAACTTTGGCAGCATCCTGTGTGAATAACCAGGGTGTGCTGATATTTTGCTTTGACAAGTTACTTAGTCTACTCCCATTTTCCCATCTATAACACATTTTATATCCCTATGGCCTTCTTTTTCATATAAGCAATTAGTAAAAGCTTGGGATCTGTAAAGTTATTTCTGTAAGGAGAAAGATGTGACAAGTCGGGTGTGTTAGATGACAGCATGTTTATTTTTAGGAAGGTACAAATTTGTGAGGAATCAATCTTTGAATGGAGGAGGGACTGCTTTGAGGGACAGCTTTCTGGCTCATACTTCTCTTGGTCTTGAAACAAAACTCCCTCAAAGTACTTTTTCTGTCCCTGATCGCTTACCAGCACTCAGACTGAAGCCCCCAGCCACTTGGCTGTGGTTCCAGCTCCAGCAACAAGGCTTCTCACAGGCAAAGGCACACCCTCTCCCCGCAGCCTGTCTGTGTTTCTCAGCAACCTTGCAGACACTTCTGTTTGAAATTCTTTACTAATTTCATTAATGCAATTATTTTGATTATCTTTCAGCATTTTGATGAATTGTGTCTCAGCCTATTTGTATAAATATTTTAACACTGCATTTTTTACTCTCGCCTGAGTTACTTCCAGGGGCAGAGGGTTGTGCTATATACCATTTGTCTAGAAATTACATGGATTAATTTAGGTTTTTTGTTGTTTTGAATATCCAACATTAACATTTTCTATAAAAAAAAAAAAAGTATTCTAAGTGCTACAAATTAAAGAGGCCAACTATCCACGTTCTTTCTTCACATTTATTTAATGCCTGTTTATTGTGTCTCTGTGCTTTAAGGAGTTACAAAAGTCCCCTGGCTTTGTCATTTATTCCTTGTAGGAGAGCTTATGCATGCCCTGGACTATTTGTGTTGCCTTCTCTTAGCCATTTTCCATCTGAGCCAGGTGTGCTAGGGGTCACGCTTTACTCCAGTGAGACTTCATTGGCTGATAGCATCTTGTAGTGTTTTCTGTTGTATTCACCAAGTGGACTTTTATGTAAAATTTTCCAACTTCATATTTAGCAGACCTCATCCTTGTATTGACCAGTATGGACATACTTTATTTTACTTCTCAGCTAAGTTAAATTCTTTTAAGGCAAATGAAAATTTTGGGCTTCTAACTCCAAATATAGACTATTGTCATTACCTGAATGACCTTTTTCACATTTGAGGTTTACCTGGTATTTGTAATAGTCTTTCATCCTGATAAAGCTGCACAACTTGGTAATCTGTAAAAATATTTCCACCATTCAAATGCAATTGTTGATTACTAGCTTGTATTTTAATGATTTATATTTATGGACAGATGACACAATTACCATGTCTAACATAGTAAGCAGAGACTTCAGTAACCAGTAACTTTTCACAAAATATCAAGGAAGAAATATTATTCGCTAGAGTTTTCATGTCACTCAAATGTCACTTTTCAGTTTGCACTGAAGTGGAGAGAAATGTCCATGAAGCCATAATGAATTAGGATATTCTTTTAATCTTAGATAAATAAGTCCTAAATTAGAGCATAGTTGCTATTTTCCAAACTGATTGTTTGATGATTATTTTATAGTGGAAATATTAGTAAGCATTAACTGAAGGACTAACTGAAACTTTGTGAAATATACTAATATGTTTATCTTTATATAGTAAAAGTATATCTTCACAGTAAAAATAAAAATAACTTCAAAGAGTTGAAGTAAAATATCTTTATATAGTAAAAATAATTTCTTTTTAAAAAGTGCAGTGTTTTCCTTCCTGCTAAGCAGCTTTTGATAATTTCAAATAATTAGCTTTCTTCCACTAAAATTTTCATTTGACTTTGTCAAAAGGATTTGGAAGTCCAAATAACTTATGTCAACTGGTTCTCTTTTATCCATTTTATCCATTACCATATATTTGTAGTATGACCCACTTTGAGAAGTGTATCAGATGAGAAAGAGTTACATAAAGTGCTATAATACAGACCAAATCACTGTCTAAACGTATCTTCAAGCAACATAACTGAAAGTGGGACTTTTCAGATCACTGTAAATTAAATTGATTAATAATACATCATGTTAAAATGAATTTTTCATGGTTTGGGAGCTAATGTTCTCAATTATTCAGCAATGCAAAATGTAGGAAACTTGCATATAAACAGCATGCAAGAGTTGATCCACAAAATCTTTATTTAGAAACAAAATATATTTTTTTTAATATGCTAGAACTTTTTTCCCAAAAAATTAAAAATAAAAATATTATTTACTTGGCTAAAATATGGTCTGCAAATAGATGTGCCATATACATACAGCATAAGCATCCTGTCTATTACAGCAACTGCACACTTTTTAAATTAGTCATTGTATATACACAGTTTTGCCACATTTTACTTTTTCAATGCTATGAAATAAAACTCTTGTTCCATAGCTACTGTCATAGTTTCTGAAAGATATTTGCAATGCTGAAATAGGAGGTTCTATTGTCTTTTGAAAAGCTTAATAAATTCTTGGAGCATTCAATTTATAAATATTGATGTTATATTCCTTGCATTTTTCCTGAACTGTGATTCCAGGTTATAATCCTGCTTACTTAAATTTAATATTGGAGTATTTTAATTGAACTGAATTTCAAAACTTCAGAAACCATAAATACTTAAAAAACATGTACAAAAACGATGTTTTGTGTTTAAGAGGGTTGTTTGGCTGGTTGTTTTTAACACAACTTCAATTAGGATTAAATTTTTTTCACAGATATACTATGTAATCAAATATGTTGGAAAACAAATTCATACTAGTCCAGGCTCTAATCTTGGTATTAACTGTGTAGTTTTGGAATATCCCTCCATGAATTAGTAGCAGTATAGTCCTTCACGTTGTATCACAGTAGGTTAGGGGTTGGAAAGGACCTAGAAAGATCATCTAGTCCAACCCCCGTGCCAGAGCAGGATCACCTAGACAAAGTCACACAGTTGTGCATTTGGACATTATTTATTTTCACTATTCACATATGAACACAGGTAAGGGCAGTAACAATGCCAAGCACCTGTGTAACATGTAAATGCTCCAAAACATTCAGTATTCCTCACAGCTTGGCCTGTAGAAATAAGAGATGGAAAACACTTGTGAGGTTGTCTAAATTGTCTTTACTCATGGACAGTTCCTAGTGTGTATTTTTTAAGGAGAGATGACATGATGACCTCCTGTGTGGAATACCCTTTAACCATGGTGGAGGGTTAAAATGTAGACTGATTGCAAGATTCAAGCTGTACTGTGTCTAGCATCATGTTAAGTGACTCAAGGTTAGGGCCTCCATGTACAGTAGTAACAGTGGCTAACTTTTCTAAGTGATTCTCTATTCATACCTTGTATGAAGTAGGAGCCTTAATTCTCCTTTTCCACATTGCTAGATAAATTAGAGAGCTGAGATTGCAGGTTGTGCAGGCTATCTCACAGTATCCTTAATCCTAAAAGCATATACTCCATGGTTGCATCTCTGCTCCAGTAGAAAGTTCAGTCGAAGTCTGTCAAGCTCCCCATGGACAGAGTTATAAAAAGGGAAAGCAGTGAAGGCATTGAAGCAAAGGTGCTCTCTACACCAGTACTTCTCAATGTAAGCAAAATTCAGAAAATCTTCCATTTTTCTTTCTCCCTAAAAATTGCTGCTCTTGACCTCATGAAGATATTTGCTGTGCACCAGTGAGATGCTTTATCAAGCAGGAGCTATGATGTTCCCAGACACACATCACTATAACTGTCTGGAGGTTTTTGGTTTGTTTTGTTGGTTTTTCCTCTCTGAGAATTGTAAAATTGTTTTAGAGCAACTGGAGAATCTATGTGAATTCTAGAAATCATGCTTATGTTTTTCAGCATAAAAATGTAGAGAAAGATGAGTTTGAGGAAAAAAATTACTTTTGCTGAGAATAGGAAGACAGATAAGGAACTTATTCTATATGACCCCTATTCAGTATCAAAAGTTGATGGAGAAATTATTGCTAATTTCTGCTTAGCAATTAGAAACTTTTACTAGTCTCCAGTTTAGTAAATTAATTAATTTGCATCAATAGAGCTCTATTGCATGTAAGTAACCATCATTGTGTGCCTGAGCACAGGATCATTGTGGACTGCATTACTGGGTTTGCCATATGCTTCCCATGTGATTGGAAGAAATCACAGTAACTTTCCATGCTCCTGTTTTCCTCTTTACAAGAATGATCACCAAGGTCTGGGGAAAGAAGTTAGATTTCCCATGAGCATGAGTGTGCTGTTTCCTGGAGAACCAAAAAGACATCATTTTTTTTAATGGTAGTTTCCTGTGAGATAGGATCTGTGGGGGAGGCCTAATACCTCCCCTGACTCAGCCTGTTGGGATCTCTATTAGGAGACATTTTGGATTGCAAAATATTTTAACTGCCTAATGAGACATAAAGAAATAGAACTCTCAGATATGAGAACTTTGCATTTATCCATACCTCAGATCTGTTAATGATGAAAGAAAATTATTTCCCTTTTTCAGTGTACCTATTTCACAAACAAATTGCAGATGGACAGATACATGGATACCCAGGTGTCTGGGCTGCAGTAGCCTGCCCCATTCCACAGAGGAGAATCTGTTCAAAATCAGCATTTAGCCCACAACACTTAGGACTCAAATCCAGACACCAGGTTTTCTCAACCTTACTATCATCAATCCTTCTATCATGCTTCAGCATCAAATCCCTCTCCCCTCCACACAGTCCATTGCTATACTGTTACTAGAGCTGATTCTTGAGTGCAGATGTAAAATTGAGATTGCATGAGTGAGAAGGAGCCACAATATCCACTGACACCTATTTATCTTGGGCAAGATCTGTTAGCTCTGTAACATTTGTCAAAGCTCTGTTGGCAATGTAATCTAAAGCAATCATTTCTCTTCTGTCACTGCAAATTCTGCCTGGGAAACTATAAACCTAAAGCATACTTCGTGGTGAGCAGTGCAGAGCAAAAACCGAAAGACTGGGAACTGCTGAACGTCATAAAGGTTACACAGTCATTGCTCATGTCTCTTTGACAGGCTTGCCACTCACACAAGAGCCAGGAGCAAGGGAGAAGTGCAGAACAGGGATCCCAGGGCACGTGGGGAAAGCAGGGAAATGCACTGTTAATTAAGACTGTGCAGGCAGCCCATGGGAAAGCTCTGTGTTGCAAGGTGGGGTGACCTTTAGGAAATATCAGGATATATTGCTTTAGTTAAGCAGTGTGATTAATGTTCTATGTTCATTGCTTAATCAGTTCCATTATTTATTGCAAAAGTGGGTATAAATAAATAAAAACAAAGTTAAAAGGAGCAGCTTTTTAAAGGCAGCAGAGGAGTGGTTCTGTTCAGTTGATAGTTCTTTTTGTTAGATTTAGGATAATTATGTATCTACCTTGCAAATCTTCCAAGCACTCTTTTTGATGGTGCTGATAGGCACTGTGTACACAGTAAGATGATAATAAATTGCTCAAAGAGACAGTGATATATATTATCACTCTGCTGATTCATGAGGTGGTTTATAGTACACATTGGAAAATCACTGAACCTCAGGGTTAAATCATGTGATTTGGGGTGTTTTAGTTATAGAAATCCTATTAAGAGAGAAAGGGATCATACAGATAAATCCCTGTAAACGGCATTGAACAGTTACCTCTAGTGTCCTGTAATGATCTTAATAATGGAGAAGTCATTTGATATTCATTGTTCAGCCATTGATCATAAGGGATTCATTCATTATTAATGTGGCTGTAGTACAGTGTTGAAAGACCTGTTACAAAGTAAGCAGAAAGACTAGTTTTGCACGGTATGTCTTGAAGTAGCTTGAGATCAGTAGTCTTACCTTGTTCTCCCTAAAATACTGATCAGTCAGGACTTACTGGTTACCTCCAATTTTTAAGACAACTGAACTCCATTTTCTCAGCACTGAGCTCTAACTTTCACATTTCTGCCTGTGTTGTGGAAGGATTGCATTGCCTTTACATGTGTGCTGTACATCCTAATGCTAAGGGCTATCTTCAGCATTTGTAATTTAAGTAGCCTAAGAATGTAAAATATTATTTAAGTTAAAACAGTATTGTCAGTCTTCATGCACAATGCATATAGATCTTCAGTAAGTTAAGTTGGTAAGAAATTATGCCTGCTCAACTCAACACAAAAGCCCTGCAGTTGAGATGCTGTAAGGGCTCTTCATAGGAATGTGCACAGTTATCTTCATAACTCTTTCTTCTCTAAACATCTAAGTGCTGAAAAGACAGCAGTATCTTATCTTACTTGTGTTGCAGCAAATCTTATTCCTTTTATAAACCTGTCCTTTTCTGACCAAAGATAGTGACCAATTAAACCTGTCTTGAAATGGCCAAGAAACACATTTTCAGTTCATTTCAAAGAAACTTAGGTGTTTTTTCTTTTCCTCCTTTTTGAACTGATACTTTTATATCAGAGCAATAAAGCATCTGTCTAGCAGAATTTTAAAGCTGCAGAACAGCAAAGCAGTAGGCTGAAGAAGGTTGCCAGAAGCAATTCATACCTTAAATATTAAACCAAATGATAATTGTCTTCATATTGCAATACAGAATGAACTGTCTTAATGCAGATGTGCTGGATGGGAGGCAATAAACTCATCTCTTGATTTCTCCCCTTATGTGTTTCAGGAGTATACAGCAATATTTTATAGCTCAGCACAAACAGACAAAATATGATGTTTTTTGAATAATGCTCAGACTTGAAATGCCATAGAAATCAGTGCAAATTAATTTATAACAGCCTTGTATACAGGTAGAAGGCAATGAATATTGTTTAAACATAAACACCTTTAAATAACAAATAACTTAATAACATAACAAAATACAACTTCTCTTCCATTCAAATAAATATTAGTATGTGAAATCTTTATGTGGTTATCAACTGAAGATAAAAATATTTTTTGATTAAAAAAGCTCATGTCAATTTTCAAGCTTGAAGGTAGGCTACTAATGACATAATTTTGTAAATGCAGGACCTGAAATAATTCTCCAAAAGCCACTGTTTCAACATTCCTGGATAGAAAACATGCCCATGCATCAATTCATAAACTTGTTCTCTTGCATGCCTGCACTTCTGCCATCTGTTAGAATGGCAGTTTGCCCACTCTAGGAAATATTGTTTCATTTTCTGCCAGGTACAAATATCGACTTGCTTTCTAGAGAAATCCTGAGCAAAAAAATACAGCTATTCTTTCTGGGTTTTTTTTTTCTTCCCACACTTTTTCTTTTTTCAAGTACTATCACTATATGCTTTCACTAGAAGCGTAGTGGATAGTTTAGTCTTAGTCTTTTACCAGTTTGCCAAAAACTTTTCTAAGCACACCATTTTTAGCTGCCTCTGTATTACTAAGAATTCTACATGTTCAATGGTAGTGGCCATTCAGCTGGTGTTTTGAGAGTTTAAACTCTGATGTTGTAATGCACGTGAAAGATGAATGATCTGTTTTGTTCTCAACTCAAAACATGTTCCTGCATTCTCCAAGTCACATTTGGATCCACATTTGGTAGTAAATTGAATGATTTCATTGAAACAATTTCCAAAGCTCTCATATCAAATTAGAAAAGATGACAGCTAAAAAGACAATGTGGGTATGGCTCACATGAGTTCTCTTGATCACAGTCCTGCATTTACTCTTGAATAAAGAAATGCAGAGAGGGACAGTAATGCCCCTGTAGGAAAGTAACATGTACAGGAATAATTGCAGGATGTGTGCAGTGCATGCTGAATGTGGGCAGTAAAATGGAGGTTTCACAAGTGCCTAAGTGATCTGCGAGAGCAAGAGGATCTGAGAGGCCCAGGAAGGAATGTGTTTATAGGGGAATGTCAGTTAGCTAACACGCAGTTTTTTGTCATGAATTTAGATCTTAATGGTGTAATTCGTTTGTTTATTCCAGAGGATCAAATTTGGCTATGACTTCTGAGGTTTCCTTGAGATTGCTGACAGTATTTTTAATTAGAAGCAAAGATGTTGTGAAAGCTGAGTAAGGAACCATGTCTCCCTCTGTGTCATGGAATTCCTCTCTTTATACCAGCTGCATTGCACAGAGGGACTGTGAGAGGACTTGCACTAGGGTAAGCTCCTGACTGCACTGGAAACTGCTGCCTCTTAGTTTTCACGTCTGTTCCCAGGTAAATGTTACCACATGCAGTCCTGGGACCATAGCCTTGCAGAAGCTTCTCTCCCCAAAGATCCTAGTGATTCTTTCCCCTATTAAAGGGGCGTTTCTGCTCCACCTGCCATCACTCATCCGGCTACTCATGCTTACTCTTGCTTTTTCCAGCTCCATACACATTTTTTCTGTCTGTCTTTGCCATACCAATTTGTCAGAGGTATAGTATTTGTACAGAGGGGGATTCGCATTTGCAGTTATTAATACAAAATGCAAAAAGAGGTTGATTTATATAACATAAAGGCCCTTAAATTGGCTGGTTGCTGTAGCTGTTTGCGGAAGACACTGCATTAACTGTGGTAAAGTTCAATATTTAATTTATACTTGGTAAAAAGCTTTGCAAACAAGTGCAGTTGCTATATATTTATTACAGGTGTAACAGATAAATGTTTAGTAGCATCATATTATTGTGTATATTTACATTTTAAGTTGAGTTCTATATTTTATATACACATATATACTCTTTATGTAACAAACATGTAAAAATGGCTTTGTATTTCCTAAAGATACATAAAAATGCACAGACATATAAATCTGTTGATGCTGTTCTGTGGTCTTTGGAATAACTGTAGCTGCACTTAGAGCAACTTCCAGGAACATGCTTCACATATAATACAATCTAAATAATTTCTGTTCCTTAAGTAGAAATATTTGGCATGTACTTGTGTGTTTAAACATATCCATACACACATGCACATGTATATATTTTACAAGTGCACCATTAATTATGTCTGCTCTTCAAAAGAGGTTTTCCAGAAGTAGGCTATAAAATCTCTCTTAGCTCCCTTTTGCCATCTGGCAGGAGCACACATTCATCCATGACCACTGTATGTATGAAGGCAGTAAATAATGATTATGACAATGGCAAGAAATAGTTCTCCTGCAGAGTGCAAGGACAGATTCTTTCTTTTGGGAAATAGGTACTGTAGGTAAACTTTCAGAGGAGGCAACTCAAAGTAGCCATTCCGAAATTCCAGCCCTCTGATTCTATTTAGTGCACAGCTGGATTGGGAGCTTGACTGAGCAGTGAGAATGTCTTTTCAAATATATCGGGTGGCCCAAAGACATCTTAGTGTTTTTCACATGCTTGCACACCATGCAGTTGCAGGCATGACATAATACCAGCAATATGTTCCTCCTCTTCAAACTACACTTCATTTAGATGAAAAAAATCTCTCAAAAGAGTCCTGATATTAGAGAAATTGCTTCTTGAGATTCACTATTCACTTTTGGTTCATGTTCTATCTACTGGGATTGTCGTTATTTAAAATGAAATCCTTACTTATGTGTCAATAAAATGCCACACTAGTGTCTGTTATGAAGTAACAATAATGGTAATGATGTGATAAAGTTCATGAAGGGAGAAGAGCATGAACTGAAAAATGACAACTTGAGATGGAGCAACTAGATAAAAGAGAAACATAAGATGTACATGATTGGACTACCAGTCTACCATTAGTGCAGCTACTGAAGGAGAAGGACCACATTTAGGAAGCAGGTAGAAAGCTATAGATGTAGGCAGATGGGTACTTCAAAGGGTTGCGGTGTAGGAAAAAAGGAATTTCCTAAATGGACTGTACTAGGACTAGAAAATAATTTTCAGTTTGGATGACATTAACTGTCAATACAGTTTATTTTAATGTTTCAAGCAAGGCCACAATATAGATTTTTTTTCAGGTAAGTGTTTATTATTTAGAGGTACAGATAAAATACAAAGTTCTCTTCATCCAAGTGAGTGTGACTGTATCTATCTGTTTTACTGTCTTGGCCAAGAGCAAGTGAAAGTTACAAACCTATGTGCTAGTTAAGAGCTATGTTTTTCTTTCTGCGGCAAAAAGTTTACATACAACTATGAAAGAGGGAAACTAAGTAACAGCAATAACATTTTTGTTTTTATAAATGTATCCTAGGAGTGTTGACTCTTTCTGGTATATGCAATACAATAATTTAACAATTGCTGTAGAATATTATAATTATACCATGTAAGCTATCAGAGAATGATTTGACATTAAATTTTCCTATGCTTTAAACCACATCACCCTCCACCTTCTGCTTTCAGTTGCAACGGTGTTATTATATTAATATAACTCTGATAACTAAGAGAAAACTGTTCCTAACAATATTTAGTAAGGTATTATTGAATAACTTCTTTGAGCAGTTTTTCTGACAGAATTAAAAAAAAATAAATTCAAATCATGTTAAAGTACATGGCTTTCTCTGAGAAATGGTTTGTCAGATTGCAATTACATCATTTCAGTCTATGGATAGGATATGGAGGATTATGACATATATTTACATAGGATTTCCTTTGGAAGGGAACTTGTGTTGCTGTTACTTGCTAAACATGACTTGCAAAATCAAGACAAATCACTGCTGAGTATCCTTCAGCATGGTCCTTTTGAAGTAAATACATATATAATGATTTTTCATCATTTGGATATGTGGTGCACATTGTAAACTCGTATATGGTACCATTGTAGAGTGATACCCAGCTATGTGGCACCTGATAGGCACAAAAATTGTCATATTGGAATACTCAAACACACCTCCAATTGCGCTCATTCAAATATCTAAATTAGATCATTCTTCTAAAACATAGTGTATGTTCCAGCACAAATTCATTCTTTCTTTCATTAACCTAACTAATGATTTCATGAAGTCAGAATGTTGAAATATCTCACAGAAGACAATTAATAGAAAAATAGATTTGCTAAAGAATTATTTGGAAAGAAAATCCCAAGATATGTCTAAAGGAGGGTTGTTATCTATTGCTAGAAAAATAATTGGTTATATGGTATGGAATCTCATTACAGCTAAAAATATTGCAGCCACTATTTCTGTGATAAAAAACCTAATCCATTTCATAAAGCCTAAATATGTTAGGAAGTATACTGCCTGTAAGAATTTGCCTGATTTTTAGGTAGAGAGGAATATATTTTAAGTTGATGTAATGGTTCTTCATGTTTATTCCAAGAAAAAACAAGGCTATTAAAAAGCCCCTTTCCATTGTGGCCAGCAGATATGGTTTGGCACCTTTTTTATCAGCAGTCTTGCCCGTTACATTCTCTTCCATGACTAGGAGGAAAGATGTGATGGGAAGGGTGTATCTCCTTCTCAGCTTCTTCTAAGTAGCTTGTGGTCCTCCTTAAACCAAGACTTCATTTAGACAGAATAAACTGATTATGTTTTCAAATATATTTGTTTATGCATTGATCAATATGTCTTTAAACACAAGCATTTTCATTTTTTCATGTTGGGTATTGACAGTGTCCTTACTGGAATCAAGGGTGCTTAAACAGTACTTAAAAAAAAAAAATTGAATCTGTATGTGCTAATCTAACACATATGTAGAATAACTATTTTAAATTTATACCACCCTATTTTGGTAACCCAGATTTAACCTCAGAGGATTTATCTATAAAATGCTGCTGAATGTTTTTAGTTGAGGGAGGAGGACTGTAAGAATAAAAACAAAACTAAAGAAGTTGGCTGGCTTTCTGCAGCAGCAATTTATTTCTCCTGTATAAACAGGAAATATATTCAAAGTTCCACCATTCCAGGTTTCAGAGTCACCAAGGAACATAAAGATGTTTAACTGTGACCTCAAATGTTGCAAATCTTTTGCCATTAGGATTTCATGGGCTCAAGCCTAGATGTTAGCAGGTATTAAAGATTCTGTCAAAGTTTAGATAAGTATCTGAACATTTTAAAGGTTACTGTATCCATATAGAATTTCAATGCCTTTTTCTTTTTTTTTCTTTTTTTTTTTTCCCTCTGGACAATATTAACAGCATATTATCACATAAGAAGCTTCATACAGAATGTTTTTTTTCAAACTAGTAATGGAATATCTAACATAGCAGACATTTTTGCAATTGCATGGGAGTTAATCTATGAGTAAAAACATAGATGAAGACTGTAAACATTTTAACTTTAATCAATATAATGAAATAAAATTAAGTCTCACACTGTTTTATGGTAATTGCTAGAAAGTGAGCCCCTGTAACATTATAAAATAGCTTTTGTTTACATTATTATTGCAGGCTTTTCTTTATCATTTTGTAAGGCAGTGTATATGTTAAATTGACAGTATCTACATAGCAATAGTTATATGCCTTGATATGCTTTAAGACATGAGCCTGTATATTGCCTGGTGCTGAGGTGAATGGGACAGGATTACCCTTTCACTTGATATTTCTAGCTTTATTTTTAGTAGTACTGCACAATCTTCATTGATCATTTTCCATTTTGTTTTCAGTCTTATCTGAAAGGTAGTATTTCAAGATACCAGATGTCATTGTACCTGGTAGCAATTAATTAGAAAAACAAGTTCCTCTGTTCAGACTTTCACATACCTAGACTGCATGACCCAGAAAAAACTTGGGTATAGACTGAATTACATCGACATTTATTGCAGTCAAAATTCTGAAATCACAAATTTTGCAGTAAATTAGTAGTGCTTAAATTCATATAAGTATGAATTTAATTGTATTAAAAGTATATAACTAAAAATAATAGTCAAGCTAATAATATGTATTATAGGTCTTAATAACAACATGCTGAGAATTCACATAAGCTAATTTTGACACTGAATAACTGTGATTTTACAAAGTTCATATATGTTAGACTTTAAGCACTTATCATGTACCATAACTTGAATGTTTTAATTATTTTTATATACCGAGTCAGTCACTATAGGCTTTTTTGCCATCTTCTCTATCTCCCTAATGACATGTTACTTTTGTTCTGTTCCATTGGAAATTTTGAGGTTTAATGTCATTGTATGTAACTGCAAATAAATCAGATCCCTTGTAATGGAAAGGAGGAGTACTTTGATGAGCATTGTTCTTTAGAATTAAAAGGCAAACAGAAAGCTAAGTAAAGGGAATGGCTGGCAGAAGTCAGCACACCGCAGGCAAAGGCTGGAGCTCTGTAGAATATGGATTGTGACAGCCAGATTGGATCCAAACACTGCAAAACTCATACCCTGGACCACACTCTGAAAGCTCTCAGTCAAGGCAACATTTTAAGTAATTTTAATATTCCCTACAAAGTACAAAAGTAGGCACTGTCCTACAAACATCCAAAAAAGATAAATTTGAAATAAACTCGCTTCTATATATACTTGAGTGGCAGATCTACTTGAAATCCTTAGTAATGCTACTGAGATTTAATAGTCCAGGTGCTGTAATGACACAACCCTTGCCTCCCACCCTGAAACACCCACCATGAGTTAGTTGAGACTTCTCTGCCCTGAAAGATGACTTAGGTCCATGTGCACACTTTTGTTATGGAGTTCAGCTTAACCATAGTATTACCCAGCTCTAGAGAAAGCTTATCACTAAAACATGGAAAAATGTACACTTCGAATGAGTGCAGAATACTGTAGCATAGTATTTCAGCACCATGAGATCTTCAGACTCAGATTCTCCTACATAGATTTCACACTGAATATCAAATCAAGACAGGGTACCCAATGTGCTGAGCCCACATTAAACATCTTCTAACACTCCAGGGTAAACATAACCCACATTTCTATGGTGCCAGACAGTGTCCGTGAAAGGAATGAAATAATGTGGACACGGTCTGTCTTCTTTAGTGTATGTGGCAGATAAACTGAAAATATGCAAGCTGCTCATGTCAACAGAAATATAAAATCCTATGAAAACAAGATAAACTATTTTCTTCTCTGCAGAGAAGGTAAAAATATTACAACTATTAAAAACAGGTGTTTACAAGTGTTGATTTAATTGTCCCCATAGTAGTAAGGAGCATCAATACATCTATGCAAAAGAGTTGGTGATATCCTATAATTTCTGAGACTCTACAGACAAATAAATTGTAAGTACTGGTTTCTGTAGCACACACAAATGGAACTATACCTAAGAACATTCATTTTCCTTTAGTCATCTTAGTTACTCTTTGTATTTTTAATGACCTGGCCATTGTGTGTTGGTATTTATGGTATTGCATTCGCAATTAGAATAAAACTGTTCTATTTGCCTGCTGCTTTAAGTGCTGTAAAGTGGTTTATTGTTACTCTTTTTCAAACATGTTCCAAAATCCCATCATCAAACTAAACAATATTTAAGGGTTATAGTTAAACATAAAGCTTAGGTAATCTGTTTCTGATGACACTGCCAAAATTCTCTACATAAACTATAAAATGAACTGATGACTAATCTTAAGAAAAAGCAGATACAAATTTGCTAATACTTTCAAATCACAGGTTCCACTTTAGCATTACATTGTAAAAGCAATTAAATATGACAATCTTAGAGGAGATAGAGCTGTCTGGATGATTAATTCCTCAGGTGTTCTACTTAGCAATTTCTATCACTGACTCAGAATCATAGAAAGGTTAGAGTTGGAAGGGACTTTTGGGTGTTATCTAGTCCAACTCCCTCTGTTGTGAGCAGGGACACCTATAACTAGATCAGGTTTCTCAGAGCCCTGTCCAACCTGACCTTGAATGTTTCCAGGAAAGGGGCACCCACCATTTCTCTGGACAAACCTGTTCCAGTGCCTCACCACCCTCATTGTGAAAAATTTCTTCATTATATCCAGTCTAAATCTCCCTCCTTTAGTTTAAAGTCCTTACCCCTTCTCCTTTTGCAACAGGCCTTACAAAAAGGCTGTCTCCATCTTTCTTATAGGCTTACTTTAAGTATTTATAGGTCACAACAAGGTGTCCCTAGAACCTTCTCTTCTCCTGGTTGATTAACCCCACTTCTCTCAGCCTTTCCTCATTCCAGAACTGGAACACAATACTCCAGGTGGTGTCTTACCAAAGTAGAGGGGCAGAGTCATCTCCCTTGAATTATGAAAGACAGGACTTACTCAGAGCATAAACTGCAATGTATGATAAATTTAATAAAATTTTTATTTTAAGTTAATGCCAAGCAAGCTTTCAAACTTAGGTACTGTTGACTGCTAAGATACCAACTTATTTTACAGTAGTCTGTAAGCCAGCATTTCAACACGTTAGTTTTATAACTCATATTTTAATGACGTAACATATAAACCAAAGCAGTGCTCAATTTCTTCTATGGTGAAGATTGTGTTTCCAGATAGTGTAGAAGATAAGCAAAACAAGAAGAAGCTTTCTGAATATTAACACTGGTTCATACTGTATCATAAATAGGAATTTATAGTTATGAGTCAGAGAATTTAAGCCATCAGATGGATTGGAAACAGGAGCAGAAATCCAATAAAGTACCATGTCTTTACTGCTGTTTGATAAATTAGAAGTTAACATTTCCATACATGACTATAATCTGCCAAGTAAAATTACTGTCAGATCTCTTTCTTATCTGTAAATACTTTTTCCATATATACCCAGTAAAAACTGGATTCTCTCAAGCTATTGGATGTGTTTATTTTAGGCCAATACTTGCCGTAAAATCACATAATCTGTTTCAAATCTTGTCAACTACTTTCTGAACAAACTGTAAATTAAGCCATGATATAGTGGCTCAAATTGATTGTGAACAGCTCTAAAATATGTCTACACCTTTTTTCTTAAGAAAATCATTTTACCTAGAGTGAAGCATCCAGTATTTTTTCAGCTTGTGGAAATGTTGGCTCCTTAGCTTAGGTGGTAGCTTCATATTACACATGCAGTACTTCAGTCTCTGTATTTATGTTAAAAGGTGTACATTTGGTATCTGTTTGCTCTAGATCAAGCTTTTTAAAATATATTTTAGATCAAGTGTTTTAAAGCACCAGAAAAGATGGACATACTTGAAACAAAAGAAGGTGAGAGCATGTCTTGGACTTAAGTATATGGATTAATTCATGACTGCTATAGAGAAGATGGAGTGGAGGTGGGGATTGTATCAGTAGTAATAGCCACCCCATTTAGAAAGAATGCCCTTGTTCATCATTGTTTTGCAGATTTTTTTTCATTTCATCATTATCAGGTATGCAAGAGACTGGTCCAAAGCTTCTTTTCTAACAATGTGCTAGGTAAAGTTACTTGAGTAGTACTGTACTTCATGCTGGATAAATTTTGCAGCTCATGCATTATCCTTTGCAAAGGAAACATGAATTTATCTGTATCAATTAACCAAGTGGATTCCTCAGTGCATTACTATTGCCCATGTTTGGGAGAGAGCAGTGAATTGTGAAAGTGTTTGCATTAAGATTCTGAAGTAATGCATATGTGCTTTCTGTTTTATTGCATGGACAGAGTAGAGCTACCTCTCTGGCAGGTTAAGTTGTGTGCTCTTATTTCATTCATCAGATAATTTATTTTATTTAAAAGATCAGTTTCCATTTACGGAGAGAAGGTAGGTTGCTAATAATTAACAAATAATCTTTTCAGATGAAACACATTTTATGTAATTAAAACCCCAAAATTAACTGACTGGAATGAAAACATTCGAATGTATTCACAGATTCCAAAATTTTATGACTACTTTAAGTGGGAATTTACTAATGTGATTTTTAAATCATTATTTAAATCAGTGATTTTTAAATAATTATCCCAACTGTTTTTTAATTAATTATCTTAAGTGGTGCTAGCAACCCAAGGAAGATTTATGATGTGTGTAGCAGATGGCATCTGTTTTCTTTGTGTGCAAGCCATGATGGCTGCATTTCGTTAAGGGTGGCTGGCTGCAGAGCCAGGAGGAAAGCAGGTTGCTTCCTGGCTGGTCTGTGCTTCATCAGGTGAATTATGTGCAGGGAAAGGGATTTTTCCCCTGTGCTGAGAGCCTCAAGGCAAAGAAGAGGGTACTCCGGAATGCAAGACAGGGAGGGTGTGGGTACTCACCAAGCAGCGCCCAGAGGCAGCAAGGCAAAGACATCTAGATAAAAAGTTGCAAAGTAGGCTTTTGTTGACTTGCTGTACTAAGGTGAAATCCAGCTGAAATAGTCTGTCCTGCATGACTGTGATGGGTAGGGAACGTGTGTATTTACAAAATCTGTTATTTCTCTTCTTACTCTAAAATTTTGTATTTTAGAAAGCTCCCTGTTGTAGTGTATGTTCAAGTAAATCTTTGCATATGCTCTTAAAGTCTTTGAGTGTGTTCAGTTGTAAAAAAACACCTCTCAAAGTCTTGGTCAACTTGTGTCCCATCCTTTTGGAGAACCTCCTCTGTTCACTGCTCCAATGGGAGATGAGGTTCTTGGGAGGCTGAGAGGAAGGAAGAAAAAAAAAATTAAAAAAATGTCAGAAATACTGGTTATATTTACTACTTAAGTATTGTATATTTCTGCTATCATGTTAAATCTTCTCCAAACAATCGTGCTGAAGATGTGTGTTAGAGAAACAAACCATTTCCAAATTAAATGAACAGGTAACTACAGATCAACAGCAATTCATAACCATTTGCTGTGGGAGCAAGATGATGTTTTATCACAGAAACCAAGCATGCAAATGCACTGGGACATGCCATTCAGGTAATACAGGCAGGGCTACCACTGTCTGCTTTCTGATTAGCATAAGTGTATGTAACCCCTCTGTATGCTGATATTCAGAGATACGGGTTTCCAGACTAACCTTTACACCTGACTGGAAAAAAGTTACTATACCTTAGAATTCCTTAGCCTAGACTTGTCTTTCCTTGTCTCCAGAGTCTCAGTCTTCATTATTTTTCATAAAGATTTATTTATTACCTCTGTGGAAGAACTAAGTCAAAGTGAGAAAGTTGTTTCTGTTGCAAAACTGAAATCGTTACTACAAATAAAAGGGGAAAAGAGAAAACCAAGTAGAAACTAGCTTAAAAAAAAAAATGAGTGGTGTATACTAGTAAACTTGAGGGATTTCAGGTGATATTACATTCCTCCATTATGTAGCTGAGTTCTTAAGGTTGCTTAATTAAAATATTAAATAAAAAGGAACATTCCAGTAATGCTTTTAGTGAAGGTAAAAGCGCAAGAATACGCAATTTTGTATTAACATATGCTGTTATGTGCTTGAAAAAGAAACCTTAGACTGGGTTCCCTTTTCGGGGAAAACATCCTAGTGACTCTGGCATTAGCTTTTTCTGTACAAAGAATTCCTGATCCCTGAAGTGCCTTTCTTGTTCTCATTAATCCATTGGTTAAATAAATGTCACAGCAGTCTTCCCTTGTAATGAACGGTGCTCATTGTTTGGACTGGAGGAAGCAATCCTGCAGGCTTTTTCCTGTATTGAAAGGTGATGTGCAACTTCCAAATTCAAATGTCTTATCAGTAAAGCTTGTTACCAAAAAGATATTGACAAACAGGAAGATCACAGCAGTGTGACTGATGACAGAGCTAACAGGATTTCTTTTAAACAAAGGTTCAAAGAGCCTAAAGACATATTTTGGCCAAGATGTGACAAGGCTTGCTAATGATATGCAACCACCTGAAGAGTGCAAACATGAGAAAAGAGGAAATTTCATGTTACCGCAACCAGTTAATAATAATAATGACATGACATTAGGAAATTATAACTACTATCTGAATCTTAAGAAATACTTCTAGATAATTAAATTTAGTGACCTGTGGATTTTCCTCTGAAGGGGAGTGTGGATGGAACAGCAAGGCTGACACCTGAAATTAGGCAGTACCAGAGGATGGCAACTGTAGGAAACCCTTTGCTGGGCAGGTGGTGCATAGAATTACCCACTTTCTGCTCTGTAACTCCAGTGCTGAGGAATCTCTGGCTCTGTGGAGTTTGTTATAGATGTAGAAGGGACAACTTCAACCTACCTAATTTACTGAATAAATGCATTAGGCCATGAGTGTGGCATATGAGGAGGTTAAAAAAAAGAAAAAAGTTCAAAGCTCAGCTGTGTGCATAAATTTATTAAGATATACTTGTGTTTCTGTGCATTTAATGCAGTAACATGAAGTACATTGTGTGCTATGCCAATGGTTCTGTGGGTTGATAAATGACTGACATTATTATTTGTTATCCATATTATGGATAAGGTTGTTAGCTTTCACTAATGTAAGAAATTTTAGGAAGCATTTTTTTGAATTATCACTGCACAAATTTTAAAAGTTTCTTTATAGTACAAGGTACTAGACTAGTAGCCATAGATAGCTACCACTACGAAAATCCAAATTACTGGTTTCTGACATTTCTCCATTAGATTTCACAGGTTTTTGTGAATGTGTAATATCTTACTGAATTCTATATATCTTTGATTTTTTTCTAGGTTGTGGGTGAAGGTGGGGTTCACTAGATCTGTTGAACAGCCCTGTCTATATAATATATATGTGTTTTTGATGTCAGAAGTCATACCTCAATGGATTTCTGAATGAAAGTGGCTGGCAGGAGGAGTTATAGCAGGCTTTGGTCAGCTATCTCATGTATAGAGTATTATTATTTACTTAGTTTCAAGCAAAATCAGACCCTCACATGAGTAACTTACACAAGCACAGAGCAGTTAGCTCCTGCGTGCACCAGAGTATTGTCCACGGGGAGAGAACAAATGACAGAAAGAGGAGTGAAGACGGATAGAGGTCTGAGGGCTTTGAAGGTTTGCAGCAGCCAGGATCAGGGAACATTTGGACCCACAGCATTTTTATTTCATCCAGAGGTTCAAATGTCTTATCATTTCTGGTTTCACCAGCAGCTGCTGTTGTTCATGTCCCGTTGTGGTTTTCTTTTGGAGGGTTGGGACATTTTTGTGAAAACTGTTAACTGAATTTAATCTTTTACATGAACAATGAAGTGTACATCTGTGAAACTCCAATGAGGAAATTACAGAGAACAAAATTAAATTTGATTCTCAAATGTTAAAGACAGTAACTGAATTTCACAATTACATGTTGAATTGTGAGTCATTGTAACAAGGAAGTCTTTATTACCCACATATTAAAGTGCACTTTCATAGACTAGAAACCTTTAGCAAGAGACTCATTTTCCCTCAATGAAACCATGTTTTTAAGTGTTGGGTTTTTTTCCTCTCATACTGAAGAGGAAAAATTCTTCTCACTGTATTTCTCAAGCCAATTGAGAATTACTTGAGAAAAGATGCATTAACCTTCCAAGGTAAATATTTCTCAAAAATGACTGTAAAGTAGTTAGTCATTTCTGTTTAAACTAGGAAAGCTGGATGTTTCTTGTCAAAAGTACAGTCTGTTCTAATAAATTAATCAGTTTACCAAAATAAAAAATAAAATTAATGTAGCAGAAGATGCATGATTAAGCACATTTTTTTCATCTATCAAAGACTATGCTCGAAATAAAAAGGAGAAATGCAGAAAACTTCCACAAACTATGAATAGTGACATATGGCTTAATATTTTGGTGGAAGAAGTATATAGTATTAGGTAACCTAGAGATTTGAAATAGGGTACGTTCTTCAGAGCTCCAAGACATCTTATTTCTGCAAAGATTTCAAGTGCAATGTTACTACCACTACAGTGTGTCAGTATAAGAGCAAAATTAGATCTGAAGAAGTTACTTGACCCCGAGTGTGACGGTACCAGTGGGGAGCTACAGATCCCTCAGTGAGCTTGCAAAAGGCAGACTAAACCACAAATGAGGCCTCTTGTCATTTCAAACGTATTGTCAGTGACTTACCAGAATTTTCTTTTGATTTTATTTTTATTTTATTTTATTCTGCTGTGGTGAAGGTGTGTAGGAGTGCATTCTGGGCAGCAACAATGAGAAATAAACTAAGCGTGCATAAGAACTACTGCTTCTCTGTGATCATTATATAACTAATGAGTAGAAGTCTGCTGCTCCCTGACTCAGCAGTTCATAGCTCTTGGCCCCTTTCTGTAGTGCATTCCAACAAAGTCAAGTACATGGTGTTGAAGAGATGTGCTAAATGGTATTAGGAGCTGAGAGATAACTATATTACTTTATTTCTCTGATCTGTTTCCTCAGATCAGAGGAAAGCTAATGTGCTTGAAAGTTTGTCTATTTACACCAGATAAGGAATACTCAGAGATCAGCCATTTATCTAATTTATCAAACAAGTTTTATCTACCACCTTATTGGTAATCTCAGCTGCTGGATTCCATACATTAGCTTGCCTCTTTACAAGCATTGCATGGTAAATAAAACAAGTTTGACTCTCCCAAGCTTTTCATTTACTCTGTACCCTGCTTGCATTCAATGTGAGACATCTTTGAGAATATTATAAGTTTGTGGGGGGTTTGGAGGCTTGGAGGTTTTCTTTGTTTGGTTTTGGGGATGTCGTTTGGGGTTTTTTGTGTTTGGTTTTCTTTTTTTAATGATTTTTTTCTGGTAAGCTTGTGGACTAGTACAACTCTTGAAACTTTGTGATGCACTAAATGGAGCATGGCAAGAAATTGGTCTAGTTTGTCACTTCACCTCTTTTTGAGAGCTGAAAATGAATTATTTAAGCTGATTAACGCCCATTCTGGATGTTTGCCTTGTTTTTCCATCACATATGAATGATGCATTAATCAGCACTAATGCACAAGCTAGTGTTTCTTATTAAGATTTCTCGTTGTTCTTTCTCTTTGTAAAAACAGAATTTAAGGGTTTCTTCCACTAATAGTTGTTGGTGAGGGAAATGTTACACTCTCATTTCCAAGATGTACGATTATAAAAATGCATTCAAAACCAAACATTATTCAGTGGGGGTTATTTAGGAATTTCCTTTCTTATTTTACTAGTTACAGATCTAGAGCACTTGCATGGAATTCATATGTTGCTCTTAGAATTGGTTTGGTTTTCTTAATTTTGCTTCAACTGATTCATACAGCCTTGCACTGAGGCAGAGGTAATGTGGACTTGTTTCTGGCAGATCAGTTACTGCTGCAGCACGGCAGAAATTGCTCCTAGAACAGTTCTAGATTGCACTGGTGGGTGCAGCTACATTAGCACCTCAATTTAGAACAGGAGCTTGCTTCTGAGTTTTTTCTCTGGTATCTGACTTGCCAGGTTTTGGTTTGCATTTTGAAATTTTCTCTAGGGAAAGTAAACTAGATTCCTTTTGGATGAACATGAACTGGATAATGCGCTGCTGGAGCACACCTCGTTGTGCTTCATTGACTAGGGGACACTCGGTTTATGTGGCCAGGCTGGAGCTAGTCTTACCATGCCTAGCTCAATACTGCTCTGCAAATCTGCTGAGGGCTCATTGTATCACATCACATCACATCACATCACATGCTAATGTTGACATAGCCTGTACTACTTTGACAAGGCTGTAAGGTGGATCTAGCTGTACATTTTTCCTAACAAAAACATTCAAAACCATAAAGGGATCTTTTAAACTCTATGTTAAGATTTCACTTAAATAGAAAATAAACCTATGAATTTTTCAAACAAGGAAATTCAGATCTGGGTGAAGCAGAATAAACTAAAATCAAAGCTTTTAGCATACAAATATCTTCCTTCTTGCTGTTTCCTTTCAGAGAAAATCCTTTCCTTCAATTTTACATTTAATCCTGTGACTTTTAGTAGCTTTTTAGGTTGTAAAAAATCTATGTAGTCTCTTCTGAATCCCTCAAAAAAGTCTTCCTTCTCATTGCCTTGCAACATCTCCTTGTGTCTGCTTTTCCATTCTGATGGATACACGTGATCTGTAAGTGCTAGGAAGGAGGAACTTTCCTAGGCAGCGTGTAAAGGGAATTACATTGTCTAATATGCTAGAGCAGGAAAAGAAAATGATGGTCAGTTATCTGTTTCTGAGTAAGAGAATGTATGCACAATAAAATGTGGATATACAGATTGATAAGTTATGCAAACTATCATTGTTTGAGGAAAAAAAATTATTGAATGTATTTCTTTTCATACTTTAAAAAAATGTGAAAAAGTAAAAGCTTCAGTCTATAGCAGCTCTGAAATGGCTTTGCTTTTATTGCCTCCCAGTTTACTCCTAGTGGAGATCAGAAAGGAAGCAGGGAAAGGGCCATCTGCACTGGATTAGAGGCGATGGCACAGCAAGCACTTACTCCGTATCATGCATGTTGCACTGTGTTTTGCAGTATAAAATCTTGTTATCCGTAAACATCCCAGGAACATTCAGCAGTTTGGGATCATCAAATTGTTTATGCAATGGCCTTTGGCCTTATTTAATGGAATGTTTTAGAAAGGCTTTATGTTATCACCATTAAATGGGGGCTAAACCACAAGAAAAGTTAATATTTACTTGGGGGGAGTAGAGGAGGCAAAGCATGATATGCATCAGTTTAGCATCACTGTAATCTGTGAGTGATCCATCTTTCATATGTCAATACTCATACGATCAATACCCTTCCACTTTCTTTCATTCTGGTCTCTGAAAATAGCTGTGGATACTTCATGGCTCTTTTTTATACTGAATGATACACATTTCTTTATGTAAAAATTGATCCTTTTCAGTGTGAAATCAAAAATGAAGTAAAGCTAAGCAGTCTTATGTCTATTATTCACTAGTAGCTTCAACTAAAACATGCTTACTTTATCTCATACTCCTGTCATTTTTCCTCTCGTCTACAAGTACTCTTATTTTTCATATCATTGCTACTGAAATATCAGCATTTTTTGCGGTAGATTTTCATTTCATCTTCTCTACTTCAAACATTCTTCCTTCTTACATTCAAAATGTTGGCATCATTATCAACTGCATTGCTCTGATCACAGTTCCCTCCTTCCTAAATTATTGAGTAGGTTTTCCTCTTTTACATGTTGTTTGAGTTTCTTATTAGGCTTTATATATTTATCTAAACTGCTCTCTGGCTAATCTCCTCTGCTCTGCTCCCTTCTCTTGCTTCTTCCTTCCCCCCAGGTGCTTGGAATATGTTGGTCTCTATTAATGTTGCTAAGCACATCCAGCATCCTCTTTGGAAACACTTTTAATAACCTGTACATTTGGCAAAGCTTGCAAATATAGGCACCTTTTTGGAGAACCAATTTACAACATAAGATGGAGGTTTTACTCTGGTTCCCTTCAGCACATGTTGACAAAAGCAGTTCTGTTATCTCTCCATGGTGGATGCCTTCAGGGGGATGGAACTGATGGGACTGTGAGCTCTGGACCCTTTGTTTGTATTTCTTTGAACTTTTAATGTCACTTTCTGCCTCAATTTCAGCTGATGGCCCAGGGAAGGAAAAAAAAAACCCAAAGCTGCTTTTACCTAGCTGTCAGTACTGCTTTTACAACACAGGGGCTACCTGCTTTTGGGAAACACTGTAAAGTTCCTAGATATGTGTTACAGCTTTGGAAGTGTTTCATGGGTTTTTTAATTGCATTTCATTTTAAACCCTAAAATCCATCTGAATATTTCTTCAGTTGGTTTCTTAGTCAACATTAGTACTGAACTGTCCTTTGGGCTGCTTCCAGATGATTAATAATGTGTATGTCCTGGACAATGTTGAACTAGAGTTGTAACACTCTGCATGTCCATTTGGAACTTAATCTGCTATTGTGTCCAGCAGCAGCAATGTTTCTCTTTGCAGCTGCCCATAAATATCATGATTAAAAGTGTTTAATTCTGTAGTGGAATATTTTAGAGAGACATTTTGAATAACATGGGTTTCTTTTCTTTTGAGACCACCAGCTAGTTCACTTGCAAATAATAATAACAGTTTGTCTTGGGATTTAGTTGTTAGCTGAAATCTTTATACTTTAGTAAAAGATTTTTAACTCCTATTTGATGTATACATTCAAATTTGGGCCTTGATCTCAATTTCCATAATATGAGGAGCAGAGTCTTTCAAGATTTAATGTAAGAATTTATCACCCAACTGATGGAGCAGTGTTTTAATGTAGAAATTAGATAAAATGTTACTGTAAGTATGCCTTTGCATTTAGAAAGCATAATTTTATTTCAGTATATTTAGGAAGATGCAATTACATATTGAGGAGGAGGACAAAGTAGCTTCTAGATAATTTCTGTGTTACATATATGGAGAACTGGAGGTAAATTGCACCAGGGGAGGTTCAGGGTAGCCATTAGGAAGAATTTCTTTACTGAAAGGGTTGTCATTGGAACAGGCTGCTCAGGGAGGTGGTTGAGTCACCATCCCTGGAGGTGTTTATGAGTCAGGTAGATGTTGCATTGAGGGGCATTATTTAGCAAGTTGATAGGGCTAGGACAAAGGCTGAACTCGATGATCTTCAAGATCTCTTCCAGCTATAACTGTTCTATGATTCTAACTCTAATAAAAGTGAAAATGCATTGGAATAAAAAAAAATCACAAGTTTTCCCTCAGTAATGCAACACTAAGGCTGCCCGAAGCTCCTCAAAAATACTTGGGCTTATTTGATAGCAGAACAAGTTATCCTTAGGGGAGCAAAATATACTTCTTATAATTGCTAATTGGTCTTTAAAATATTTCTGATTCCATTAAGTACAGAAAAACTGTGCAGAGGTTGGGATCTCAATTAAGACTTTCTTGCAGCAATATTTTTTCATTTAAGTTTCATTTGCTAATAGCATTTTTGTTAAGAATGACAATCAGTGCAACTGAGTTGACTTAAGCTTTTTTGTTTACAAGCTGTGCTTGAACAACTGCAGCATGCTTGATGTAAGGATTCAAATTTTTCTTGTTATAGTTTCTTATCTAAGCAGATCCAATAAGTAAGCTATAGTCAAGTTCTCAAACAGTAACCTACATGTGTGTGCAGAGGTTGTATAGCAGTTATCAAGACAATGTATAGACAGATATGTCCAATTTTAATGGTGCCTTTGAGCAAGTAACATTTCCAGTGCTCATCAGATTGAAGGGCCATCATTTTAATATAGTCTTCTGTATGTTATCACATTCTTTCCAATCCATTTCACAGGGAAATTGTCCATTGTTAGAAAGATATTATTTGCATGGTTTGGTACATCACTGTCACACTATTAACCTTCAAATATTATGTGCACAATTGACATACACTAAAAGAGGCAAATCAATATGTTTTCACTTATTTTTGCTGTCTAGAGGACAAGCATTAAATAACATGCTTTTAATTTGACTGACAACAGACCACAAACACGATACTTCCATATTACAGAAATAACCTGTAAGAAGAATTTTGAAAATGTTATTGTTAGAAGTGTAGGGTTTTTCCTCTTTAAGTACCATGACAAATGAATGGCCAGACTTGAACATTGACCTGTATGCCAGCCAGCCTTCCATGGGGAAGAAAATTATGTTCATGTCTGCTGGCTGTAGTGCTAATCCACACCCAAAGCCATTATTTGCCTTGATAAACTCTACAGGCTAGGCTTTGTTATTTTCCTCTCAGATGCTTATAATCTAAATTTAATAAAAATCAAATTAAAATTGAATACATATTCAGTATTGGAAATATATTAAATATTTTGAGAATAGTAGCTATTGTTATCAAGCTCATCAAACCTTTAGAGTATATGTAGGTATCCTTTTTCTTAAGACAGAAGCCATATAAATCCCAGCCTAGTGAAAGAATTGAGTCATTTGAGAATTTTTTTGCATGAAATAAGATCTCTGAAATTGCTAAAGAAGTCCTGCATTGTTGAAACTAAAACATGCATAAGAACTAAATACTTCCTCGACGATAGGCAAGAATTTCTTCTCATCTTGAAGGATGATTTTTTCTCTTAGTTTTCCAGTTATTTCACAGGTTACCTACATCTTAGAGGGCCAACTCTGCCACATAGTCTTCATGGTCCCATAGGAGACTTACTCCTTATTCTGCTGTACTGAGATTGTGAACATGGTTCTTCTCTTTTAAACTGCTTTTCTATCTTTCCACCACAACAAAGCAGCCTTCCTATGAATACTCATCTCCTTGGGACTTGAACAAATGCTCTGACGTCTGCTCTCACAAAGGGAAGGGTTCTTTTACTCTTCTAACATTGTATAGGAGAAAATTTCTCTTTCTCTGCTCCTTTCTTATTGGTAGTGAACAGCATTGGCTCCCTGCTTTAACCTACATTGTTGTTCTGTGCTGTCCCCCACTTTGAATGTAGCTTAGGTGGCAGGGAAATAGGAGATGGGAAGAAACCATATATGAAATGAAGTAGTCTCACCAGAAGCCAGTCCAGAGTGTTTATTCTACCTTTTTACCCCCACTCCGTGAATGACCTTCTCTAGCCGTTCTTGACAGAGTGCTTTTCAAGGACAACCAAATACTAAAATTTATTTTTCAAATGGTTGAAGAAAACTACTGGTTTTCTTTTCACAAAGTGAGTATAATTTCTAACTGGAAAGACACATCATTTATTAGATAATTAGATTATTAGATAAAGCATTATTCCTAGGTATGTCTAAGTAATACTGAATGCATGTGTATTGTTTGGCAAGAAAAATACTTGAACATGTTTTGTTCTCATATAAAGTTTCACAGCAAATCCTAGAGCAATTGGTTTACTTTAAAATGTTTGCAAATTTATGTGCACTGCTGGTCAGTGGGTGGAGGGGTAAGAAGGCTGAAAATGTTCTTAGACCAAAGTATTTTTAATGATTTTCATTGTTTAAAATACAATGGAAGGATATGCTCTAAACTAAGTTTTCATAGTGCTAAAGTACCAAACTTTTACCATAATCTGAGATCAGTGCCTCTGAGCTAGTGGCATTGCCTTGTTCCAAGTCATCCCATTTTTGGTACCTAGTAGAGAAAAGGACTGATTTTGCTTTCTGGTTTTGTTTTTTTTTTGAAGAATAGTAGCTAGGGAAGTCTTTCTTATTTTAGAAATGCATTATAGCTGTTCATCAATATTTTGAAATAGGAACAGAGAAAGACATGAAATATTAAAAGTGTGCCAAATCTCATCCTTTCTGCAAGCATGCCTTTGATTTCAGTAGTTCTGTTTAGTCTGGGTTATTTATATTTTTCCAATGAGAACTAATTTAGACATTCATATTCCTAGATCTCAGTTAAATATTTATCGAAGTTTATGAAGCTGCTTCTGCTGATTAGTGAGCTACCTGTTATGGGAGAACAAAGAACCTCAAAAGGCAGCAAATTAAGGTCACAGGTCAGTGTTCAGGCAAAATAGAGCTGGGCCACCAAATGATTTCCCATTATTAAGCCAATAAATCAGGCAGAAGTTGATAGATGCAAGCACTGGGGCAGTGTGTCAGCCTCATGAAAAAATTGTTTAACAGATTCAGGTGATCAATGCTGTCAGAATCTTGTATGTGAAAAGTAAGATGACAAATTAAGCTGTAAGGCTGTGACACCAGAAATTATTATGTGCCCCTTTTCCCTAACCCCCACCATTTCCATCATCATTTTACATCTATCCTAAAAGGAAAAGCACAACAAATAAATAAATAAAATTACGTGTCTATCCATTTGTGTTCATTGGAAAGATCACAAGTGAGGCGGAAGGCTAATGGATTTTCAAAGTGAATGCAACCTGCTGCATAAGCCCTGATTGAAGAGCTCTGAAGGGGAAGAAATAGATAAAGGGGTTATTGAATTATTAATGGGCTCTATGATAGTGGTCTAATTAAAGCTAAAGAGGTATCACTTTTTACTAATGGTATGATGAAAACAAAAATAACCCATCAAAAGTCATCATGATAGAAATTATGTTAAAATTGAATAGCTCTTCCTGGCAAAAAGAATTATACTGTATTTACTTTTAGGAATTTCTGGGTTTTGCATATCACAAAGTGTGTAGTAGAAATATCTGCCATTTATTTTTTCTGAATGATACCAGCAGAGTAATGCAGTAATTGCTGTCAAAGGCTTAGGCCTTCTTGTTTCCTCAATTTGCACACACTTAAAACTGACAAAAAATTACTCTATTAAAAAGAACATCTTTCCAGTCAATGCATCTGCTATCATGAGCCATGGAAAGCTAAGTGCTGTGTTTTTTTAACTTTTTTTTTTTTAAATGCAAGTATTTAATAATTTGTGCTTTTTCAAAACTTTAAAGTTAGAGTCTAGAAGAACACTAATGTGATTTTCCTGGGAGGGTTGCTGTTAGCAAACATTGCACAAGAGCCAGCCACAATGAGCTCTGGGCTCACCAGCTCCCTCCAACCCGCTGCTGACCCTCCCCTGTGCCCAGGCATTACTAAGTACCAGAGATCAAAACTGTTGACCATGTGTCCTGGTTTGGCCTCTTCAGCTGACCAAGCCATGCAGCTAGTCACTCAATTCTTCCCTTCTCTGATGAGATGGGAAGGAGAAAATATGATGAAAGGCTTGAGAGTCCAGGCTTAAGGCAGGAAGGGTTTACTCATGGCTTATGGTCGTGGGCAAAAGACCAGACATGGGGAAAGAAACAAAATTTAATCTAAATAATCATAACAAAACCAATAATCAAATCAGGGTAGGGCAGGGGAAGAATACATGTGTACAAAACTTACTTACTACTCTTATTTTCCTCCTCTCCCCTCTTCTAAGTCCTGATTCTGGGGTAGCTTCTCCTTGCTGTACAGAGGGGCAGGGAATTGGGAGAATTGGACCCCAGTCCAGTCCATGATGTTCCCAGTCTGTCCTCCTCAGGGGAAACCCTTGACTGTCCTTCCCTGCAGCAAAGTGGCATTCCTCTTGCAGGGAACAATCCCCAAGGGTCTTCTCTCTAGGAGTCACAGCACTCTTTGGGGGAATCCCCCATGCTCCAGCATGGGCTTCTTTAGGTGTGAGGTGAGCTCCCCATATCCCCTTAAATATGCTATCTGTAGAGGTGCTGATTGACTCGGTGCTGCCCAGAGGTGGAACCAACAGCAGAGCTGGGGGAACTTTCCTGAACCTTTTCACCAGAGCCTGCCCAGCACAAACCCACCACACTGTGGTGAGGTGTAAGGGACTCGGCAAAGGACTATGAGTGAGGAACTCAATCCTTTTCCTCCTTCGCTAAGCACAAGCTTTTTCCTAATTTCCCTATGTGATGTGTGAGATGGGCCACTGCCTTTAAAACAAGTGCTGAAAAAGCACATGTGCAACATGAAATGCAAATTCTTAATCGTTGAGTTAATTTGCAAGCTGTTAAATATCATAATGCTGCAAGAGTGATGACTTTGTGGGGAAGGTTGGCTGAGGAAGACAGCAAAAAAATGTTCATACCTAACTTAGGAGATACCTGAAAGACAGCATGAACTGTCAACAGGTCATTTAAAATTTTTTTCAATAGTTACTCTATCACAGATTTGCTACCGTTACCTGTCTCATAGATGGACAGTAAAGTGTTGTGCATGTAAGTTTTTTTTGCCACTAAGCTCACTCAGTGAAAAAGAAATTATTCTTTGAATGATACCGATTCCTTGTTTATCTGTCTCATTTTTGTTTTGCCTTGGCCCCAGCACACTCAGATGGCAGTTGGAGGGTTTCTGTAGAAGCCTGGAGACAACTGTCTTTCTCAAAGTGAAATGAGATTGTTGGGTGGAAAATACATATGCCAAAGGATATTTTTTTCATAAATTCTCTCTCATATCTTTGTTTCTGTTCATAATGACAAGGTCATGGTAAATGATAATTGGTAACAATTTGAAAGAAGTGAGTTGAAAGCTCCAAGTTTGACTCAGTTTTTCAACTGGAAAAATAAACAAGTAAAGTGATAGGATTGACATGGTTTGCTGAATTTGATTGGTTGTGCCAATTGGAGAGAAATGCAGTTGAAGCTATAATTTTTCAAGGTTGATGCTGGTTTGCACCATCAGGTCTTAATGGTGTACCTATTCAGATTCAGGATCTGCACTGGGAGGTGTTACTGACCTTAGCCAGTGTGTGATCTGTGGGGAGGCTGTTCTAATCACAAAAGGAGCCTGTAGATGTCACTGTGGATGACACATGTGACAGCTGCAGAGATGGTCCTTCTGCCTGCTACCAAAAGCATCTTGCCCTCCTAGTGCAGAGGTTTAGGAGCTGACTCTTTAATCCAGTTTATTTAAAGTGAACAGAATTGTTTGTATGCAGAAGTTTTAACTATTTATAATCGACAAGGATCACTTTAGCTGATCCACGTTAGAAAGAAACTACACAAGTTGGTGCCCTGCTGCTCTGAAGAGTCACCACCTCTGTTTTGGGGCTAGTGGGAAGATTTCATTATGTTCAGTTGCATTTAGATCAGGACAGGCAAACACGGCCCACATGTGTTAAATATGCACAAAACCATTGAACCTTACTGAAGGGTGCCTTCCTTTCTCTTTTGTATTTAGTACAGGCCAAACCAGCCACATTTTTGAAGAATCTAAGCAATATGGATTGGCATTGCATATCTTACTGAGTGGTGTCAGGGTGACAAAAAAGACAGTATTGACAAACAGAAACACAAACACGAGCTTCTGCTCGTCAGCCACATGCACAGTCAGGCAGAACATTCTGCTGTCACTAAAATAACACTGCCATACATGAGTGTCTGGATGACACAGCTGGCTTGGGGGGCAGGATTTGCTACAGCTTATTACAAATGTTCTGTCCCCAAACATTGCCTTTTTATTTCTTGCACAGGCCACAAATGGGAGATCTGCAAGCATTATTCACATAAGTATCATTGCAGAAGAGCTGGCACTGTCAACAGCACACTTCTGGTCCAATGATGTACAAGCTGCTCCATCACACAGCTGTCACACAACTGTCTGTTGTATCTCCTGGATGATGCTTTTAGGCTATTTCAGGCAGTTTTATTTCTTCTTGTTTTGTATAGAGAAAAAGCAATAAGAAGGGATAGAAAGCAACAATTTATTAATATTATACAGACTCATAAAATACTGCTTCCTTTGTGATCCTGTAATAATATATGAGCAACATAGATCAGTTTGTGAAGTTAATTTCTTTCAAGAAATTCTGTGTTGCAGGAAACTGCATAAATACTTCCTAACGGTGCCATTTGCTACACTGAAGCAATTGCCATTTATTCTTGTGAGTTCCAGATTTATAGTATGAGGATCTTCTATTATTAACCCAAGTGTTCTCTGTGTAGGTTGCTTTCATCTTTGTGGAAATGCAAAAACCTTCTTTTATAAACTTTTAATTTTCACTCATCAAGGGAATTGAAATGAGCCATCTGGATACCCTAGGGACCAAGACATTTCATGTGATGTATATTGTCATTTTAATAGAGACACTTTAACAGTTTCTGAAAACACAGAATACTTAGAGTGGGACATTAAAAATTGCCTCAAAATTTGAATTAAAAAAAGAAAAATGTAAGCCCTTGGTTTATCATGTGCATAACAACCTGTCAGAAGACTATGTGTAGTTATATAATTAAAGGCCACTGTTCTTCACTACAGTGCTGTTAATGAGTTGACTCTATCGAGATTCTCTTCTCAGATATAACTTAGGGTGCTATACACTATCATTTTAAACCAGCATGAGTACAATGGCAATTTATTAAAACACTCTTAACTCTCTCAATACGACCATGAGGCTAATTAAATATAACAAGTTCACTTCTGGGATTGGCTCTGCAGTCTGCAGGCTGTTCTTTCACCAGATCCTTTGAGGTTTCCCATCTGTGTGGGAGACCAAGAGCAGCCCCATGTGACACACTTTTCTGCACTTGGAGAGATCTGTAATTCCCTGTCAGAGAGGTGAAAATTACTTTTAGATCTTGATTGCCTCCAAGATTTAGGGGCAAAAATTTTTGGTCTAAAAGTCTGTCTTAATGCTGTGAAAGTTTTTCCTCTTATAACAGTGTGGCTATATTTATGCTGGTAAGTTAAACACTGCTGCAAACATGATGGCCCAATTCCTGAGGCCAACTGATAAGAAACAGCTTCTATCCCTGCCTGGTTTAACTGTCTTCCGCTTCCACAAGAGATTGGCTGCATGCAAACTGTCTGTTGAACTGTACCTGTCCCCTGGAAACTCAAGCCTTGTACACAAGAGCAGCTGGGAGAGTACTAGTTGGCTGGGGCCAAAATCACACCAGGGCTGCTCTAATAAGAAAAGTATGTAAACAGATTTGTCCCATATCCTGAGAGTTTCCCAAGGTATGGTTTAATTTCCTGGTAACCTGTGAGTGGTATCACTGGGAAAAGAAAATACTCATTTAACACAGTTTTAATCAGATCATTACCAAAGTGGTTTATTGACTTATTAATGACACATAATTAACTAGCAAACAGAAAACTATAGGTATTAATATTACCAATGCAACCAATGAACCATAATATTAGACATTTACACAGTGTTAACACCTACAAATGTCCAGATGCCCCTTCTATAGCTATTCCCCAAAAGTTCTCTTCACACCCACACAAGTTAGGGGCACCCTTGCTGCACATGCCTATAAGAACTGTGAGTGCTCCAGGTTTGTGTGCATTTGTGCTGTTTCCCACCACCCAGAGATGCACAGGTTGTTAAGAAAGCACCCTCTGGGTTTGAATATGCACATATAAGGTGTGGGTCCTGCTTGTGACCCCTGGATGGTCAGTCCTGCAGCAGGAGAGCAGAGGCTACTCGTTGTTTTCAGAGCCTGATGGGGAGCCTGTGAAGTCTGGCCAAGGCAGAGGTCCACTAGGTCATGGAAGAGGTCAGGAGGTGGTCTTCCTGCATTATCAAGCCAAGTCTTGATTCTGCTGTCTCCACTCCCAGGTCTCTAACCAGCAAATTTTTTGTGCCTCCTTTGCCCTTCTTTTCAAGCTAACCTCTGTGTTTCAAGTCTCTTTGTAATTCCCCAGTTACTGCTTATTCCAGCTGACTGTTGGCTTTCCCTTTAATGTCGTCTGCAGATGGCCTTTTAGGTGGTTCTGGGTATTTAGTTCACTCATGCTGCTTACGCTGTCATGCCTTTCTTAGCAGCTGTTGTACAAGCCATTTTGCCAATGGTGAGCTATGGGAGTCAGTGCCACAGAGTAACTTTCATCCTCTGTACACAGATTAATGTGTGTTCAGCTGGACTATACAACATGAAATGCGTAGAGATCTAACCTCGCTGTAAAAAAAAAAAAAAGGAAAAAAGGTAATAGTCCATTATGATGGACTTGCATTTTAAATATTTTTATTGCTAAGTAACAATAAAACCTCACTTCTAAGGATTCTGTAACAAGCACCCCTTTAGCAAGAAACTTGACAGCCTTTATTTCAACTTTGTTGTATAAGAATGGAAGTACATCATCAAAAGGAGTGAATATTGGCTACGTTCACTATAGGATTTGATTTGCAAATGAGCTTATAGTCAGATAAAACCATATTGGTTTTTTTGCATACGTATTTTCTGTATACACTACTGACTGCTTAGAATTAATACATTGTTTCCAGAAAAGCCATTGGAGTTACTGCTTTCCTTTTTTCTTTTTCAGCACCTTATCTCACATTTTCAAAGACTGGAAATAATCACTTTCCCTACAAACTCTTTTGTTAACATGAAAGACATTTCTAAATAATATAGCCTAAACCTTCCAGATGGACTTGAATGATGTTTTGGGTGGGCTGGGTTTTTTTGTGCCTCATAATTGAGTGTTTATGTAGGCATGTTTCTGTAGGCTAAATCGGTGTGCAGCCATCTAGTGATTCTTCTTCTGTGTGCTCCCCCTGTACTCAGCACTAGTGATGCCACACCTCAAATACTATGTTCAGTTTTGGGCTCCTCACTACAAGAAAGACATAGAGACATTAGAGTGCATCCAGAGGAGGTCAATGAGACTGGTGAGGGGTCCAGAGAGTAAGTCTTACTAGGAGCAATTGAGGGAACTGGAGTTACTTAGTCTGAGGAAATGGAGGCTCAGGAGAGACGTTATCACTCTCTACAACTCCCTGAAGGTCTCTTCTCCTGGGTTAACAGTGAAAGGACAAGAGGAAATAGTCTCAAGTTGCACCAGGAGAGGTTTAGATTGGATGTTCAGAAAAAAATTCTTTACGGAAAGAGTTGTTAAGCATTGGCATAGGCTGCCTAGGGAGGTGGTGGAGTCACTGTCCCTGGAGGTGTTTAAGAATCATATAGATGTTCTACTTAGGGACATGGTTTAGTGGAATGTTAGTGATAGGTATGGTTAGGCTTAATGATCTTAGAGGTCTCTTCCAACCTTAATGATTATGTGATTCTGTAAAATGTCTGTCTTTCTACCTGTAGTGCCAGTTATGGAAGCTCTGGTGAGTATTCCAGGTACATGCCAACTAGCAAACCATTTCTTTATTTCTGCAGTATATTCTGCCTTGTTTTCTCATGTGAGTCAAGATGGTGGACCATGTGAGAAAGGACATGCATCCACACTCTAGAGTGGTAGGGTAGAATTCCTAAACTTGAAAGTTTTAGAAGGCCAGCGCAGAGTGAACAATTTTTTTTTTATATTTATTGTTGTTAGGAGTATTTTCACAATAAGAGTCATGTACTTAATATAACAACATTATTGATAAAAGAAAAAGAGTAGGATCTGAGAATTTTGGAAGAACTATTATCTCTTGGGCTATTTTTCTCTATCTTCATTTCTAAATAGTAATAAAGGTGTGCCACACTTTTATGATATTTTAAGTTTTGACCAAGGCATACGTATAACAAATAGCCAGTAAGTAGAGTACACTTGAATAAATTCTGTAACTTCCTTTAAGATTACCCCATAATCTCCAGGCAGTGTTTGTTTCTTTGAGTACTAATTATGATGCAACTTAACTGATCCATGAGTTACCTATAATTATCTGTTTTCCATGGTAGAACAAAACCATGTAATTATGCTCTCTACAACTCCGTGAATTTATACATGGTAAGAGCAGAGTTTAGTCTAATGTACTGGGCTAACAGCAAGAGCAACTTTTTCTTTTAGCCCTGAGCTTCTTCATAGAAATATAATTTGATTTCAAGAGAGCCAGAGAGGTCTCCCATAGAAGAGACAATCTACTCTGGGGACATGAATAGTGAAGGTACAGTCTAAAATGTGTCTTTAATTGTCCCAATTTCTGCCATTTAAGCTAGGATCAGGTTAAGGTTTGTGGAGATGTATGGTCATATTGCACTACAGTACTGCTATTCCCCACACATACTGTGGCTTTTGGAGATGTGGAATGCTTTGGACTGCATTTGTTTACAGCAGGCAAGCAGGGCCTTGAACAGCTCCAAGATGAATTGACCTTTGAAGGTGCTTAAAGTTATCCATCTCTGTCTGAAGCATAGTAATTGAGACTCAAGCCCAGCATTGCCTGAATTAAATCATTTGGTAACTAAAAACAAACCTAAGAGATTATTCCATGGAGTAGAATAGATACAAATCTTTAGGATAATACAGTTCTAAGCTTTATATCCTGAGATTTGGCATCTCATTTTACAAAATCCAATACATGACATCCTCTAAAACAAATACAATGCAGGAAAGTAAAAAAACAGATAAAAGGTTTTGAATCATGTCATTCTCTGGCATGTATCTCTGTTATGTGTTTCATGATGGAGTACCTGCACCAAGGTTTCTAGAAATGACATATCACAAAAAGGTCAGATATCATGCAATTCCTCTGCTGAGGCATCTGTCAAGTCATGTTTGCTGTCAAAACAAGGTAATGTCCTGAAAGAAAGCAGTATGTTTTGCAGCAGTCTGTAGCATATGGCACTGGAACTGCATGTCAGTAAAGTGAAAGTCATGCCATGTACCTGCTTTTCAACTGTAACATGTTATTTGTCATCAAAAACTGCGATTGTTTAATTTTTCATAAACAATTTCCATGTTTTCACATGCTGCTTCACATACTGGACTAAAAACAAAGAGCAGGAAACCTTTTTGTTCAGTGTAGAAATCTAAACTGTCAGAATATAATGCGTAATAAATACAACATTAGACAAAACATGAGGCTGATTTCTCATTTACACTAAGGCCCACTTACACTGCTCCAGCAGTGCAAAGCACTGTCAGTTTAAATTATCCACCTGAAGTGAAAGTGAGAATCAGACCCAGATATATGAGTTTAATTGTAATTAACTAGGAGTTTTTTGAAAAATCTTTGTGAAAATCTTAAATAAGTGGTTACAGTTGTTTCTAAGGAGATAGAAGTATTGAGAGTAAAGTTATATCTAGAACAAAACCATTCAGGTATGGTTTCATAGCCATGCAATGTCCTTGAATGCTAATAATGTTTGCAGTGGAGAATGGACATACTGAAATGTGTTATAAAATCTGCATTGATACCACAGTATAGTAACACTAGCAGTACACATATCAGATAAAAGAAGAAAGGCTCAGCTTGCTCCTTATTGACTCCAAACAAGGTGAGTTGCTTCATTCCAGTTAAATAAAGGTTGAAGCACCTTCTTCATTTACCAGTTTTAAATACCTGCCAGGAAGAAGGGATTTATCTCCCTGCAGCAGAGAAGTTGTGTGGATTGTTTTATAGGTCAATGCAATCACAAGTTGGCTTTAGGTACAACTATGTTTACTGAGGGCACCTTTCATATGCTTCCCAGATTAGGTCCTGAGAGCCAGAGAGAGACTTAGGCCAGGGTCAAAGCTTTACATATGAAAAAGGAAAAGCCCTAGGTTTTCCTTCAGTGGGCTAAGAAAAACCCATGCCTGCTTAGGCCTTGGGGTGACTTAATTTCTAGTAAGCTTGCCCTTAAAACATTAACCGTCTTGATTTGGGAAGATATCAACTTGTAATTACCCTGTATCATGTAGACTTTCCTTTAATGCCTTAGGTAGCTATTGCTTTAGAAGAGAAGTTGCACTTGATGGAGCATTAGTTCCTGCCATTTCATGCCTTTTTTCCTGCTTGGGAAAGGAATGATTTTTTTCTGTATAGAAATAAAGTCATAAATACCCAGTGTCTGCAAACTTCTTATCTTGCTTTTCAACAGTTCATTGCTATTCAGGATTATATTCTTATTACTGCAGTGTATTGTAGCCTGTGAAGGAAGAGATCTCTCTGGTAGAAATAAGTGCAGCCTGGCTTCTGTATTACAATTATGTTGTTAAAGTACATTTTACATGCACTATTGTGAATATGTAGATCAGAAAATATGCAACGAGATAGATTACTTAACATTTTATGACTGAAGATGCTGTGTCTTCATCTAGGTCTAAGGCTAATGTGACTCCTGGAAATATTTAAGGCTAAATGTTGAACCTACAAATCTGTGAATGTTCAGCCTTGTTATGTGTATGTGTCAGAAACACCATCTTTTCTTTTGCAAAGTACATCAGTATGTCAAATCTATGAACTTGGAAATTCTTTCCTATACTTAAAAACTGCCTAAAAATTTGCAAACATCTCAATCCCAAAGCCCCTAATTGAGTAGATTGAGGAAAGTTGTTACAAGGAAAAAACACAGGAAAAAAACCCCCATAGTTTCACTTTGCAATTTTTGAAATTCTATTGAACAGCAGTTGTCTTCTTATTTAAGACAATTTTGTTAGGCTAGTCCTTTAAAGATGGCAAAAGCATATAAAATGAACTGCTGGAAATGTTAAAATCCCAAAGAATTATGAATATAGTGAGAAATCTATAAACCTATTTACTTGGATAAATCTAGACAGAATATTTGAGTCCTTAGTTCTTTAGCATTTATGCCAAAAATTGACGCACTCCAAACTTTGCTTTGGTTCAAATTCCCTTTGTAGTTCAGAAATAGCCGTGCAGTTCACACAAGCACCTGGCCTTCTGCCTTGGATGTATAAACACAGCTCTCCATACAGTTGATCTCTTTAAAGTTTACATTCTCAGGCCATGAATCCTCCATCATTTGGATTGATTTTTCTATCATTTCCCAGGCTTTATTGTCTTTTAAGCTCTTAAGACTATTCTATTAGTAAAATGCTTGATTTGGGAGTATTTTAAACATATTTAATCACAGGAAATACAAGGCAGTAGCAGATCAGCTATGCTCTTCAAAAGATATAATGTATTACATTACGAGAAATATTTCAAAGAATCCCCATGTGGCAATGTGAAAAAAATGGATCAATACACAGAATGAACATGTCTAATATGTTTTACTCGTATATGCTATCTGTTCAGATCCAGCATAGCAAAATTTTGGCAGCAGGGGCATGTCTATCTTTGAGGAATTCAACTCAGGATTTGTTACGGATTTGAACAATCTTTGCTCAAACTGGTATCTGTGTGAGATTCACTCTCTTGACCTCACTTTGCTTTCCTGTTTCTACCCACTGCTGGCACCTGACACAGTCTCAGTGCCAGGTCTCTTTCACCTTGTGCGATCAGTTCCCCAGTGGCAGATGCCAGCACTGTTCTAACACAGATTCATCATCAGTCAATGTCTGGCATGAAGACCAATAGACTGAGGCACCTTCGGGCTGTGCAGTGCTTCACACAGGACGTGTTTCATCCAGGACTTCTCATTCAGGGGAATACTGTTGGAAAAAGCAACTTCAGTTGCTGAACCACAGCCATCCTTTGTACATGAAAGATGCAGGTATCATGACCAATTGTGGCAGACCTACTTCCATCAGATAATCTGTTACCTGAAGTCTTATGTATTGGGCACCAGGCAGTTAAGACATCTGTAAAAAAGTTTGATATTAGCCATTAGCACAACTACATCACAGGAAACAAGGCTAGATTGTCTATTTCTCATCAGTGTTACCTGTGGAATTGGTGAAAGGCATCTATGTTTAGCCCTTATTCATAACCTTTAGAAGAATTAAATAAACAGAAACCCCATGCTTCTCCTAAGAGTGTCTGCACTTTTACTATGGAGGAAATGGAACATGTTTCTCCTCTGATCTTGATATTTCCTATGATTTTCCTCTCTTTTTCCAATGCTTTCTGCCCTTCCTTGCACAGACTTGAAATTACAATGTACGTTTACACTGCATCTTTTAATGCCAGTATCTATTTGACTCTAGGATTCCTTTTAACACCTTTAGTTTTGAAAAACCAGCAACATCTGAATCTGATCATCTAGTGAAAGTAAGATCTGGCTGTATGTGGGAAACCACTGTTAGGTAGGTTAAACTTTGTCAGCTTCTATTTTATTACCTTCTGTTATTTCTTTTCTACATGACTACTGTAAGTTATAAGTCAAAACATTCAGCTTAGCATATTTTAGAGTGATTAGTGATATTTCCCCCCCACCCCCCACCCAGAACTCCTCTCTAGAATTTCTTGGTTTGTGGTATGGAATGTAAGTGCCTCTGATATTCAATAAAAGATGTGTAAAGTTAACATCTAGTGTTCTTGGGGAATGGAGCTTGTCTTAGAATCACAGACAATTGTTTAGATTGAAAAAGCATTTTAAGAACATTGAGTCTTACATTAACCCATGAAGTTTACTGATTATTATAAATAATAAGTGATTCCATAATGCTAACAATTATTTTTCAAAATAAAACAATTTTTACAAAATGTTTCAAAAGGAATGAATAAGATTTTAAGCAGAAGTAGTAAGTTAAGAATCCATCTTAAATGTGTACAGACACACCATTATACTGTGTTTTATTCATTGAAGGGGAAACTGAAGATAGGATGTAAGTTGTATGTGCAGGCAGCAATGAACTTCCTTTCTGTAGCCAATCTAAATGTGATTAAGCTTTTGGTGCATATGAAAATTCTAAACAGTAAACAGTTGCTCAGTGTCTAGTACCACCACTATTAACTTGCTGAAATTGTACTGGACACATATGAGTTCCTTTTGTTCCCTCTAGTATTTCAGAGATTTCTCATTATTCTGCAGTGCACATGGAAGGCTAAATTCAATCCTTAAATCATAGAAAAACCCGAGCTGGAAGGGACCCACAAGGATCATCTAGTCCAAATCTTTCCACTGGTCACAAAACTCTCTTCTTTCTTGCTTTTTGCTAGAACAAGGGCAATCCATGTGATCTCTGGAGACTTCTCTGGTGGTCTGTGAATCTGCCTGGTAGTATAATTCTGTTTCTTTAATTCCTAGCTTTAAATATGTTTAGAAGGAAGCTTAAAGTAGTTTAAATAACTTCTGTTATCTGTTTTCCAGATAATTAATTGCTGTGGTTGGTCCTGTAATCAGCCACTAATGAGAAGAGAAGTGATCTATATGGAAAAGTACTTTGTTTCACACAACTGTGTGTAAAAAATGATGGTTCACACTCGAGTCTAATTGTTTTGGCTGGGCTAAGCAGTTGCTTTCTTAAGACCAGGGATAATGATCTTATTCTTCATTTGGCGTTACTCTCCCTTATAGCAGAGGCACTAAAATGTGAACCTAGATCTGTTTGTGATTGTCTCCATGTAACAGCATAACAGCAAAGTGAAAAAGCCCAGGAAAGTTGTATTGGTAATAGAAAATCTCAACCTCTTGTGCAATATCTAGTGGGCAAGTTGTTGTCTGTGTAGCTGTTCAATGTTGGTTTGCATTTCTGTGTTGCTCAGGAGACAATAAAATACAAAAATGATGGTAAAGCATACTTTGATTCATGTGTTTTGTAAATATTTTTCATTTGGTCATGTAGATCATGGTATAGCCTGTGATTCTTTTCTTCTGGTAAACTGGAGACCAATATTCTGTAGTACTACTGCAGCTATTAAGTCACTAGCCATCATGCCCTGGATGTAATATGTGGGTAGGCATTAATCTCTAAAATGTCCACTTCACTTCTTGCTGCAATTAGATGATTTGAGGAATAATCTTATCATTATCTCTTTTTTACCTCTTTCTCCTCATTTGCTCATGCAGTCCAGCTCACTCTGAAATACTTCTTCTTGTGGGAATGATCTTTGATGAATTTTTGTCTTTTTCGTTTATAACAGTCAAGAGCAGTCAGTCTGAGAGGTATGGAGAATGCCTTTCTAAGGGATACTGAAGAACTACGTAAAATATGTTGTATAGGTATTCTGTACAAATGTGTTTTAGGGCATTGCACGTTGTACGTTCTATTCCTAAGAGGCCAAGGAAATGATATAATCATCTTACAGGTTTTTGATTGTTTGGTCAGTGGAAGAAAAAATATCTGTAAACATGCTATCAAATTTACAGTTCACTGAAACTGACAGAGAGATAAAAGAGTGGCTAAAATGATATAACAGAGTATGGGACATTGTAAGAATATATAGCATTTAATCTTCGTATAAAAAAAACCATGTAACATTTCTGCACAGTTAATGATCCAGTGCTTATGCTTGAGTGCTAATGCATCATTGCTAGGCATATCTATGAATGTAGATTATAGCATTGTCTAATTAGTTTTGCAGTGGCATGTTTTTGTATGTTGGTGTTGGTGATGAGAATCTTTTCTAATTTTTATTCTTTTTTAAAGTGTGGGTTTTATGAAATTGTATGCATCGAAATTTTTATTGCTACTATATAAACCATTCTGCTTATTGCTCCCTTTTTCTAGTTTCATAAATGTAGTGGGTATTTCTCTTGCCTTATTCGTTTTATCCCTCCGCCCCCCCTTCCACTTAAAATAGGAGCTGAAAGTATTGTGAAATGGACTTGAAAGTTAAAATCTTTCAAATAGCTGGTCCTGTCATTGACAAATCTTTTTCTTCCACTCTGATGCATTTCATAGTAAATTAGAACAAGTTTCAGAATTTTTACAATAATAAATACAATTCTACTAAAAGCATACATTACAAAAAAATAATTTAAAACTGTTCATGACATCAATTATATTTTGTCATGGTGAAATATATAACACATTAGATTTTATCAGCACAATGAAGAGATACAATTCAGAATCATAAAGGTAGAAATCAAAGTGGTTTTCCCTTTGCTTAATGGCTTTAATTGCAGGATTCAATAGAACCAGGGTTGCTCCTTTATTTAAAATTTCATTTTATCAACTGTCTACAACCTGTCACAGTATGCCCAGTGCATGACGGTTATACCATTCCATTCAGTTCCACCTCAACAGACTTGTGACAATATGCCAGCTGATTGTTTTCTTCTCTTTATTCAGAAATGCGCAGGTTCTGCATACTACAGATTTATTAAAATGCTGTCTAAGCTCCATTATGGATGAATATTATCCATTATCCATAAGCTGTCCATCTATAAACGCATCATCCATCCATCCATCCTCCACCATAATGATTTGCAATTATTTAGCAGAGTTCATAAAGTAAACAAAACTAGTGAAATGTAAGAATTATGATAGTGCATTTTCCATGGTCCAGCAGATACAGTGTATGTTTTTGTCTTGTTTCTGTGACCATATAGATAAGCTTCACAATGGTTATTTTGAAGAAAAATGCCTTTGGCAAAGCTTCATTCCCTGCGTAGACTAAAGGCAGTTTTACTATATGAAGATATGCAATTACTTTGGTAGTTGTGTCTGATACATATAAATAAAGTATGTATAGAATAACCTAATTCAATATGGGGCCAAATTATCTTATAGCCATACTGCCCAGAGGTGACATAGAATAGGAAGAAAAAAAACTATTTTTCCTCCAGCACCACATGCGATTAACAATAAAAGGACGAATGTATCCGGTGTATGAAATGCAAGCTACAAGTGTGCAAATTATAAAAAAGCTGCGGGGGTTTCCATTCCCTTTTCAAATGTTTCTTATCAGTTAGGAGCAAAAATTCCATTAAATTTTTAAAATGAGAGTAACCCTTTGGATGATGTGGCCTATCTTTGGAGGATTGGAAGAGATGTCCCAGAATGCAGACTGCTGTGGGCAGCTGTGCCCTCCTAGTGCTTTCAGAGCTCTCTCACACTGCCTGGTGGTAATATGGCCTTCTTCTTTTAACTCGCTCTGCTTTGGTGAGCAGAAGCTTGTTAAAACTATAAAACAAGCAAAAGCTTTACTGTGCTAAATATCCTTCCTATCACAGAAATTCCCTTAATATATTTAATTTACCAGTGTGGATATTTCAACATAGCCCCAGAAAAAAAAAAAAATAAACCAAAACCACTTTAAAGCAGTGTTTTTCATGGCAATATATATGTTCACATATGTCAAAATAGATAAAATGAGAAAAAGGGATGTTAAAATATAAAAAAGGGATACAGATATCTTTCAGTAAGGAGACAAACATAAAAAAAAAAATCACCCTATGCTTATTTTAGCCTCTCTGAAAATACTATCTGCATTTAATGATATTTATGAAGATTTTATTAGGATCAGTATCCTCTGTCCCAACTGCTCCCCATAACCAAGATTCAGAGTAGCCTGTTCTTGTGATCTATCTATTTATCAACTTTAGCCTTGGGGCTCTCAATAGCTCCATCACTTTCAGCACAGAGTATCATTAGGATTTCCAACAAAGCACAGCAACATGGAACATAAGAAAAGCAAAACAAAAAAACTCACAACAAACATATAGCAAGCAGTAAATAATTACCTTCTATGGAAAAAATAGTTATTTCCTTTGTGGGGCACATGATGGGACTAGAAAAAGGAAGAAATGCATTTGCTATATAGTTATGAATTAATAAACAAGATAACAATACAAGCTTATTATCTACGGTCTTTGTTCTAAAATACAGATATCAGACATTTGAGTTGGGCAATCTTTGGAAGCTGGTGTTGCTCTTTGGACACAGTGATGTGTCCAAATATGATGGGGAAAATGAAATGTAAACTAATGCCAACAGAGAAAAATGCAGTCAGCTTAGCTGGAACACAGATGATATATTACTCAGGATGAGAACTCTGACAAGTGTATGCTTCTGATCTCTCTCAAACACAAAGTTGTCTACATTTCCCTTGTAAAACTGTAAAAAGAGGAAAAAGAACCATTGCAATTTCCAGCTGAATTGAGAGGAAGCAGGACCAACTAGTTTGTAAGGAATAGCTTTATTATAGCTTCATGCTAGTAAACAAATTTGGTCAATCCACCAATTCCATGTAAACCAGGTTGAAATTTCAATAGGCAAGAACGTTGTGTTTTCCCTGGGCATCTGGGCAAAGAATAGTCTATGATCAGCTTCAGCAGCACATTTGATAGTAGAAATATGTTGGTTGAACAGTGGATATTGTCTACCTGGACTTCAGGAAGGCCTTTGACACTGCCTCCCATAAGGTCCTCATAGAAGAGCTGTGATGTATGGATTAAATAAGCAGACAGTGACCCACCTTGAAAACTGGCTGAAAGGCCAGACCCAGGTGGTGATCAGTGGCACAAAATCTAGTTGGAGGTCAGTAACTACTAGTGTGCTCAAGGAGTCATTAATGATCTGGGTGGTGGGGCAGAGAATATACCCTCAGCAAGTTTCCAATTTTATACTTAGCAGTTTTGAAATTTTGAACACAGTATATTTCAAAGGTATATTAATATTTTTTTCAATGTTTAGTAAAAATCTTTATGTATGATTTAATAAACTATTACTCAAATATTCATATTATAAAGAGTTCTAGCTATATTGTACCAAGCTGTAAGACATGCTTCATCATCTCCCAGACTTAAGGAACCACATGTGGTGTTGACAAAGTAGTATCTTGATATGTAGTACATCAACGTGTTTAAGGTTAGGCCACATAAGTAAGAAAATAGCATCATTAATACTCAGAAATGCCAAAACTTGCAAACACAAAAGACCAATCTTGTATGGAAGTCTTTTGACTAGAAGAGTATAAAAAGAAGAAAATGTAGATTTGACACTTCTGTCTTGACACCATGTTACAGAGCAAGAGACTTTTAAGACTTTTCAATGATGGCTGATAGATGAAGTCTATAGTGATGAACAGTATTCTAGGATAAAGAGTAGGGCTTTTTAAATGTCCTTTAAGAGGATTACTTCAGAGCAGGGTTGTTTGTTATTAACAAAGTAATATTTTTCAGACATTATTAAATTCTTATTTGCTGTTGTTTTTTACTATAGCCAAATGATAGTTTGGAGAGATAACCTACCTTTTTCTTTTCTTCATGGCTGGTGAAAAAATAGTAACATTACCAGCTCTGAGGCAACCCATAATAACAGCAATCTGTATTAACATTTTCACTGATTATATTCCACCAGAATTATACCCATCCTTGACAGGAAAACAGGCACAACTCAAGATAAAATCCGAGTCTAAAATGGAGAGAGAGTGAGAAATGGTCAGTCCAGTGCCTACTTGCCTGCTGCATTATAATTGCTTCTAGAAGTCTCATTCAAATATCATTTGCAAATTTTCAAACTGACTTTTGTAATATTTCAAACAGCACATACTGAGCTCTAGCATGTCACTGGTCAGGAAAAGACAAGGAATATAAGTGATGCTCTGTTCAGTGAAGAGTTTAGCCTGAGATTCATTTGTGAAGAATTAATGCCTTAAGATACTGTGAAATTCCTGTGTAGCAGTGAAAGTCAGAAACTCTAATTGAGTTGGGCAGATGATGACATTGAGAGCACTTAATACCTCATAGGCTTATCATGCCTTTCTCACAGAAGTTCTACCATGACAAAAGATACATGTTTATTATTTTTATTTTCATAAAATTGTGAAGTAAATACAGTCCTTGTGAGAGTGATAGCACTGGAAAGTTAAGTCCTCTGTTTACCTGCAGTATAGGTACATCATATCAACACTTATATCTCAGGCTATAAGTGTGCCAGCATTTTGACACAGAGGAATTATTGTAGATAAGAGAGAGATGAATCTCCATGCTCTGCCTGAAAGTGGCCAGAGTGATTGAATTACTTATATATAATTTGAAACCACATCTTCTATATTTCAAAGGAAATGCCTTCTTAAGGATATGTTTGAAAGATGTTAGCACTAGGACTTTACTCATACAACTGTGCATAGGATTGTTACCAAGTCTGCAATGTTTCCATGTTGTAATAAGTATCCAACTTAGGACAAAGAAAAGAAAGAGGAATTATATTTTTTCGCAGGATAGTGACACCCAAAAACATTGCAGTGGTGTATATGAGGTAGAGATTATTGTATTTCCATCTGCTTCAATGAGTGAAGGTTAGACAAGCTTCTACGGATTACTGATTCTCAATTGTGCTATCAAAAAAAGCAAATTGTAAACAGAAGATTATTTAGGGTCCCTCTTTGTTTTAAAAAAATGTGCAAAAGTGAAACCTCTTTCTATTATCTTAGTCTAAGTAAGCGTTAGACAGATGTCTCTTTTTTCCAGAAACTTTCTAATCTACCTTCTTTAATAGTCACGATGTTGCAAAAAGCTTTATCTCTTCTTCCCATAAGCCAATCCTAGCTTCTGCCTCTTTCACTTTCTTGGCATCCTGTTGTGAAGGTACCATTGCATAGATGTTTTCTTTAGGAGAAAAGACAGCCTAAATTGTCATCCTATTTCACTGGATGAAGCTTCAGACCAGACAGTTCACCACCCCTTTGGTTGTGCTAATCCACAATCTGAAATTATCTGTACAGAGATAATCCTCCATAATGCATATATGTGCATGTATGTGTACATATATGCAAGTTAAAGGATAGATAGATATTCATTTTAAAGTTTACTGTGCAGCACTGCAAATGATTAGACACCATTGAGAGGATGATGAATTATATCTCTAGACTGCTAATGAAACAAGATGATGGGAAAGACCATAGATAATAGCAGCCTCTTAAATTTGGATTACTCTCAGAAGCAGATGGCATACCTGTACCCTCACACATCCACAGTGTGCCCAAATACCTGCTGACTGCAGTTCAGCAGGTATAACTTAGCATCATGGAGTCATAGAATGGTTTGTGTTGGAAGAGACCTTTAATGCTCATCTAGTCCCACCCTCCCTACCTTCAACTAGATCAAGTTTCTCAAAGCCCCATCCAACCTGGCCTTAATCACTTCGAGGGATGGGGCATCCACAGCTTCTCTGGACAGTCTGTTCCAGTCTCTCACCACCTTCATTGTAAAGAATTTCTTCCTAGTATCTGAAACTTCTGATGAGGCTTCACAGTCTGTTCTGTTACCTTGATTTCCCATCATTGTTTAACTTAGCAGCTTTATAGACGAGGATAAGTCCCAAGGCTTTGCAGGCAGGGTCTAGCAAGCCCAGTCCCCATCTTCAGCCGCAGCCCCATTGAGCTTGGCCAGGGCTGCCAGTGAAGGCTGGGACTGCCCTTGCTCCCTTAGTGTCTTTATCAGGATGAATTCTGTTGCTTATGAATGAAACCATTTGTATCATTTACAGTACAGATCAGCTGGCACTCTGACTGCGGGCAGCACTCTTGAGTGACATGAAAACGCAGTTACTTGGAGTGATGCCCAGGTGGGCAGATATTATAGAAAGGTCTATGAGTCCCTACAGATAATTTGCTAGCTGGCTTGCTCCTGAATCATTGTTAAATCCAAATTCTGCATCACTACTTCTGAAATATGATGACACATAATGAGTTCTAATACAAAGGAGCAAAATGGCAAGAGTACGTTTATATGCTAATTATTCCGAATCCTGTGCATTCTGCAGCTGGCCTGCTGAATACACACTACACTAAAAATTGGTGATGCTAATTCTATTTAAATATTATGGATTGTCAATGTTAATTTAAGGAATGGGCATATATTTTTCATATTTATAAGAAGAGTTTCTTAACTGTGGTTAAATAAATACTGTCAGTCTTGCAGAAATAGTACCAAAGAAAGTACTAGACCAGTAGCAAACAGTGTGTCAAAAAGATTTTACAAAAATACTCTTAGATGAATTACAAACTATAAAGATGTTTTCTTTCTGCCTTTAGGTCTGCAAGTCTTGAAGCTGTCAGGTGTTACCTCAGTGTAGGACCATAGTTCTTTTAGGCTCTGCCTATATTTTCCTTAAAATGAATAATGTTGCAGACATTCACATAGCTCTGTCTGAAGTGGAAGAGTGGGAACAGTAGGATAAATAAAACCCTACAAAACAGGAAACCATAACTTATTTCCAGAGTAATTCTATACCATCAGTTGCAAACATATTTTATTTACCTTTTTCCCTTCCCTAATTTTTTCTTTTATTTTCTTTTAATGTACACATATTTGAAGCTTATTGCACTAGTTTTTAAGCAATGAGTAAGTTTAAGAATTCTTCAGTAATTAACCCTCAAGCATTAGCAAACTTGTAGATAAAACATTCCGCTGCAGATATGAAAACCTGACTTACCCAGCTTCAAGCAATGTGGGTGCTTTCAGAGGATTATGTTTTTCTTTCTTTTAGTTTTGGAACCAAAGTTCCAGTTCATCCTGGTGACTGAGCTGCTGATAACTTCAGGGAACCTTTTGTGAAAGGAGACTAATACAGGGCATTATCCTGCATGTAAAAATTGAAGTGCTGATTATGGATATAATAAACAAGATACAGTTATTATCAAAAGTCTGAACAGAAATGGAGCTTACAGAATATTGATTTGAATGATAAAAGAGGAGACAGATTAGGTTTTGCTAATGATCCAGTGAGTACTTCAGTAGTATGCTGAAGTCTCTTGTCACTTCCTCTCCCGGTTAATTTGCAAAGTAAGAAAGTAGCTGTGAAGGCTCAGAGTACTTTAAGAATAGGAAAATTCTAGATTTATGTAAATTTCTTGTGTCAACTCAGTCCTCAACTGGCTTAAAATGAGTGCACTGAAATGGCATGCCATTGGACTGTATTGTATGGAAGAAAAAGCCAGTACATTTTAAACTTTCATTGAACACGTTCCTTTTCTGCACTTTTCAATTATTTCTATTAGATGCTCATGACCTTCTGAAAGAGGCTTGTTTTACAATTTTCTCTGGACAGCTGTATAATTTGTATATATATCCCTAGATTGCCATTTGCACAGTGAAGATGAGTTTTTTACCTAGTTAAACCAATGGTTGTATTTTTTTCTTGCAGAGGATGTAAATCAATTTATGTGCATCTAGAATATAAGAGAAATATTAAGCTGTTGGAGCGTGTCCAGAAGAAAGCCACAATGTTGGTGATGGGTCTAGAAAGGAAACTGTATAAGGAATGGCTGAAGTCACTTGGTTTGTTAAGCCTGGAGGTAACTGAGGGGAGACCTCATCCTGGGCTATAAAGCTACAAGGGGAAGTGGAGGTTCAGGAGCTGATCTCTCTGGTGCCCAGTAACGTGACCTGAGGCAATGGCATGAAGCTGTGCCAGGATATGTTTAGGATGGACATTACAAAAAAGCTCTTCATCCAGAGGATGTTCAGCACTGGAACAGGCTCCCTAGGGAAGCAGTGACAGCACCAAACATGACAGAATTCAAGAAGCATTTGGACAACACGTTCAGGCACGTGGTGTAATATTTGGAGTTGTTTTGTGCATAGATAGGAGTTGGACTCTATGATCCTTGTGGATCCCTTCCAACTCAGGATGTTCTATGATTCTAGAATTGTTAGCACAGCGTATAATGATAATTCTGTTGGCCTTAACCGTTGCTTTACATTTGCTGTAATTATTTATTGCAAGAGTTGACCTAGTTTGTGATCTTTTGTCATAAAATCTAGGCCAGGGACAAGCACCTTGTGCAAACTTTGATAAAGTACCACACTTCAAGAAATGTTACTGATGGTAACAATGCCAGGCAACTGCTATACAGTCACACTCCTCTTCCGCTGTAATTCTGACAGCACATAAAAATCATGCACCTGAGAGTTTTGCCTTTTCTTATCCACCCTGTGTAGTTAAGGATGACTCTACTGTTCCTGGTGGATACAGACTTTTTAGGACTGGTTTTGTGCCAGTCTAGAGCAAAGTTGTTGACTGCACTGTGATGTAAACTGCTGGGGGCAAAGATATGCACAGAAGGACTGAGCGAGTATCTAAACATAGGGATCTTCATACAATCAATCTTTCCTTCTAGACACGTGTGAGAACCAAGCAGGAGCAGAGAAGTGAAGGCCAGTGCTGTCATGTAGATGTTTTAACTTAAACATTAAGACTACAGCCAAGTTCAAAGTATTTGAACTTTGAATACATTTCCAGCATTCTCCTGGAGAAACTGGCTGATCATGGTATAGAAAAATGTACTCTTCACTGGGTTAAAAACTGGCTGGCTGGCTGTTCCCA